>CM021108.1:75058319-75073997 GCA_007115665.2 Sequoiadendron giganteum
TCCTATTAGGGTTTTATTAGAGTTTGCATGATCTCCTTTTTATAAGGATTGATCCCATTGTATTTCATATCAATTCATTCTCTCATTCTCTCTGATATATACATTTTCAGTTTTCAGAGAACCCTTGCTTGTTTGTCTCCATCTCTTTTTTTGTGACAGGGTATTTGCATGCAGGTGATCTTCGGGGTTTGTGGTGTTGTATTTTCTCAACTCCTACAATTAATACCTAGCCTGAACATATCTTTCAAAATTTTATTTTGATAATTTATTATTTTTCCACATGTGCAGAACAAAGAGCTTGATTTTCGATGAAAAATCTATGTTTAATCAAACAAAAAAAAAAATACATAATCAAACCAAAACATATTAAAATTATATTCAATGGATAGGTCATTTCAAGGACTACCATCATCCAGTTGGGTCTGTGAAGTCTCCTTCATTTTCATCCTCAACCTGAGCTTCGAAGGGCAAAATTTTGCAAAAAATTGGTGCAAGAGGGGGAGAAGGGGGGAAAGGGAGGCTTCGCTCGAACCCCCCTTCGAGCGAACCCTCCTTGACCTTTCAAATGAAGGGGGTTCACTCGAAGGTGGGTTCAAGCGAACCCCCCCTTTTTTCAAAATTTTCCCTTGTTTTCAATTTGGGCAACGTGCAAAATGTGGGACCCATCATTTAAGAGGGTTCACACAAAGGGGAGTTCGAGCGAACCCCCTTTGGGTTCGTACAGACCCTAAGTTCATTCAAACCCTATGTGCACATAATTTAGTAAATAAAATCCCATGGTTGCTTCTCACTAGTCATGTTGCACTCTCCTTTGTGCAAATAATTTGTTTACATAGCTTTTTGGGTACAGTCACTCATAATTTAATGAGCTTAATTTATGGGAGGAAGTTAAATAGTATATAATTATTATAGGTATGTTAAATACTTTAATATGCAACTTATTGCATTTAAAAACTGAAAATAATAGAATTTAAAATAAAATAAAATTTTATGGAGTAGTGATTTCTTAGGAAGAGTAATCTCAACCCCTACCGGTAGTGGGATAATTGGAGTTTGCAACAACTTAAGATCAATTAACTTATTTATTTTATTTGTAAAATAAAATTACATAGTTATTGACATGCACATAAAAATTTTGTGCGATACTCTCCATGGAACCACAAGGCTTACTTTTTTCAACGAATCTTGATATGTAGGTTGGATATAATATTTTTCTAGAATTTACTTACTTTATTCTACATTTTTTCAAGTCTTGTGCATGATAATTTTGGAACTTAATTCAAAAGTTCATCTTATTCTTGAAAGTTAGTAACTATGGGCATGCATTTAAGAAAGATAATGTGTTCTTGTATAAGATTGTTTTTTTAGAAAGAAGAAAGAGGAACCATAATAGATTACTCTTGAAATTTAGAAATTGATTGAAGTTTTAAATCTTGTTTTGAAGCTTTTATAGCTTCCACCACTTGCCAAAATTAAGATAATTTCAATGATGTGCTTGAAAAATATTTAGTAATAATACATCAATGACCTCTAAGTTGTTGAGATGGTTATGTTTCTTCATGTATATTTAGGAACTTTCGATGTGTATTTTAGTTCAATAAATATTTAGGATGTATATAAATTTTTATGATAGTGTATTTGTATCTAAAGTAGAGGAACTTCCTAAAAATCAACTAGGAGGATTAAATTATAAGGGATGTTTTCAAATGGAAATTATGGTTTCCCAAGAGTGAATTGGGTTGGATTAAATTTGAGATAATCATAATGATCTATAGTTTGAACTATTTTTTTCTCTTTTTATAGCAACATCTCCAACCATAGGAAGTTTCACTATTTGTAAAAATATGGGGCATTCACTTCAATTTCTTTAGCTATCTTAGCTTTATTTTTACATACATATCATGTTCTATGGTTGAACCTACATAATCTCTAAACGCTACATATCCATAGGTTCAAAAAAGAAAGATACATATTATCTTCTATGGCCAAACCTATGTAAACACTAAACCCACATATGCATTGGTCTAATGGAGAAAGATTCATATCAACAAACAGTGTTAATAATTTATGTTAGTTTAAGCTTCAAATTTGATGTCTCCAATGCCCATACAATTCTAATTCATTTTTTAGTTTCAATAAAATAAATTACCAATTGAAGTAACTGAAAATCTATTTACAATATTATTCACAAACAATAGAACTTTTGACTACCCATTTTTATAAAATATGTTAATTTAAATTACTCTTGAAAGAACCCAAATTTTTAATTTGTAACATAAATTGGAGAGGTCACAATGATTCTTGAACAAAAGATTGTAAATTCATAAAAGTAATAAATGTGTTCACAAATTCTTGAGATTCAAAGCGATAGTACCTAAAGGTAACTTCATAATTGAAAGCACAAATTGTTAGAACAAACGCCTTTCAACACTAGATTTACAATTTTAGTAACTTTTGCATATTTTGAGTATAAAGTTTGAGAAACATAAATTATAATAATCACAAAGAAACAAAATAAACCAAGCCTAGGGTAGTTTAATAACGAATATACATAGAGACAAGGAAAAAATAACTCAAAGTTCTACAAACATATAAGGTGTAGGGTGATCCCACAATAGTGGTTTACACTTTTTGGGACATCCTGATTTTTGCTGAAATCACATATTTTTAGAAAATATAATGATTTAAACCTTAAAAAATTTCATTCAAAGGATTCTAATTGAAGAGGGTTTGATCAAATCACCTTAGATCAAACCCCCTTGGATAGAACCCCACTAGTTTTAAACCATACCTATAATAGTCTCTTTTACACCTATCAAAATGTTGATAGAAAACCACTTTTGATTTACCTTTTGGGGGATCAAATGAATTCATTTAAAATTTATTTTTTGTAAGTATGTAGTCTTTATTATAAGCTTCCCAAAAAGTATAATTTTAAATATATTTAATTTTATTATTATATTTTTATTTTATTTCTTGTGAATGTAGGCTTTTCATTAAAAATCAAGCTCTTTGTCCTACACATGTGAAAAAATAGTAGATTATATTTTTTTTTGAAAAATATGTCTGTGCTAGGTATTGATGTCCTTAATCCAATAAATTAAATAAAATTGAATTTCGATACATACAAACAAGATTATGTTGTTTAGCGCCTACATCTAAATTGTAACTGGTTTGACTTCAAAACTTGATTAAGAAAAAAATCAATAAAACACTATGAAACCAAATGAACGTGCTAGATATCGTAGTTACAAAGCTAAATTCAAAAAAATAGAATTTTATCCTTCATAGGAAAAAAGTTATGTTGTTTACAGTGTGCACCACTCTTTAAAAATGGTGTTTATTATTAAAAACTAGTTTTTGAAGGAGATGGAAAAAAATGCAATCTAATTCAAAAAATTAAAAAATATATAGATTTAAAATCTATAGACAAAATGTCACAAATCACTGGTTTGCATCATCTTCAAATTCCTCATGGTTTAGCAGCTATAGGTGCCTGAAAGTGAAGATTTAGTTAAAAAAAATTAGTTCAATGTCCAGTTTGGCCGAAAATTACAAACCAATATTGTGGGATCACCCTGTATTTAAATATTATAACAATCACAAAGAACCAAAATAAACTAAGAAAAGTAACAAATATATAGAACCCAAAAAACCAAAGACCAAGCATTGAACTTGACATTTTGTGAATGGAGAGGGTGCATTTGAAGATTATAACAATCACAAAGAACCAAAATAAACCAAGCAAAGTAATAAATATATAGAATTCAAGAAACCAAAGTGCAAGCAATGTATGACGACCTTACCTTCCATTTACAACCATAGAGAGGACTAAAGTGAAGAAAATATTTTTATATAACTAGATTCAAAGATTCAAAAGTTAAAAAAAATGTTGGCTCATTGCCTTGGTGAGGTTTAATTATCTCACCTCCAAATACATAGACCCTATGAACCTAGAGTTTAGAGTTTACATAGGTTTGACCATATAAGATGATATGTACCTTTGAACCTATAGTATGTAGGGTTTATAGTTTAGATAGGTTTGGCCATAGAAGATTATATTAATAACTTCACATCCAAATGTAGATCCATTCTCTTTGATGAGAAATAAACAAGTTCAATACCAATTGTTGGGAAATTAAATCTCTATCCAATTATACATTCAATGGATGAGATTCAATGCTTGGACTAAAACAACATAAAAATCTGAAACTTATATGCAAATCTAAAAATTAAGATGATATGTACCTTTGAACCTCTAGCTATGTAGGGTTTATAGCTTAGATAGGTTTGGCCATAGAAGATGATATTGATAACTTCACATCCAAATGTAGAACCATTCCCTTTGATGAGAAATAAACAAGTTCAATACCAATTGTTGGGAAATTCAATCTATATCCAATTATGAATTCAATGGATGAGATTCAATGCTTGGACTACAACAACATGAAAATCTGAAACTTATATGCAAATCTAAAAATTAAGTTGCCTTAATACGAAAATACCATGATTAGATCCATCTTCTTTATGATGCCAAAAAAAACCAACATAACATGCTTATAAACACTACCTTATGTGAACTTATAACAACAATAAATAAAGAATATCATTAGCATAACATAGTAGCAAAGAGGCACAAATCAACAACATAAGAGCATCACATATCATAGGATTTACGTGAAGAAACCCTTGATGGAAAAAACTCCACCAAGAAGAGAGGCCAAGTATGCATGCATTATCATCAAATAAATGAGATTACAATACAACCACTTCCATTCTCCTCTTTTCCTCCAACATGGTAGCACTTGTGTACCTATGAAAAACCTCCTTATGCCTCCACCCATCCTTGTTCCTGCAAAGTAACACTACATTCAACTGTTCCTCATAATTTCTACATCCAATAGGTTGATTTTATAGATGTGTGAAGGCACCTAATGCACCAAACAAGGCACCCAAAGATGACCCTTCATTCCAAACGATCCCAACCTTTGGATTACCTCCATAGAATATGAAAGGAAATTAGTTTTGGCTCCAATACTTTCCCTCCAACTTGGGTACCCAAACTTGAGAAGATAAACATTACATTAAATATAATAAATGGTGGAAAACCAAGTGACACCTATTGCCTCTATCCAAGCGCCCACTTGGAGAATTCCATCAGTCACTTATTTATTATTGCATATATCTTTTATTATCCCATTCTAGATGTCCACATGTAGGGAAAACAATATTAAATAACTATGTCCACAACCCACCTTTACTGTTGCTAGTGGACCCATCACCCCTTATGAGTATATTATAAACAATGGTGAGAATAATATTACAAAATATTTTTCCAATACATCCTAAGTGCCTAGAGACACTTTCCAAGGATGTTGGAACTAGAATATATGACATAGGATTTACAAGGTGGATGAAACCTAATCCTAACACCCTCATGTTGACATAGGTAGAAATCCCTTGGAATCCATGATTGAAGGTGATGGGTCTGGTTAATAGCTAGTTTTCTTCCATTTAGTTCATATTGTTTAACATTTCAAGTTGCTTACTTCATAGACATTCTTAAAATTTATATATCTTTTATGCAACCTAAACTAGACTTTGATATGTGAAAATATAATTATAATATGATAATGTTTGCATGGATAAATATGTGGATGTGTATGAAATTCAATATGATTCTCTATTTAATTCATGATTGTTAATAGTGTGTATACTTTAGATAAAACTAATCTCTTGCAACCAGAAGAATTGTAACTCACAACAACTGAAGAGCTCAACCCGCAGCCAAAGGATTCTAAGCAGATTGCAAGGGAGAGCCTAGAATGTTGAGAACGTGATAGTTATAGGAAATGATAGAAGTGATCATTAAAGTGGTCAATCATGAGTCACCAGATCATCCAATAAGATGATAAAAGGAAGAAGAATTTTGTATTAATTAGGAAGCCAACGTGGTAGTTTTCACAGAGCATGTCTCTATCAAACTATTAGGGTAGAGTTTTAATTCTTTTTGTATTCTTCTCTTTTTAATTATGGTTTTAGTTGCAAAGATTAGTCCTCTCCCTACTTTGAAGGAGAGTGGATATTTGTACTTAGTTTTATATTTTTAGTCCTTATACAAATAAAACTCCTTCTGAGCATATATATTTAGATTGGTGGTTGAGAAGCAGTTCTAGTTAGAGGATATATATTTTTATAGCTTTAGTTTTGTTTCATAGACAATACTTCATTGTTATTCAGTTGTAATAGACATGCACACTCATGAATGAGAGATTTGTAAAGATTCTTGTCATGTTGTGAGAGTTCAATTATATGTAATAAAGATATTTTAGTTTACTGTTATGATTAGTTGCTTCAAGTAGCACATATTTGATTTCTCCTATGGGTACAACAACTTGAGCAAGGGCCACTCGAGATACTATTCACCCACCTTAATTTTTGTTATTAGATTAGAAGATTACATTGTTGCATTCATTTCAAGTAGACTCTCAATTACTTGCATGTGAATGATATCTTGTATCATGAATTATGACTTGTAATGTGTCTTTGATTCATTCTCTGGAGATTTCGAGTAGTTATAAGTAAGATTCATTAGTGTTAGTGGATTGTAGAGTTCAGGTTTAGTAGTTAACAGTTACAGTGTTAAACTTAAGGTACTTGTAGCATCAATAACAAAATAAGTTATTTCCCTTGTTTTATAAGTTAACGCTTTATTTACTTTTCCAACCTTTGTTGTTTCCTATACATGTGTAGGGTAAGTGCAAAAAGATGGGTCCCAAAAAGGGGGCTTAAGTGGCCACTTTTTCTTTTTTTTTCTGAAATAAGGAAATATTGACCTTGGACATGAAATTGAGGATAGTTACACTCAAAATTTTGAGATGGAACAAAAACAAGGATTGAAGTGCTCCGAGTCTACTTTCTAAACTACTAATTTATTTTGAAAATGGTTGAGATTAAGGGGTTTAAAAGAGGGACGTACAAAAATTGGTGTTGTTTTTGTCAGAAAAACATAACATAGCAACTCTTATACATCCCTAGCATGGTGAAATTTTTTTTAGTATTTTTAAAATCACCCTAGTGAGAAATTCTCTAATAGTATGTAGTTGATGCATGATTTTTCTGATAATTTTTTAATGAATATTTGATTTTTTACTAATTTTCTAAGTGGACACTTTCTGAAAAATAGAATTTTGGCCATGCTACCCCTACAAATTTTGGAAACTAATTGATTTTTTTTTAATTTTTTATTAAAATTGTAGAATGGAGTCTAGTTTTTTAAAATTTAATTTATTTGAAATTTAGATGAATGGTTAATTTATAACAAAAAAAACACCAAACATTTTTTTTTTCAAAAAAAGAGACACACAAACATAAGAAATTATAGATGAAAGGCTTAAAATTATCATAAAGTGAAAAAAATTACATCGTTGGATAGCTAAGAGAGAACCTAACATTACCCAGGTGTTCGATTTGTTCGACATTGAACCACGTGCAATCTTGATGGTGAGCACGAACCCGATTATTTGAAATATTATAGAATTTGCAAAAACATGTCTTTGGTAGTTGGGAATTCCCTCCAAGCTTTTGGGTTGGTATTCCAAGCCAAATAACAAGCCCAAGGCTCGGGGATTCCCAAAGCAAGATATGACACACATGCGTTATAATGCGCTCACATTATATCTTAGTTTTGACATGGTTTTGGGGTTTGTGAGGGACATGTCTAGCAAGACATAACACGAGTGCATTATACCGCGCTCGCGTTATGTCTTGCTTTATGTTAAATGCTACTCTATTGAATGTATGTTTATATATTTGTATGTTTGTATGTACATGTATTCTTGTATGTCATGTATGTATGTATGCATGCTTGTATGTATGTATGTATGCATGCATGTATGTATCAATGCATGCATGTATGTATGTATCAATGCATGCAAGTATGTGCTACCCCTGGACCTCATCTTGGGGCCGCTCCCCCTAAACCCTCATTAAATAATTTGGGGGCAAACCACACCGATAAAAATGGGGAAAATTTAACCTCTAAGTTTGATTAGGCTCCATATAACATGTATGTATGTATTTATGTATGTCTTTAGAGGGAGGGATAATTTTAAGAGACAGAGAGTTGTCTAGGTAGGGTGGGAGGGAGAGAGGGAGGGAGAGACCTAAGAGAGAGAGAGAGAGAGGTAGAGAGGTAGTGAGAGAGAGTTGTGTGAGAGAGAAAGGAGGTGGAAGAGAGAGTCTAAGAGAGAGGTATTGGGAGAGAAGGGGTTGGGATTGGGGTGAGAGGGACTTAGCTAGGTAGGGTGGGAGGGAGAGAGAGAGAGGTGGGGAGAGAGAGAATTGAGAGAGAGGGAGAGAGAGAGATGGGAGAGAGAGAAGAGAGTTATGTAGGTAGGGTGCCAAAGGGAGAGACTTGAGAGTGTGAGGGGGGTGAGAGGGAGAGACTTGAGAGATAGGTAGTGAGAGGGAGTGTGAGAGAGAGGAGTGAGAGAGAGGGAGTGGGAGAGAGAGGGAGTGTGAGTGAGAGACCTGAGAGAGGGAGAGGGTGTGGGAGGGAGTGACCTGATAGAGGTAGAGAAAGAGGGGGGTGGAGTGAGAGGGACTTATCTGGGTAGGGTGGGAGGGATAGATAGAGAGAGGGGAGAGAGAGATGGGGAGAGAGGGGGAGAGAGAAAGAAGAGTTATGTAGGTAGGGTGCGAGGGAGAGACTTGAGAGTGTGAGGGTGAAGGAGGGCAGAGAGATGGCCCAGGTGAGAGGTGTGAGAGGGAGAGGAGTGTGAGTGAGAGACACGAGAGAGGAGAGGGTGTGGGAGGGGTGACCTAAAGAGAGGGAGAGATGGGGGGTGGAGTGAGAGGGACTTATCTAGGTAGGGTGGGAGGGATAGATAGAGAGAGGGGGGAGAGAGAGAGAGTTACCTAGGTAGGGTGCCAGAGGGAGAGACTTGAGAGGGAGAGGTTGGGAGGGAGAAACCTGAGAGAGAGGGAGAGAGAGGGAGAGGGAGTGATGGAGAGATAGTGGGAGGGAGATATATAGAGATAGATAGAGGGAGCGAGAGAGAGTGGTAGGGATTGATTGAGGCAGAGATACGTAGAAAGAGGGAGAGGGTAGATAGAGACAATTAGAGAGGGTAGGAGAGATGGATTAGGGTTTAAGGGTTGAGGGTTGAGGGTTGAGGGTTGATAGTTTAAGGGTTGAGGGTTGAGGGTATAGGTTTTGAGGGATTAGGGTTTAAGGGTTGAGGGTTGAGGTTTTAAGGGTTGAGGTTTTAGGGATTAGGGTAGAGAGTTTTCTTGGGTTTAAGGGTTTAAGGGTAGAGGGTAGAGGGTATTGGGTAGAGGGTAGAGGGTAGAGGGTTTAAGGGTTGAGGGTTTAGGGTTTAGGGTTTAGGGTTGAGTGTTTAAGGGTTTAAGGGTTGAGGGTTTAGGGTTGAGGGATTAGGATAGAGAGGGAGGGATGGATGGGTGGAGAGATGGAGGGAGAAGTGAGATAGAGAGAAGGAGAGATGAGGAGGGAGGGACAAAGATATATGAGGGTTGAGGATCCAATGTATAGGGTAGAGGGTCGAGGACCTATAGGGTTGATGGTTTAGGGTATTGGGTTGAGGGTACATATGGTTGAAGGATTAGGGTTGAGGGTCCAATGTATAGGGTAGAGGGTATCAAGGTTTAGGGTTTGAGGGCCGAGGATTAAGGGATTAAGGGTTGAGGGTTGAGATTTTAATGTATAGGGTAGGGAATAGAGGGTATAGGGTTTAAGGGTTTAGGGTTTAATGGTTGAGGGTTGAGGGTTTAAGGTTGAGGGTAAAGGATTGAGGGTATAGGATTAGGGGATTAACGTTGAGGGACAATCCAATGTATAGGGTTGAGGGTATAGGGGTTGAGGGAATAGGGTTTAAGGGTTGAGGGTTGAGGATTGAGGGATTATGATAGAGAGTTTACTTGGGTTTAAGCATTTAAGGGTTGATAGATTAGGGTTGAGGGTAGAGGGTATTGGGTAGAGGGTAGAGGTTTTAAGGGTTTAGGGTTTAAGGGTTGAGGGTTGAGGGTTGAGGGATTAGGGTTGAGGGTCCATTGCATAGTGTAGAGGGTATAGGGGTTGAGGGATTAGGGTTTAAGGGTTTAGGGTAGAGGGTAGAGGGTAGAGGTTTGAAGGTAGAGGGTAGAGGGTTTAAGGGTTTAGGGTAGAGAGGGAGGGATGGAGGGAGGGAGAGATGGAGGGATAAGTGAGATAGAGAGAAGGAGAGAAGAGGAGGGAGGGACATAGATACATGAGGGTTGAGGATCCAATGTATAGGGTAGAGGGTTGAGAATTGAGGGTATATGTTTAAGGACCTATATGTTTGATGGTTTAGGGTATTGGGTTGAAGGTATAGGGTTGAGGGATGAGGGTTGAGGGTAGAGGGTAGAGGGTAGAAAGTTTAAGGGTGTAGGGTTTAAGGGTTTAGGGTTGAGGGTTGAGGGATTAAGGGTTGAAGGTTGAGAATTAAGGTCTGAGGGTTTAAGGGTTTAGGGTAGAGGGTAGAGGGTAGAGGGTAGAGGGTAGAGGGTTTAAGGGTTGAGGGTTTAGGATATAGGGTTGAGGGTATACAATTTGAGGGATTAGGGTTTAAGGGCTAACAGTTGAGGGTTTAGGGTTTAAGGGTTGAGGTTTGAGGGTTTAGGGTTTAAGGTAGAGGGTTGAGGGTACATGGTTGAGGATCCATTATATAGGGCAGAGAGTATAGGGGTTGAGGTATTAGGGTTTAAGGGTTTAGGGTAGAGGGTAGAGGGTAGAGGGTTAAGGGTAGAGGGTAGAGGGTTTAAGGGTTGAGGGTTGAGGGTATTGAGGGTTGAGGGTTGAGGGTTGAGGGTTGAGGGTTTAAGGGTAGAGAGATTAAGGGTTGAGGGTTGAGGGATTAGGGTAGAGAGTTTGCTTGGGTTTAAGGGTTTAAGGGTTGAGGGATTAGGGTTTATGGATTAAGGGTTTAGGGTTTAAGGGTTGAGGGTTTAAGATTGAGGGTAGGGGATTTATGGTATAGAGTTGGGGGATTAGAGTTGAGAGTAGAGGGTTTAGGGTTGAGGGTGGGCCCACTAGCTTGCCAATTCAGTGAAATTGGCAACCTAACTTACCTATTTAAAAAATGGGTCCAAGAAATGGGGTCTCTCGATGATGTAAATCAATAGGAATCCTCAAGAGACCCCATTTCTTGGACTTATTTTTTCAAAAAATCCAAGTTAGGTTGCCAATTTTACCAAATTGGCAAGCTAGTGGGTGCACTGGCTTGCCAATTCGATGAAATTGGCAATGTGGTGGCCTGTTTGAAAAAATGGGTCCAAGAAATGGGGTCTCTCAATGATGTAAAATCTCTACCCAAGTAAACTCTCTACCCTAATCCCTCAACCCTTAATACCCCAAACCTTAAACCCTTAGCCCTCAACCCTCAACCCTCAACCCTCAACCCTTAAATCCTAATCCCTCAACCCCTATACCCTCTACCCTATACATTGGACCCTCAAACCTAATCCCTCAACCCTATACCCTCAATCATCTACTCTCAACCTTAAACCCTCAACCCTCAACCATTAAACCCTCTACACTCTAACCTATACATTAAACCCTCAACCCTATACAATGGAACCTCAACCCTATACCCTCAACCCTATATATTAAACCCTCAACCATCAATTATCAACCCTCATCCCTTAATCCCTCAATCCTCAACCATTAAAACCTTAAACCCTTAACCCTCAACCCTTATACCCTCTACCTTATACATTGGACCCTCAACCCTAATCCTTCAACCATATACCCCCAAACCTATACCTTATACATTGGACCCTCAACCCTAATCCTTCAACCATATACCCTCAAACCTATACCTTAAACCCTAAAAACTCTACCCTCAACCCTAAACCCTTAATCCCTCAACCCTTAAACCATCAGCCCTCTACCTTCAACCCTCAATCCTTAAAACCTAATCCATCAACCCCTATACCCTCTACCCTATAAATTGGATCCTCAATCCTCTACCCTCAACCTTAAACCCTCAACCCTCAACCCTTAAACCCTCAACCCTCTACCCTATACATTAAACCCTCAACCCTTAATCCCTCAACCCTTAAACCCTTAACCCTCAACCTCTATACCATCTACCCTACAAATTGGAGCCTTAAACTAATCCTTCAACCATATACCCTCAAACCTATACTCAAAACCCTCTACCCTCAACCCTAAACCCTCAACCCTAAACCCTTTAACCCTAAACCCTCTACCCAATACCCAATACCCTCTACATTCAACCCTATACCCTCAACCCAATACCCTAAATCATCAACCCTATAGGTCCTCCACCCTAATCCCTCAACCCTATACCCTCAACCCCTATCCCTTTCTCTCTATCAATACATCTCACCTCTTTCTCCCTCCCTCTCTCCTACCCTCTCTAATTGTCTCTATCTACCCTCTCCCTCTTTCTGCGTACCTCTTGATCAATCAATCCCTAAAACTCTCTCTCACTCCCTCTATCTATCTCTCTCTATCTCCCTCCCACTACCTCTCCATAACTCCCTCTTAGGGTTTAGGGATTAGGGTAGATAGTTTTCTTGGGTTTAAGGGTTTAGGGACTAGGGTTGAGGGTAGAGGGTATTGGGTTGAGGGTAGAGACCCAATTCCATCTACCCTCAACCCTAATCCCTCAACCCTATACCCTCAAACCATATCACTTTCTCTCTATCTATAAATCTCACCTCTCTCTCCCTCCCTCTTTCCTATGCTTTCTAATTGTCTCTATCTACCCTCTCCCTCTTTCTACGTACCTCTTGCTCAATCAATCCCTACCACTCTCTATTGCTCCCTCTATCTCCCTCCCACTACCTCTCCATGACTTGGCCTGTTTGAAAAAATGGGTTCGAGAAATGGGGTCTCCTGGTGATTTACATCACTGGGAGACCCCATTTCTTGGACCCAATTTTTCAAACAAGCCACTACATTGCCAATTCGATGAAATTGGAAAACCTAACTTGCCCTATTTGAAAAAATGGGGTCTCCCAATGATGTAAATTACTGGGAGGCCCCATTTTTTCAAACAGGCCACTAGATTTCCAATTTCACTGAATTGGCAAACCAGTGGGTCCACTAGCTTGGCAATTCAATGAAATGGAAACCTAACTTGCCTGTTTGAAAAAATGGGTCCAAGAAATTGGGTTTCCTGATGATGTAAATCATCGGGAGACCCCATTTCTTGGACCCATTTTTTCAAACAAACCATTACATTCCCAATTTCACCAAATTGGCAAGCTAGGGTGGAGGGTTTAAGGGTTTAAGGGTAGAGGCTAGAGGGTAGAGGGTTAAGGGTAGAGGGGAGAGAGATAGAAGGATTAAGTGAGTGAGAGATAATTGAGAGAGGGAGAGGGCGTAGGAGGGAGAGAATTGAGAGAAAGAGAGAGAGGGAGGGAGTGTGAGAGAGATAGAGGGTAGAGGGTTTAAGAGTTTAAGGGTTAAGGGTAGACGATAGACGATTAAGGGTAGAGGGGAGAGAGATAGGAGTTAGTGAGTGAGAGAGAATTGAGAGAGGGAGAGGGGGTAGGAGGGAGAGACTTGAGAGAGATAGAGGTTAGAGGGTTTTGAGTTTAAGGGTTTAGGGTTTAAGGTAAATGGGAGAGAGATAGAGGGAGTGAGTAAGAGAGAGACCTAAGAGAGGGAGAGGGGGTGGGAGGTAGAGACTTCAGTCAAAGACAAAGAGACAGAGACAAAGACATAGAGAGGGTGAGTAGGAGAGAGATAAAGGGTAGAGGGTAGAGGGCCCACTAGCTTGCTAATTCGATGAAATTGGAAACCTAACTTGGCCTGTTTGAAAAAATGGGTCTAAGAAATGGGGTCTCCTGGTGATTTACATCACTAAGAGACCCCATTTCTTGGACCCATTTTTTCAAATAGGGCACTACATTGCCAATTTCACCAAATTGGCAAGTCAGTGGGCCCACTAGCTTACCAATTTGGTGAAATTGGAAACCTATCTTGCCCTGCTTGAAAAAATAAGTCCAAGAAATGGGGTCTCCCGGTGATGTAAATCACTGAGAGATCCCATTTTTTCAAACAGGCCACTACATTTCCAATTTCACCAAAATGGCAAGCTAGTGGGCCCACTAGCTTGGCAATTCAGTGAAATTGGCAACCTAACTTGCCTATTTGAAAAATTGGGTCCAAGAAATGGGGTCTCCTAGTGATGTAAATCACCGAGAGACCCCATTTCTTGGACCCATTTTTTCAAACAAGCCACTACATTCCCAATTTTATCGAATTGGCAAGCTAGGGTAGCGGGTAGAGGGTTAAGGGTAGAAGGGAGAGAGATAGGAGTGAATGAGTGAGAGAGAGAGTCTTGAGAAAGGGAGAGGGGGTAGGAGGGAGAGACTTGAGAGAAAGAGAGAGAGGGAGGGAGTGGGAGAGAGATAGAGGGTTTAAAGGGTTAAGGGTAGAGAGTTTAAGGGTTTCAAGTTTAAGGGTTTAGGGTTTAAGGGTTAAGGGTTTAGGGTTAAGGGTAGAGGGGGGAGAGATAGAGGGAGTGAGTGAGTGAGAGAGAGAGAGACCTGAGAGAGGGAGAGGGAGTGGGAGGTAGAGACTTGAGAGAGACAAAGACAGAGACAAAGAGGGAGTGAGTGGGAGATAGATAGATGGTATAGGGTTAAGATTAGAGGGTAGAGGGCCCACTAGCTTGCCAATTTGGTGAAAATGGCAATCTAACTTGGCTTTTTTGAAAAAATGGGTCTGAGAAATGGGGTCTCCCGGTGATTTACATCATTGGGAGACCCCATTTCTTGGACCCATTTTTTCAAACAAGCCACTACATTGCCAATTTCATCGAATTAGCAAGCTAGGGTAAAGGGTAAAGGATTAAGGGGAGAGGGGAGAGAGATAGAAGGAATGTGTGTGAGAGAGAGACTTGAGAGAGGGAGAGGGAGTAGGAGGGAGAGACTTGAAAAGAGAGAGAGGGAAGGATTAGGAGAGAGATAGAGAGATAGAGGGTAAAGGGTTTAAGGGTTAAGGGTAGAGGGGAGAGAGATAGAAGGAGTGAGTGAGTGAGAAAGATAGAGAGACTTGAGAGAGAGAGAGTGAGGAAGTGGGAGAGAGATAGAGGGTAGAGGGTAGAGGGTAGAGGGTTTGAGGGTTAAGGGTAGAGGGAGAGAGATAGGAAGGAGGAGGAGGAGGAGAGAGACTGGAGAGAGGAGAGGGAGAGTAGGGAGAGACTTGAGAGACGGAGAGAGGGGGTGTGAGGAGACCTTAGAGGAGGGAGAGGGGGTGGGAGGGAGAGACCTGGGAGAGAGGGAGATAGAGTGTGTGTGTGTGTGTGTGTGTTATCTAGTTAGGGTGGGAGGGAGACTTGAGAAGAGGGGGAGGGGTCGAAGGGAGATACCACAGAGAGAGAGGGTGGGAGGGATAAAGCTGAAAGAGAGGTAGAGAGAGAGAGAGGGTGGGAGGGATAAAACTGAAAGAGAGGTAGAGAGAGAGAGGGTGGGAGGGATAAATCTGAAAGAGAGGTGGAGATAAGTAGAGAGGGAAGGAGGGAGGTTGGGAGAGAGAAGCAAGGTAGAGATAATTAGAGGGAAAAGGAGAGAGGGAGAGAGAGTTCTCTAGTTAGGGTGGGAGGGAGATAATTGAGACATGGAGAGGGGGTGGGAGGGAGAGAGAGGGAGAGGGAT
>CM021108.1:75074097-75159848 GCA_007115665.2 Sequoiadendron giganteum
TCTCTCTCTCTCTCCCTCTCCCCCTCCCACCCTACCTAGACAACTCTAGATCTCTCTCTCTCTCTTAAAATTATCCCTCCCTCTAAAGACATACATAAATACATACATATATACATACAAGAATAATACATATGTACATACAATCCTATATACATAGAAGCATACATGTACATGTGTAGATACAATCTTACATACATATAGGCATACATACAATATACATGCATTAATACATACATACATACATACATACATACATGACACAAGAATACATGTACATACAAAAATACAAATATATAAACATACATTCAATAGAGTAGCATTAAAATAAAGCGAGACATAACACAAGCATGTTATGTCTTGCTAGACATGTTCCCCACAAATGCAAAACACCATGTCAAAATTGAGATATAATGCGCTCGAGTTATAACACACACATGTTATATCTTGATTTGGGAATCACCAAGCATTGGGATTGGTATTTTCCTTGGAATACCAACCCAAAGGCTTGGAGGGCATTCCCAACGACTAGAGACATTTTTTTGCAAATTCTACAATGTTTCCCATAATCGGGTTTGTGCTCACCGTCAGGATTGCACGTGGTTCAATATCAAACAAATAAAACATCTAGGTAATGTTAGGTTCTCTCTTAGCTATCCAACGATGTAATATTTTTCACTTTTTGACAATGTTAAGCCTTTCATCCATAATTTATTTTGTTTGTGTGTCTTTTTTGGCAGAAAACAGTTTTTGGTGTTTTTTTCGTTAGAAATTAACCATTCATCGAAATTTCAAATAAATTAAATTTTAAAAAACTAGACTCCATTCTACAAATTAAAAATTAAAAAAAAATCAATTAGTTTCCAAAATTTGTAGGGGTAGCATGGCCAAAATTCTATTTTTCAGAAAGTGTCCACTTAGAAAATTAGTAAAAAATCAAATATTCATTAAAAAATTATCAGAAAAATCATGCATCAACTACATACTATTAGAGAATTTCTCACTAGGGTGATTTTAAAAATACTAAAAAAAATTTCACCATGCTAGGGATGTATAAGAGTTGCTATGTTATGTTTTTCTGACAAAAACAACACCAATTTTTGTACGTCCCTCTTTTAAACCCCTTAATCTCAACCATTTTCAAAATAAATTAGTAGTTTAGAAAGTAGACTCGGAGCACTTCAATCCTTGTTTTTGTTCCATCTCAAAATTTTGAGTGTAACTATCCTCAATTTCATGTCCAAGGTCAATATTTCCTTATTTCAGAAAAAAAAAGAAAAAGTGGCCACTTAAGCCCCCTTTTTGGGACCCATCTTTTTGCACTTACCCTACACATGTATAGGAAACAACAAAGGTTGGAAAAGTAAATAAAGCGTTAACTTATAAAACAAGGGAAATAACTTATTTTGTTATTGATGCTACAAGTACCTTAAGTTTAACACTGTAACTGTTAACTACTAAACCTGAACTCTACAATCCACTAACACTAATGAATCTTACTTATAACTACTCGAAATCTCCAGAGAATGAATCAAAGACACATTACAAGTCATAATTCATGATACAAGATATCATTCACATGCAAGTAATTGAGAGTCTACTTGAAATGAATGCAACAATGTAATCTTCTAATCTAATAACAAAAATTAAGGTGGGTGAATAGTATCTCGAGTGGCCCTTGCTCAAGTTGTTGTACCCATAGGAGAAATCAAATATGTGCTACTTGAAGCAACTAATCATAACAGTAAACTAAAATATCTTTATTACATATAATTGAACTCTCACAACATGACAAGAATCTTTACAAATCTCTCATTCATGAGTGTGCATGTCTATTACAACTGAATAACAATGAAGTATTGTCTATGAAACAAAACTAAAGCTATAAAAATATATATCCTCTAACTAGAACTGCTTCTCAACCACCAATCTAAATATATATGCTCAGAAGGAGTTTTATTTGTATAAGGACTAAAAATATAAAACTAAGTACAAATATCCACTCTCCTTCAAAGTAGGGAGAGGACTAATCTTTGCAACTAAAACCATAATTAAAAAGAGAAGAATACAAAAAGAATTAAAACTCTACCCTAATAGTTTGATAGAGACATGCTCTGTGAAAACTACCACGTTGGCTTCCTAATTAATACAAAATTCTTCTTCCTTTTATCATCTTATTGGATGATCTGGTGACTCATGATTGACCACTTTAATGATCACTTCTATCATTTCCTATAACTATCACGTTCTCAACATTCTAGGCTCTCCCTTGCAATCTGCTTAGAATCCTTTGGCTGCGGGTTGAGCTCTTCAGTTGTTGTGAGTTACAATTCTTCTGGTTGCAAGAGATTAGTTTTATCTAAAGTATACACACTATTAACAATCATGAATTAAATAGAGAATCATATTGAATTTCATACACATCCACATATTTATCCATGCAAACATTATCATATTATAATTATATTTTCACATATCAAAGTCTAGTTTAGGTTGCATAAAAGATATATAAATTTTAAGAATGTCTATGAAGTAAGCAACTTGAAATGTTAAACAATATGAACTAAATGGAAGAAAACTAGCTATTAACCAGACCCATCACCTTCAATCATGGATTCCAAGGGATTTCTACCTATGTCAACATGAGGGTGTTAGGATTAGGTTTCATCCACCTTGTAAATCCTATGTCATATATTCTAGTTCCAACATCCTTGGAAAGTGTCTCTAGGCACTTAGGATGTATTGGAAAAATATTTTGTAATATTATTCTCACCATTGTTTATAATATACTCATAAGGGGTGATGGGTCCACTAGCAACAGTAAAGGTGGGTTGTGGACATAGTTATTTAATATTGTTTTCCCTACATGTGGACATCTAGAATGGGATAATAAAAGATATATGCAATAATAAATAAGTGACTGATGGAATTCTCCAAGTGGGCGCTTGGATAGAGGCAATAGGTGTCACTTGGTTTTCCACCATTTATTATATTTAATGTAATGTTTATCTTCTCAAGTTTGGGTACCCAAGTTGGAGGGAAAGTATTGGAGCCAAAACTAATTTCCTTTCATATTCTATGGAGGTAATCCAAAGGTTGGGATCGTTTGGAATGAAGGGTCATCTTTGGGTGCCTTGTTTGGTGCATTAGGTGCCTTCACACATCTATAAAATCAACCTATTGGATGTAGAAATTATGAGGAACAGTTGAATGTAGTGTTACTTTGCAGGAACAAGGATGGGTGGAGGCATAAGGAGGTTTTTCATAGGTACACAAGTGCTACCATGTTGGAGGAAAAGAGGAGAATGGAAGTGGTTGTATTGTAATCTCATTTATTTGATGATAATGCATGCATACTTGGCCTCTCTTCTTGGTGGAGTTTTTTCCATCAAGGGTTTCTTCACGTAAATCCTATGATATGTGATGCTCTTATGTTGTTGATTTGTGCCTCTTTGCTACTATGTTATGCTAATGATATTCTTTATTTATTGTTGTTATAAGTTCACATAAGGTAGTGTTTATAAGCATGTTATGTTGGTTTTTTTTGGCATCATAAAGAAGATGGATCTAATCATGGTATTTTCGTATTAAGGCAACTTAATTTTTAGATTTGCATATAAGTTTCAGATTTTCATGTTGTTGTAGTCCAAGCATTGAATCTCATCCATTGAATTCATAATTGGATATAGATTGAATTTCCCAACAATTGGTATTGAACTTGTTTATTTCTCATCAAAGGGAATGGTTCTACATTTGGATGTGAAGTTATCAATATCATCTTCTATGGCCAAACCTATCTAAGCTATAAACCCTACATAGCTAGAGGTTCAAAGGTACATATCATCTTAATTTTTAGATTTGCATATAAGTTTCAGATTTTTATGTTGTTTTAGTCCAAGCATTGAATCTCATCCATTGAATGTATAATTGGATAGAGATTTAATTTCCCAACAATTGGTATTGAACTTGTTTATTTCTCATCAAAGAGAATGGATCTACATTTGGATGTGAAGTTATTAATATAATCTTCTATGGCCAAACCTATCTAAACTATAAACCCTACATACTATAGGTTCAAAGGTACATATCATCTTATATGGTCAAACCTATGTAAACTCTAAACTCTAGGTTCATAGGGTCTATGTATTTGGAGGTGAGATAATTAAACCTCACCAAGGCAATGAGCCAACATTTTTTTTAACTTTTGAATCTTTGAATCTAGTTATATAAAAATATTTTCTTCACTTTAGTCCTCTCTATGGTTGTAAATGGAAGGTAAGGTCGTCATACATTGCTTGCACTTTGGTTTCTTGAATTCTATATATTTATTACTTTGCTTGGTTTATTTTGGTTCTTTGTGATTGTTATAATCTTCAAATGCACCCTCTCCATTCACAAAATGTCAAGTTCAATGCTTGGTCTTTGGTTTTTTGGGTTCTATATATTTGTTACTTTTCTTAGTTTATTTTGGTTCTTTGTGATTGTTATAATATTTAAATACAGGGTGATCCCACAATATTGGTTTGTAATTTTCGGCCAAACTGGACATTGAACTAATTTTTTTTAACTAAATCTTCACTTTCAGGCACCTATAGCTGCTAAACCATGAGGAATTTGAAGATGATGCAAACCAGTGATTTGTGACATTTTGTCTATAGATTTTAAATCTATATATTTTTTAATTTTTTGAATTAGATTGCATTTTTTTCCATCTCCTTCAAAAACTAGTTTTTAATAATAAACACCATTTTTAAAGAGTGGTGCACACTGTAAACAACATAACTTTTTTCCTATGAAGGATAAAATTCTATTTTTTTGAATTTAGCTTTGTAACTACGATATCTAGCACGTTCATTTGGTTTCATAGTGTTTTATTGATTTTTTTCTTAATCAAGTTTTGAAGTCAAACCAGTTACAATTTAGATGTAGGCGCTAAACAACATAATCTTGTTTGTATGTATCGAAATTCAATTTTATTTAATTTATTGGATTAAGGACATCAATACCTAGCACAGACATATTTTTCAAAAAAAAATATAATCTACTATTTTTTCACATGTGTAGGACAAAGAGCTTGATTTTTAATGAAAAGCCTACATTCACAAGAAATAAAATAAAAATATAATAATAAAATTAAATATATTTAAAATTATACTTTTTGGGAAGCTTATAATAAAGACTACATACTTACAAAAAATAAATTTTAAATGAATTCATTTGATCCCCCAAAAGGTAAATCAAAAGTGGTTTTCTATCAACATTTTGATAGGTGTAAAAGAGACTATTATAGGTATGGTTTAAAACTAGTGGGGTTCTATCCAAGGGGGTTTGATCTAAGGTGATTTGATCAAACCCTCTTCAATTAGAATCCTTTGAATGAAATTTTTTAAGGTTTAAATCATTATATTTTCTAAAAATATGTGATTTCAGCAAAAATCAGGATGTCCCAAAAAGTGTAAACCACTATTGTGGGATCACCCTACACCTTATATGTTTGTAGAACTTTGAGTTATTTTTTCCTTGTCTCTATGTATATTCGTTATTAAACTACCCTAGGCTTGGTTTATTTTGTTTCTTTGTGATTATTATAATTTATGTTTCTCAAACTTTATACTCAAAATATGCAAAAGTTACTAAAATTGTAAATCTAGTGTTGAAAGGCGTTTGTTCTAACAATTTGTGCTTTCAATTATGAAGTTACCTTTAGGTACTATCGCTTTGAATCTCAAGAATTTGTGAACACATTTATTACTTTTATGAATTTACAATCTTTTGTTCAAGAATCATTGTGACCTCTCCAATTTATGTTACAAATTAAAAATTTGGGTTCTTTCAAGAGTAATTTAAATTAACATATTTTATAAAAATGGGTAGTCAAAAGTTCTATTGTTTGTGAATAATATTGTAAATAGATTTTCAGTTACTTCAATTGGTAATTTATTTTATTGAAACTAAAAAATGAATTAGAATTGTATGGGCATTGGAGACATCAAATTTGAAGCTTAAACTAACATAAATTATTAACACTGTTTGTTGATATGAATCTTTCTCCATTAGACCAATGCATATGTGGGTTTAGTGTTTACATAGGTTTGGCCATAGAAGATAATATGTATCTTTCTTTTTTGAACCTATGGATATGTAGCGTTTAGAGATTATGTAGGTTCAACCATAGAACATGATATGTATGTAAAAATAAAGCTAAGATAGCTAAAGAAATTGAAGTGAATGCCCCATATTTTTACAAATAGTGAAACTTCCTATGGTTGGAGATGTTGCTATAAAAAGAGAAAAAAATAGTTCAAACTATAGATCATTATGATTATCTCAAATTTAATCCAACCCAATTCACTCTTGGGAAACCATAATTTCCATTTGAAAACATCCCTTATAATTTAATCCTCCTAGTTGATTTTTAGGAAGTTCCTCTACTTTAGATACAAATACACTATCATAAAAATTTATATACATCCTAAATATTTATTGAACTAAAATACACATCGAAAGTTCCTAAATATACATGAAGAAACATAACCATCTCAACAACTTAGAGGTCATTGATGTATTATTACTAAATATTTTTCAAGCACATCATTGAAATTATCTTAATTTTGGCAAGTGGTGGAAGCTATAAAAGCTTCAAAACAAGATTTAAAACTTCAATCAATTTCTAAATTTCAAGAGTAATCTATTATGGTTCCTCTTTCTTCTTTCTAAAAAAACAATCTTATACAAGAACACATTATCTTTCTTAAATGCATGCCCATAGTTACTAACTTTCAAGAATAAGATGAACTTTTGAATTAAGTTCCAAAATTATCATGCACAAGACTTGAAAAAATGTAGAATAAAGTAAGTAAATTCTAGAAAAATATTATATCCAACCTACATATCAAGATTCGTTGAAAAAAGTAAGCCTTGTGGTTCCATGGAGAGTATCGCACAAAATTTTTATGTGCATGTCAATAACTATGTAATTTTATTTTACAAATAAAATAAATAAGTTAATTGATCTTAAGTTGTTGCAAACTCCAATTATCCCACTACCGGTAGGGGTTGAGATTACTCTTCCTAAGAAATCACTACTCCATAAAATTTTATTTTATTTTAAATTCTATTATTTTCAGTTTTTAAATGCAATAAGTTGCATATTAAAGTATTTAACATACCTATAATAATTATATACTATTTAACTTCCTCCCATAAATTAAGCTCATTAAATTATGAGTGACTGTACCCAAAAAGCTATGTAAACAAATTATTTGCACAAAGGAGAGTGCAACATGACTAGTGAGAAGCAACCATGGGATTTTATTTACTAAATTATGTGCACATAGGGTTTGAATGAACTTAGGGTCTGTACGAACCCAAAGGGGGTTCGCTCGAACTCCCCTTTGTGTGAACCCTCTTAAATGATGGGTCCCACATTTTGCACGTTGCCCAAATTGAAAACAAGGGAAAATTTTGAAAAAAGGGGGGGTTCGCTTGAACCCACCTTCGAGTGAACCCCCTTCATTTGAAAGGTCAAGGAGGGTTCGCTCGAAGGGGGGTTCGAGCGAAGCCTCCCTTTCCCCCCTTCTCCCCCTCTTGCACCAATTTTTTGCAAAATTTTGCCCTTCGAAGCTCAGGTTGAGGATGAAAATGAAGGAGACTTCACAGACCCAACTGGATGATGGTAGTCCTTGAAATGACCTATCCATTGAATATAATTTTAATATGTTTTGGTTTGATTATGTATTTTTTTTTTTGTTTGATTAAACATAGATTTTTCATCGAAAATCAAGCTCTTTGTTCTGCACATGTGGAAAAATAATAAATTATCAAAATAAAATTTTGAAAGATATGTTCAGGCTAGGTATTAATTGTAGGAGTTGAGAAAATACAACACCACAAACCCCGAAGATCACCTGCATGCAAATACCCTGTCACAAAAAAAGAGATGGAGACAAACAAGCAAGGGTTCTCTGAAAACTGAAAATGTATATATCAGAGAGAATGAGAGAATGAATTGATATGAAATACAATGGGATCAATCCTTATAAAAAGGAGATCATGCAAACTCTAATAAAACCCTAATAGGAAAAACCCTAATAGAAGCCCTAATAGGATAACATTTAATAATTAATATAATTATTAAATGTCACTTTATGCAAACGAACGTGAAATCTTAAGAAGGGAATAAAGGTAACTTAATCAACATAATTAAGTTAAGACCTTTACTCTAACACCCCCCCTTAAGATGAGCAATAGTGCAGCTACAAACGAATGCAGAAAAGCAAAGGTAACTACAATGCAAGAAGGCAAACATGGGTCCCGACAACTAGGCCAGATTAGGTACCCAAATACAACCAAATCTCTGTAAAGAGGAGAAATAGAGAAAACCTCATGGGAAAAAGCTCTACTCCAAAAAAGAAGAACATCACTAAAGCAGAAGAAGCTGTAAACAACTGTCGAAAGATGACTGCTATGGTGCTGAAGAACCTCCGTTGAAGATAGGATGATCAGGAACAAGAAGACAATAATCTGCATAAGTGCCCATATGACACTACTCGAATCAGATGGCAAACAAAGGAAAACACCTGGAACGAAGATACAGATGGCACAAAAACCAATAGTCTGAAACACTGATCAATTGAGAATGGAAGATTCCTTCCAAGGTGAAACTAAAGAAGAATTAGCATGAACAATATAATAACCCCCCCATAATGCTGAACTGGGAGAGCTTGACAGATCCACTGAAATGATGTGAAACACCCTGTAGTGCATGAAGGAGAAGAAACAACTGAAAGTGCGCAAGATAGCACCTACAACTGAAAAAGTGGTGTGCAAAACAAAGCACACATGCATGAGGCTGGAATCATATGGATCCATGGTCATCATGGAGGGACACTCATCGAACAAAGGTGTGATGGCAAACAAAAGCAAACTACACAACCCCCCATGGTATGGATTCAATGTCGTCGTGGAGGGCTACTCACCAGACAAAGATGTGATGGAAAAATAAAGGCAAACTACACAACCCCTCATGGCACTTTATAATATTAGTGCGAGTACAAAATATGGCACAACCTTATGTGCAAAATCCCCAAGAGATGCATGTACAATAGTGTGGCACTTTATCTCAGTGCGTTTACATAAAAGACAACTTACAAATGATGCTCAAAATGTCCTCAAAGGACAAAATGCTGGAAATACATGAAGAACAACCAAAAACGAAGCATCCCATGCAAACAAAATGTTTCCAAGAGCAAATATGTCCAGATAATCCATCAGAGTGTGAAAACACAAATAACTAAATAAAATATACCTGGAGTGAAATCTAGAAAATTGGCATGGATGAAACTGAAGAGCTTTGAAATATGGTTCCAACGCCGCTGAGATTGTGAAAAACGGAGAAACTAATCAAAAGTTATGAGCTTGAGACTGAAAATATCCCCTTTGTCTTCAACTGGCTGTAGAATGCACCAATGGAAAGAAAATGTGATGAGACCCACACCACTGGAAAGATGAGAAAACCAGCTTTCCGACGATATCTCGTTTGCCAAAAAATGATATCATATGCCCAAGTTACGGCCTCCGGAATAAATCAGCTCCAAAGAGGGAAAAAAAACTAGTGCTGGGTTAAATTTGACGGTCATACGACTGTCGCAGCAAAAACACTAGGTTAAATTTGACGGCCAAACGACCATCACTGTAAAAGCACAACTGGGCTTATTTTCGAAAAAATTGTTTTATAAAAAATAAAAAACAATAATTTTTTTTTTTTTTTTGGTATGGGTAGGTCCCGCATGGGCCGCCACCTGCCAATGTGGCAGGGCAGTACCCATGCGGTACCGTCCGCTGCAGGTGGGGGCAGCGCCCAAGGGCCACCGCCTGCCATAAGGACAGGCGGCGGTACCCTTGGGTACCGTCCCTGCCTGTGCAGGGAGCCCGCAGGCCTAAGCAAGCCTTTAAAAGGCTTTAAAATATTTCGACCAAAAATAAACTTTTTCCTGATTTTTTTTTTTAAAATCTAAAAAATATATACAGTAATTTTCCGAAAAAAAATGACGGAAAAAAAAAGAAAAAAAAAAATTTACCAGCAAATGGACGACCGTACGGCCGAATTGTAAAAATGTTTTGCCTTAGATTTCGACTTTGTCCAAAATAGACAAATGGACAGTCGATTTAGGGGTTTTGGACCGCTACGGACGCAATGGCAAAGTCCGTTTGAGCTGAAAATGCTTCAAAATTGCAGGTGTTCCCTAGATCAAGAAAACAAACCCCAAACCCTTGAAGCTCCAAAAATCTTCAAAACAAGAACAGGAAGCAACAGGTGTGGAGCTCTGATACCATGTAGGAGTTGAGAAAATACAACACCACAAACCCTGAAGATCACCTGCATGCAAATAACCTGTTACAAAAGAAGAGATGGAGACAAACAAGCAAGGGTTCTATGAAAACTAAAAATGTATATATCAAAGAGAATGAGAGAATGAATTGATATGAAATACAATGGGATCAATCCTTATAAAAGGGAGATCATGCAAACCCTAATAAAACCCTAATAGGAAAAACCCTAATAATATAATTATTAAATGTCACTTTATGCAAACTAACGTGAAATCTTAAGAAGGGAATAAACGTAACTTAATCAACATAATTAAGTTAAGACCTTTACTCTAACAATGATGTACTTGATCCAGTAAAAAAAATTGAATTTCAATACATACAATTTTTTTTATGTTGTGTACAGTCTATCTTCCAGGAATTGTAATCGGTTTGACTTCAAAATTTAATTAAGAAAAAAATATTCAATAAAACACTATGAAACCAAATGAACTTGTTAGATATCGTAGTTACAAATCTAAATTCGAAAAAATTAGAATTTTATCCTTCATAGAAAAAATTTATGTTGTATACAGTGAGCATCACTCCTTAAAAATGGTGTTTACTAATAAAAACTAGTTTTCAAAGGAGATGAAAAAACAAATACAATCAGATTAAAAATAAATAAATAAATATATATATATATATATATATATATATATATATATATATATATATATATATATATATATATATATATATATATATATATATATATATATATATATAGAATCTACAGACAAAATGTCACAAATTACTAGTTTGCATCATCTTCAAATTCTTCATGGTTTAGCCGTTATAGGTGCACGAAAGTGAAGATTTAGTTAAAAAAAATCAGTTCAGTGTTCAGTTTGGCCAAAAATTGTAAACCAGTATTGTGAGATCACCCCATATTTTTAAATTATTTTTATTAAGTAGTAAATATTTATTATTGTAAATAAGGCGACTATGTTTTCCACTCTTATTAAGTGGGTAGTTTATCAAATAGTTCGCATAAATCTAGTTTTGTGACTAGGAAAGCACCATGTAATGGGTGAAGCCACAATAGTGGTTTACAATTTGATGGAGGAAGGAAAACTCAAAAAAAATGACCCCATGGCAAAAAATTTGATTTTGGGGGTTCAAACGAACCAAAAAAGGGTTCACTCGAACCTAGGTTCGAGCAAACCAATTTAATGCACGCACGGAAAAAAACATTTGAAAACCCCTTTTGAAAAGGGAGTTTGAGCGAACTCTGTTTTGTCCTCATTCTCCCCCTCAAGCACTTTGAAAGTCCATATTTTTACGCTTCAAAGCTCGGGTTGAGGATGAAAATGGAGGAAACTTCACAAACCCAACTGAAATCAGGTAGTCCTCGGAACGAGCTATCCAATGACTATAATTTTAATATGTTTTGGTTTTATTATGTATTTGTTTTTTTAGTTTTATTAAACATAGGTTTTCCACTAAAAATCAAGCTCTTTGTTCTGCACATGTGGAAAAATAGCAGATTATCAAAAAAAAATAAAAAAATATGAATGCACCAAATATTGAAGTCCTTGATCCAAAAAAAAAAAAAAAATTCGATATATACAAAAAAAGTTATGTGTTATATAGTCGCACTATGTCTTAATTATAATTGGTTTAACTTCAAAACTTGATTAAAGAAAAAATATTCAATAAAAAACTATCTAACCAAGTGGGAGCACTAGATATCAAAGTTACAAATCTAAATTCGAAAGAATTAGAATTTTATCCTTTATGGAAAAAAATTTATGCGTTATACAATGTGCATCACTTTTTAAAAATGTTGTTTTCTGAAGAAAAAAAAACTAGTTTTCATGGGAAACGAAAAAAGAAGTGCAATCTGATTCCAAAACTTTTGAAAAAAAATATTTTTAGAATGTAGAGACAAAATGTGACGAGACTCTAGTTTGCATCATCTTCAAATTCCTCACGGTTTAGCCGTTATAGGTGCCTAAATGTGAAGATTTAGTTAATAATAATAATTTTAGTGTCCAGTTTGACCAAAAATTGTAAACTACTATTGTGGGATCACCCTAATATTAATAGTAGATCATATATTATTTGGAATAAAGTAAGATCTTTTCTAGAGAGTAATAATAGTAGGCTTTGATCCTTGCATTGAGAAAGTTGCTATTGCTACATGATTGATGCTCATGGGATTTATGGAGTAATATATTTGTTAAGAGAGAGACAATATCTAGCAAAGCTATAAAGTTTGACATAATTTGGATTCAAGGGTTATGAGATTTTGTTAAATATATAAGAAAATTTGGTAAACTCATTCTATTGTAAACACACCGCCAACATGATCATTGTATTATGATTTATTATAATTTGTAAAATATAAATCTAGGATCCATCTCTCAACCAATGCCTTTTAGCTTACACTCTATTATGCCTATCAAATTTTGGCCAATAGAACAACCTCTTACCCACCACTAAGGCCCTATGATTTATAATCTATGATAACTACCAATGGTATTTTGTAACCATTGAAAAAAAGGTTATGTCCAAGGTATTATACTTCCTTCTTGAGTTCTCTAAGTGCAGTGATTTAATGGGTCTAATTAGACGTGACAAATTTCCATACCTAGAGGACAATTGGGCAAGCACACCAAACTAGAATAGAAGCACTTGTTACTAGTATGGTTCTTTACCAAGTTTCTAAGATAAAATAAATGCTTTGAAATTTGAAGATAGTCCATCAAATCCAAAGATATATATGAGCATTTAAGCTAATTTACCAAGTGCGTCCAGGGTTAGTCCTCCAATTTTTTTTAAAAGCAAATAGAGTTTTGGGGCCCATTTGGAGAGATTGAAGATGTAATAATAGAAATGCATTTTCTTTAATGCAACTAATGCTATGTACAACAAGTACATGAACACTAGTTTCATATTTTCTATCAATTGACTAATGAGCAAGGCCCAAGACCTAATGATTAATGTTTGCATAGGTGTAAAAGTATAGAAAATTAGAAAGTAAAAATGCTCTTAAGTGGAAAACATTGAGTTGATTACTTCTCCATTAGAGCTCATCAGTTAAGATCAGACACAAGAAGATAAGGTTGACAAAAAATACCTATGATAAATGACATCAAGAAGAAATAATGTTTTGTACCTCTTTGCAATGAAAATCAACTAAAACCTTTTAGGGGCCATAAAAAAGCAGATTATATGAGACTGTTTGTGTGCCTGATAATGGTAAACAACACTAATAGAAGAAATCTAGATGATTGGAGACTAGAAGAGACAAATGTCAAATTGTGTAATTTTTTTGCATACAAAAGACTTAATCAAATTTCAAGAAAGAGAATTATTCTTTGTAATTAGAAAAAACCTAATACTTTAAGGATAGACTCACCAAACATAATCATCTCTATAATTTCTTTTAAAAGGATACATTGAATAATTGATACAAAAGTAGAGATGCTAGCTCTATTTGTCCATTATGGAAAGATGATCTCTCAAATGTAGCACCCCTATTTTTGTTGAAGTAACATGGGCATGGCCATGAAAAAGAATGTATAATATCAAAAGCATGTTGATTCTTAATTGTACTATTGAATCCGAACCAGGTGACCAACCATGTCAAAGGATGTACCCATTTGAAAAACCTTGTTTATCACAATCTTTTGAAATTTTAGTTGTTTTGCATTACACCAATCCCTTGTCTTGTGAGATTTGATTTTTAAAGTACAAGAGCCACTATAATGACATAAAATTATGAGGAGTAAGATTTGTGAAGAAGAATGTGATAAATTTAACATATGAAGATGGTTTGATCTCTACTAAATCTCTACTAATCACTTTATGTGAACATAGCTCTCACAACCATTGCATTTACAGTATCAACATTTGCTGATATCCATTCAATACCAACTTAATAATTCTGTTAGAAAAAATGTCAAAAAATAACCTCAAGAACAAAGAAAACAAAATGAGGAAAAATAAAAATAAAACCACCAAATAAATGTAAAATTTATTTCACAGTTCAAAATATCTTTCGGTGAAGAAACAAATAAAAATCTAACACCAGGTATTACTATAATATCATATATGATAACAGCCATAAATAAAATCACAGAGCTCTGCCATTTATTTTAGAGATAACAATAGAATAGTTTTCGAATGAAATAAAACACAACAAAAATGATCCAGCCGCCCTCAAGATTCTGCACAAATTGAGTTGTGCTGTCGACGATGCCGATGAGAAATAATGAGCAGAATTTGGAGGAAAAATGTTATGAAACCCTACCAAATCAGATTTTTTTTTAAAATGAGACGAAAGAAAACCACTCTCCCTACGGTTGCTGCTCCATTCACAGTAAGCGAAAAAGAGGTCTAAAAATATGGAGATTTTAGAGCTACTAGATTGTTAAGGTCGAGAAAAGATTTTTGCAACCTTTTAAACCAGAAATATTGGCTGTGAGTTAAAATTTATTTTCAGGCGTGGGGCAAGGAATGCAGCTTTCCGGGTGCAAGCTGCTGTAAAATACAGCCTATCGGTTAAATATCCCACATGGGCCGTGTTATAGGTGAAAAGTAGAGGGAATAGTATTAGAAGGGGCGAGGAAGTAAGAGGAAGATTAAAAAGGGTCGGTTGGCTAATTATGCCACAGTCGTCCAGAGAGGCGGGTGCTGTATGGATATCAAGACATATGGCCGACACAATTTCTGGAATACTAAAGGGTTGGCCCGCTCGGCCGACCCTCCACCACTAAACTTGAAATTAAAAGTATTAAATAAACACCCTAACATTTAGCAAGCACGGGCCTACGGGCCTTTAGTCTTAAGCAACTATAAAGTGAGAGGAAAACACCTAAAATTTGAGTAAATGAAAATCGAAGGGGATATAATATGTTTTTTACAGTTTTGAAAAGTTAAATTGTCATACTTTGTGTTTACATAATGACTATTTAGGGACCATTAGTTGAGATTAAAATGGTTTATAGATCTTAATCAACATTTAGGAACTATTAGTGGAAAACGAATATCTAAGTATCAATTTACAATTTATGTTCATATTTAAATATTTATACATCTTTGGCTTGAGTGAGTGAAATTTCTTTTGTCGGGGGTTCATATTTAAATATTTATACATCTTTGGCTGCGTTTGAGGATAGATGTAGCAACATGCAATGTGGGTAATATGTCTTTTGCAAAAGTGATATCGGGGTTTGATTTGCACCCATCTTTGCGTGCTAAGGGTTTGAATTTTGTAAACAATGTCTCAAATGGTGTTGGGTGCTCACAAGTTGGTGGGTCTCATGCCTCAAAAGTGAATTCGATTGTTTAGTTAAGAGCATGTCTCGTCTGAGCCTTGTGATTCAATCAGACTATGTTGAGGAGGACTTTAATATTTGTGTAACCATGCTTTAATCTATAATTTTATGAGGATCAGAGTCTCTCTTCCATTTCTTGAATCTTGGGTTCACTGAACTTGGAATCCAAAAGAAGACGTGGAGGTTATGCAAGTAGTCAACAATTATTTTATGGTTGTGTTCTCGTGCCTAGTAGATAAGAATATGGATTTTGAAGGCAATACATACTTTTACAATTAGGTGGGGTTGTTTATTAAACCCTGACATATTAGATTTAACCCGATCGAGGAGCTTCCCTCTAGGATCCTGGTTTGGGTGAGGCTTCCATGGCTTCCTCTAGAGTTTTGGAGGAATGGTATTTTGCACATGATTGTTCCTTTTTTGGGTAAGCCTATGGGTCCATTGCAACAAACTCTAGAGAAAAAGGTAATCTCCTTGGCCTGCATCTGTGTTGAGATCGATTTAATTAACCCGCTACCAAATGCTTTGGAAATTCAAGTTGGGTCCACCTCTTGGGTTTAATAGCTTGATTATGAGGCTCTTCCCTTTCGATGATAGATTTGTCACGAATATGGGCACCTACATAAGAAATTTCCTAAGCTCAACACTTCCAGAGGGGACTCAGCTAAGAGGTTTCCTCACCCTGATCCATCGAAGGTTAAAGGGAAAGCCCCTATGTTCTATGGGGAGATAGATAAGGAGGGTTTTATTTCGGTAAATTCACACAATAAGGGAAGATGCTTGAACAGGTATGTTAAGGATAGGCAAGATGATGCCACTTTTAATCATTTCGAGGCATTGGAAGATTTTGACCAATAGATGGAACTCCCTAATAAGGCCTTAAATGATAATTCTTTCTTAGAGGAGGAGTAGTTGGCTTCCAAAGAGGATGGGAGTGGTAATAATCCAGTGGGGATGGGTACCATTTCATTGATGGAGTCTTATAATGTACCAAAGTCTCCTAGGTTACCAGTTACTCCAATTGAAAATGAGGTGGATGTTTGTCCAACTATGGGTTGATTGGATTCAAAACTAGTGATGGAAGGTTAGGATTTTGGTAAGGGAAACAAAGTATCCTCTACATTGGGTCTACATTAGAAGAATTTCAAGAAGGGGAACTTAGAGAATTCCTCCAAGGTAGGGGGAAGAAAAATCAAGTTAATGGGTGAGAATTTGGTGGAGTCGGGTTTAGTTAAAACTCTTGACTCTCATTTTTCTAACCCCCAAAATATATTGTTCTCTCTTGGAACATGAGGGAGCTGAATAAAATTTGTAGGCAAAAGGTTGTTCGAGAAATGTTCACGGCTCATTCCTCTAATGTTATGTTTATCCAAGAAACTAAGTTGTCAGTGGAGGGTATGGTCAAGGTCACCTCCAAGCTTTGGTGGCAAGTTCGGTGTTAGTGCATTGGGGCACATGGCAGTGCTAGTGGGATTGCATGTCTTTGGGACACAAGAAAGATTTCTCCTTTGTGGTGGATTTTGGGTAGGCACTCCTTGTCCATGGTTGCTTCAAGCTTTGACTCTAGAGAAATCCTTTTGTTCTCTAATGTTTATGCTCTGACTAACTTGGCTAGTAAATCTCACTTATGGAATCATATAAGGTATGTGTGATCCCTTGCTCCTTTGGTTCCTTGGGTTGTGGCTGGAGATTTTAATGCTATTTTTAGTTTTGATGAACAGAGAGGAGGGTTGGATCATTTGGATACTTCCTTGTTAGTGTTTAGAGATAATATAGCCTTGTTGAACTTGATTGATATAAAGCCACTCAATGGTATGTTCACCTAGAGTAACATGAGATGTGGGGAGAACTCTATCTTTGAGAGGTTGAACAGGTTCTTGGTTTCCAGTTTTTGGATTGGCAATCATTGGATCTACAATTCAAAAATTCTTGATTAGAGGGGTTCAAATCATTGGCCTATAAAAATTTTTGCACATGGGAGGGATAATGCTAAGAATCCCCCTTTCATATTTCAGCTAATATGGTTGTGTGAGCCTTCTCTGTAGGACCTCATGAAAAATTGGTGGTTTAGAGGTTTTCTTATGTATGGGACTACAATATATGCCTTCATCAAGAGGCTTCAATTTGTGAAATTTTAGATAAAGAAGTGGAATAGGGAGTGTTTTGAGAATGAATTAAGAAAAAAATAGCAATGTAGAAGCATTTGGATTTCATCTCTAGACAAAATAAAGATTACAAGATTACCTAGGAATCCCTCAAAGATGAAGCGAAAGCTTTGAAGGTGTTATCTAAATGGGAATTGCAAGAGGAATTGTTCTAGAAATAGAAGTCAAGATTTGGCTGGCTTCAGGCGGGAGATAGGAATACAACCTTCTTCTATAACTCTGTCAAAGCCAAGGGACATGAAAATTTAATTTCTTCAATTATTTCCTCCTAGGGAGTTCAGTTATCCTCTTTTTGGGTTATCTCTCAAGAGGCTACTCGCTACTTCTCTTCCTTATTCATTGAGGACTCTCTCAAGGAAATAGGGGATGCGAACTAGGTTTTGTCTTGTATTCCCTTTGTTGTTCCCTCATAAGCAAATGTTGCGCTCAATCGACCCATTTCCCTAGATGAGTTGGAGGAGATTATTTTCAGTATGAAAAATGGTAAGGCCCCTGGTTCGGTGGGTTCTCAGTTGAATTTTTCAAGAATTTTGAGAGATTATCAAATGAGACCTTCTGAAGGTTATGCAAGAATCACATAATAGTAAAAAAATGTTGAAAGCAATGAATTCTACTTTTTTGGCTCTTGTCCCCAAGAGAGAAGGGGAAAATTCCTTGGATTTTTTAGGCCATTGCTCTTTGTAATGTGATTTATAAGATCACCTCTAAGCTAGTTGCTAAGAGAGTGAGGCCTTGGTTAGTCAAATTTATCTTAGATGAGCAGGGGGGGTTTGTGGCAGACAACATATCCAACATGGCATAGTTATTGTTGTTGCGGCTATTCATTACATGGAATTTTCTAAAGGGAAGGCCATGTTCATCAAATTGGACATGGCTAAGGCTTATGGCCGGGTCAAATGGTCCTTTCTTAAAAAGGTTCTCTATGATTTTTGGTTTGATGAGGGATGGATCAATTGGGTGATGAGTTGTGTCACGCCAACTTCTTACTCTATGTCAATTAATGGTGTGTCTACCTCTCTATTTGGTGCATCTAGGGGTATTTGCCAGAGTGATCCCCTATCTCCCTATCTTTTCATTATTATGGTTGAAGGTTTGGGAAGACTTATAAAAGCCCATTTGAGTTAAGAGATTATTGAAGGGTGGAGTTTGGGAGAAGGCCTACCTCCTTAGTCTCACTTATAGTTTTGTGGATGACACTATGCTCTTGGGTGTTGCTAGAATTAGGGAAGCAAACAACTTCAAACAGGTTCTAGATATATATCTTGCAACTTCTAGTCAACAGATTAATGAAGGGAAGTCTTCTATCATTTTCTTCAACAATCCTCCTTCAATTCAATGTAGGATTGCTCATATTATGAGATTTCATATAGGTAATATTCCTTTTGTGTATTTGGTAGTTTCCCTCTTTGTGGTCCCTCTGCTAAGAGGAACTTGGTAAAGTGTTCTCAATAATTTTAAAGGCTATACCAATCATTGGACTTGCAGGTGGTTGTCCTTTGCTGGGAGAATCATGCTGCTAAAATATGGTTCAAGCGCTTCCTATCTATATGTGTATGGTTCAAGTTGATCTTGTAGGCTTCATTAGAGAGATAGATTCTCTCTCTAGGAAATTTTTGTGGGACCATATAGATTAGATTCCAAGAAGTAGATTTTGGTTAAGTTGGATTATGTTTGTAGGCCTATTCAATAGGGTTGTATGGGTCTACATTAGGTTGCTATTACTGGTTAGGCTTTGGTTGTCAAGTTGTATTGGAGATGGTGTATGAATCAAGATCGATGGCGGGCTAAAATCCTCAACACCAAATACTTGAGGGGCTACAGGTGGAGATATTCCTAGATGTTCCTTGGATGGTAAGGGGTCTATGATATGGGATATGCTTAAAAGAGGTGCTAGATTAAACAAGCAGGGCCTATTGTGGATTTGTCACAAGGCAACAATGCTCTATTTTGGATTGATTCCTAGGATGGTTACCCCCCAATCATGACCACCTATCCTCATTTACAAAATCTTGGCTTGCGGTTTCAAGAGGTTGGATGGTTAAAGGCGAGTGATTTCAAGACTATGGAGCATTGGGCCAAGTGGAGGTGCTTAAGTGGAAATAGCGCTACTTGTGGCCCCCGAGGCGCTCTGAAGCGGATCGTGCTAAGTTGTCTCAGGTCCTAGCTGGTAGGCCTTGTAGCACTTTACAAAGGAGGGATATTATGGTAATGGGCTCCTGATACAAAAGGGGTTTACTCAGTGGAGATCAGGTATTAGGAACTAGATTGAAGGAAATATGGGGAGGATGAAGTCCCATTGGTGGAAATATGTTTGGAATAAGTGTGCTTGGCCTAAGTATAACTTTTTCCTTTGTTTAGTTTCTCATAATAGATGTAGATTACTTGGGATAACCTTCTAAAGAGAGGCTTCTAAGGTCCCTCAGTTTGTTTTTTGTGTGGTAGTAGTGAAGAGTCTTATTTGAATTTTTTCTTCTAATGCGCCTTCTTTAGATCTATCTAGCACCTTTGGTGGGGGGTGTGGAGACACTCTTGTGTGCATGCTTTATCTCTCACTAAATTTTGGAGAACCTTTGGGAGGCCCCTTTCTCATTCTTTCCCTCTCCAAATGGTGTGGTCTATTAGGCCTTAATGTAGTCTTTGGCAGATTTGGCTTGAGAGGAATCGTAGGATTTTTCAAGACAATAAGTTGTCAAGTTTGTAATTGTGGCAACATATTCTTGGTATGCTTCAAGAGACTATTTATGCTAAATGTGAGGTTGTGGCTCCTTTGGAGGCTATGGAGGTAGAGGTGTTGTAGGGTTTTGATTTGAATGATTTGAGCTCTAAGAAGACTTATTCAAAAGGGAGGAGACACCCCAACATGAAAATCTAGAGAGAAGGAAGGTGGTCCCCACCTCCTATTAGGATCTTGAAAATTAACATTGATGGATCATCCAAGGGTAATTCAAGTCATGCTGGTGTGGGAGGAGTGGGGAGAGATAGCTCAGGGGTTGCCTTTTTCTTCTTCTCCATGTATTAAGGCCACTAGACTAATAATCTCATGGAGGCTCTTACAATTATTATTGCTTTGGAAAAGGCATGTGATCTTGGTTGGTGCAAGGTTATTTGTGAATTAGATTCTTAGATCTTGATCAATTTTTTGAACAAGCACAGTTTGGATGGGGCGAACTAGAAATTGATTTGAATAGTGTAGTAGATTCATCACTTATGCACTTTAGTAGAGGTGGTGTCCTTTTTTCATATCCCAAGGGAGTGGAATAATGTAGAATTTTTTTTATCTAAATGAGTGTCAAAATTTAAGGGTGATTGGAAGGTTGATGATTGAGAGCATCTTCCCAGTGACTATGTTCAAAAATTGAAGATGTTGATTCATGAGGATATTCACGGTCCTTGAACAAGTTCTTGTCTTCCTAGTTTAGAGGACTTGTTCCTTGGTATTTGTTGGTTGGATTCCCTTTGGGCCTTGTTTGATTATGGTTTTTCTCCTTGTATTCTTGGATCTTCTCTAAGAATTTTACCCCCTTTTTTCAAAAGATTAATTTTTTTTACTTAATGTTATTAATATTAATAATACTTCTTAAGGAGATGGAATTTTCTATGGAGAACCTTAATACATTTCAAAGAAAGAAGCCTTGTTGCATCCATCATTTGTAGAGATGAAGAAAGAGTAAAGCTAGGTTGGGGATATTGTGATAATGGATTTTGTTGCAATAGAGTTGAATGTCAACAACAAGAATTCATGATGTTCTCAAGATAACATCTAAGAGGAAAGATAAATTATATGAAAATACCTAACAAATTATGTGGAGGTCATGAGACTAGAAAGGAATCATTGCTTCCCCATGTAAAATATGCTAGCAAGAAGGAAAATATCCTTTCATAAGTATAAATTATTGGGAAATATAAACAAGAGGAGATTAAAAGGGGATAATAAAGAGCATATCTTAGTAGAGTTAAGATACCAAAAATTCCTATTAGGTCTAGGAGAGGGGTACAAGAGAAGATGAAACATTATAGTGAGATGTGGCTCATAGGAAGATTCAATACTCTTTGGCCCTCTCTCCAAAATCTAAAAATATGAATTGAGAAAACTTATAGATCACATCTAAAAACCCCAATGGTTATCTATCCTTATGCTCAACTCCCTTCATGGTTGTTTGTAATTTTGAAGCTAATAGAAATATGATCTTAGAGAGGGCCATGATGTTAGGATTTAGCTTCTTTGTCTATGAAATTGTGGTACTTGAACTTTAATTCACTCATAGAAAATTTTATGGTTTGTGTAAGGAAGATAAGGTAGTGGAACAACTTCCTACACTAATCTTGAGAGGAGTGCCATTTTTTAGCATTGACATAATGAAATCAATTGTTTGTACACAAATTATTATAGATCAACAAATAAAGAATATATATGTAAAAAAATAAAATAATGCACCCTATGAATCAGTTAGATTTAAATAATAAAATATTACTTAATTTAAAAATTTAAAAATGGTCCATGACCAAAATAATGTAGATTGACTAGCGAAAAAACCCTTCCTCTTCGAAATGGGCAAGAATTTTTTTCACCATTTAGGAAGGAACACTTGTACAAAAATCTATTTTTGTATAAATATTGGAAGGATAGGGATGGCCAAAAGTGGAGTGTTGGTGTGAATAAGGTGTTTTACCTAACTGGTCCACTAGTAGGTCCTATTCACATGTTAAGTTTACTTATGTCCTAGGAATCTTTCTAGAAGTCCAGGTGTCATGTGATATTATCATGTCTTATCATGACATTTAATATTTGTGTCCTAGGTCATTTAATAATTGGTGAGGTAGTTGTCTCATTGTAGAGGATTAAAAAACATGCTATGATATTGTCTAATCCTATCTCACAACCTTGCCTTTATAATCAAGGCATCTTATGTACATTTTATATTCAATCAATCAATCTTGCATCCTTAATCATAACAAACTACTCTTGCCATTTCTCTATTGTGGAAGATGTTTGGGTTTGGTAGCTAATCCTAGGGTGTTGGGAGTTCACATTCAACTCATACATGGAGGGACCCTTAGCTTTAGGAATGAAAGAGAAACTCAAAATGGAGAAGACAATATCTTGGTCAGTAAGGAAGCAAGAGTGCTTATATCCCCAAAAATTTTGAAGTCACCACTAGGGCAAACCAAACTCCTCTACATTAAAAATTTGGCAAGTTGTAAAGTGATCATTTTGAATTCAAGTGAACTTAATTCCTTTGTTATATGTATTAGGGAATGCACTTTTTTCATAAAAAGGGTTCGAGATTGGCTAGCTAGAGAAAAATCCAAAATTTGTGGACAAAAAATTGGGGACCAAATGTAAATATTAAATATTTACCTAGAGGTTTATTTTTGGTGGAATAAACCATGAAATAATTAAAAAGAGAGATTCTTAGTCAGGAACCCTTAACAATAGATTAAATCAAGCTTTACATGCTAGTTTGGGTTCCAAATTTCAATCCCATAAAACATAAAATTTTAAGAACCCTAATGTGGGTGAGACTCTATAATCTCCCATATGAGTATTGGAACATAGAAACCCTTCAATCTATCAGCGAATCCCTTATATCTTTCATCAAATTTGATGATATGTAATTTAATGAGGACTTTGGAATGTATTTCAAAGTATGTCTAGCAATTGATCCAAATTCACCTCCTCTAGAATAAATTGAGCTTATATCATATTTGGGCACCTAGAGGTAGAAGGCGCAATTGGATCTAACCCCAATCATTTGTAAATAATTATTAAAGGCTGTTATTCAATGGAAGATTTCAAAAAATCCTCATTTTCCAACATAGTCAAAGAAATATCATAGGAAAAAGAAAAATTGATGTCCTCTAATTACTTTAGTGGGAGGGAGATCTTAGAAGCTAGCCCCTAAGGTGAAATAAATGACTAGACAATGATACAAATAGCTCAATTAATACAAACCCAAAGAAGATATATAACCTAAACATAGATGAGAACACCAACACTTTTGGTGTGGCCTTCCAACTATTCGAGATCACCAATTTGAAAAAAAATCTTGATAGGCCTGAAGTGGATAAGACAACCTTAGTTCTAACCATAAGTGTCAAATGTAAAATAGGAAAACAAAATCCTTGATTGGAGGAAGGGGAGATAGGAAATCTAAAAGACATTGAGCCTCATCTAAACCCTAAACAATCAATGGAAGAAGGGGACCTAATTTCCCAAGAAAAATGGGAATATGCCAAACTTAGGTTACCAAGGATACCTTAGATTATGGTGATCCAAATAAGAAAGGACAAAAAACTAATAATGAAAACTAAGTCTAACACTAGCATTATTTCTAACACCAACACTAATTCTAAGTCTAACTGTAACCCTAACCTAAGTGAACACTAACCATAATTGAACTTTAACTCTAACCCTAATTAAACTTTAACCCTAACCATAACCCTAAGTGAATACTAACCCTAATTGAATCATATAATAAAAAATATAAATTATTTAATAAAAAATAATTATCAAATTTTAATTTTTAAAATTATTAATAAAACATATTTAATAAATGAATTATATTAATCTATTTCTCTTACATGTACCATCTACCAATGCTACTAGCATATATATCTTATAAATAATCTATATAAATTTTGTCCAGAGGCATTTATTTAATTTGTGTATATTATTATTCAAGTGGAATAGTGAGAAAATTAAATAGTCACCTTGATAATGATATCTCTCAACATAATTTATGTGTATATATTATTCAAGTGAAATAGTGGGAAAATTAAATAAACACCTCCATAATGATATATCTAGACGCAATTTATATACATTATTTTAAATATATACTAATTAAATAATATATTTTTTAATTAACTAATGATGATAAAAAAATTACTATAAAATGATATTAGGAAGACTTTATGTATATTAACACAAAAATATCAATATCCATAATTTTTATTTTCAACAAATATATCAAAAAAACCACTTTTACAAAAAATATGGAAAACAAATATGTCCAAAAAAAATCAATTAAACCATAATTTTTATTTTCAACAAATATATCCAAAAAATTACTCTTGAAAAATGATATGAGAAACAAATATATAAAAAAAATCACTTAAAAATTGAAAAAAATAATTATTGCATATGAAAATAATAATTCTAATACCAACATAGTTTAAATGCATAACTAATTTTGTCAATAGTAGGATGGTGTGATGGTTAAATTGTATTGTTATTAGTTGTGCCAAGACAGAATACTAAAACTAATGCATCCATTGCATACAATTTTAAACTATAGTGACATTCCAACCAATGAATATCAAACCTATTAATGAATTGAATGACATGAGTACTATTACATACACCATAATAAAATTACATTGTTGACTTAGAGATAGTATTTTCCATATATCATTTAATAATTGGTAAGATTTTCAAAGCCTACTAAATAAATGTGAGTACACTTATATGTAGTATTTTCCATATATCATTTAATAATTGATAAAATTTTCAAAGCTTATTAAACAAGTGAGTACACTCAATGCATATTTTATATTTGTTTATCAATAATTTTTTTTTATTGAATAAAAGGTTGGAAACAGTAATAAAAACAATGTTACAACAAAAAACAACTACAATTCCATGGAGAAGCTCATACCAGCTGGCTGTGATAATCACAACAGAGAAAAATCACAAAAATAAATAAGGAGTAGCAACAATATAAACCATCTGAGAAACAACAACAATGTTGTACAAACAGGGCAGCAAGAAGAAGCCAACTACAACATCAATGACTAGCCAATAGAGAATAATCTTGATAACATCAAAGTAACATTTCAAAGATTTCCAATTTGAATAAACCTGAAGCCTGCTTGCAATTAACTCTTTGCCTCAAGATCATTGAGCTACTTTTGAAGAACATCAATATCTTTTGGAAATCAGAAATAGCTTGGAGAGTAGAGTGGATGACCCGGATCTGTAGAGAGAAATCAACACATATAATAATTGATTCAATTTGCAAAGAGAGAAAGGATCGAGAGAGAGCCGCCAAACATCTAAATCTCCAAATGTGTTTAAGAATGATGTGTTTGAAAGTCTGAGGCAAAATTTTATGGGATGCAGAAAGACCAAGAAGAGCAGTTCTCGAAGACCATGTCCGGGAAAAAAGCATCGAAAAGTTGGAGAAGAAAAAGTTCCAGATCTTCTGAGCATGGGGACAAAACCAAAAGGCATGTTTGATAGTCTCTTTCTGGGAGCATAATGGGCAAGTTGGAGTAGGAGAGATGAAGGAGAGTCGATCACCAATAGGGACTTTAACGTGGAGAACTTTCTAGGCAACCAACTGGGCTTGAGCATCAACTTTAGACTTCCAGATTAGGGAGCTTAAATTGTTCCACTTTGATCGACTGAGGTTGCAATGCCATTTGCGATTAAGCTTGCAAGATAAGGGAATGGAAGGGAGGAGCTGTTTATAAATAAGTCTGAGAGGAAAATTGTGAAAGCTATGATTGTTGTGCCATTTCTAATCATTACAACTATGTTTAACAATATTGAATATCATAGTAAAATTTATCTATCTATAATAAATATCAAAGTAAAATTTATCTATCTACAATTAATATTTCAATAAAATCTACCCATCTGCATTAAGGTAGAGATTTACAAAAAATACATGTAATAATATAATTTAGCAAGACAAAAATTACATAAACATCACATTATAAAAGGATAAAAATATATATGTATTTGTATCTTTATTTTTTTTTGCAACATTAATCAATTATAATAATAACATTATACAACAACAAACAATCACATTACATCTCTAATTATGCAGAAGGCATGTCCTATTTGAGAATTGCAAGCTAATAACTGAAATCAACGGTCAAAAGATTAATAAAAACAATGTAATACGGTTCCTATTTGAGAATTGCAAGTTAATAATTGAAATCAACAGTCAAGAGATCAATAAAAACAATGTAATATGGTTAAATTAATCTTGAGCATTCATTACAATTTATTGTTTTTTGTGTTTTCTTTTTAATTGTGGTGTTTCTTCTATAAATGAGGTGACCTATAAAAGTGTAGCTGTTCATCATTTTTTCGGTTGTTCTTTTGGCCGTTTTTAGTTGCTTTCCCCTCACTATTGGTTTCCGCTCCTCCATTTCTCGAGGGTTTATTAAAATAAAATCACCACCAAGATCATAATAATGAACACATATAGGTCTTAACATTACCACATCCTTTACCCTAATTAATTTACCCTAATTAATATATAATGTATAGTTAATATAATAAAAAATAAATTATAATATTATAAATAAAATAAAATATTTAATATATAATAATATAATAAATAAATGCAAATATAATATCATAAAATACAAATATAATATAATAACATATGATATATTATATATTAGTATAATATTCAAATAATAATATAATGTAATATGATATAAATATCATATATTTAATATTAAGATAAATATAGTATAATATTAAATTTTATAATAATATTAATATAATATAACATTATAACATTAGAATAATAATAATAAAATAATAATTTAATATTAAAATTCATAATATTTAATCAATAATATAATATTAAAGATAATGATAATTTACTAAATAAAATATTAAAAAAATCATATTAATATAAAAATATAATAATGGAAATAATTTAATAATAAGAATGATATAATATTATAATAATTAGAATAATATAATAGTAATATCAAAGTAATAATACAATATTATGAATAGTATAATAATTTAAATATTAATACTATTATATAATAATTGCACACCAAAGTATGATTGTGAGTTATTTTTATTAACTAAATATTTAAAACACACCCCACAATTGACATCATACTTCAAAATCAAAAGCATTTACCCTTTTTAATTAAAAAAATAACTAACTTTAAATTCCCAACTAAACATATACATAGCTCTTTAAGAATTTACAACCGTAGAATAGGGTGCATACATCACTTTAAATTCCCAACCTAACATGTACATAGCTCCTTTAAGAGTTTACAACCATAGAATAAGGTGCACCACCATGGCCCTCCTCCCTAACAATCACAAAAGTCGTATTTGGCAGGACACCTACAAACGATTTTCTGAGCCTGCAGAATCAAATATGACATAGCATTTGCAGCAAGTGCCAGCTACCTACTACCTACATTTATATTCCACCTCTGTTCACACAGAACAAATATAAAACTCCGATCTTCTCGTCTTATCAACACTCCAGGAGTTGAAATTTGAAACCCATTCTAGCCAAGACCCTGCTTTATTATTCCCACACGTGTCATAGAAGCTTCTTATGACCCCCAAATTTCAATCGCCTTTTCTTCGCCTATAAGCTATCCTGCATATAAATTCTCTATCCCGCTACTTTTTGTTAGATACATCTTAAACAGATATTTGGCCATGCTCACAAATATTTTCTAGTTATCATATTTAGCCATAATCACCAAAATTTTCTCTTTTCTGAAGTGGGTTTTCTCCCTTTCCCAGACGCGCAAGCTTTTTTAGTCATGGGTGGCAACTCATCTGAAGGGAGTACTTCTGTCCACGACTTCACTGTTAAAGTATATTCTAAACTTGTACACACATTAATTTATTGCCTTTCTCCAATTTTAAGTACCTAATGTTTTTGTAGTTTGCATCTTGGGCTCAGCTTGCATATTGGTTCTGATATTACAAACGTAAAATTGCAGGACATAAGAGGCAATGATGTTGATCTCAGCATTTACAAGGGCAAAGTTTTACTTATAGTCAATGTTGCCTCTCAATGGTGATTTTCCCTTTTGGTTACAATTATCAATTTATAATGATCTCTTTTAGACACTCTGTTTTTTTATTTAACCCAATTGAAATTGGCATACTGAAAAACTAGTTTTAGGCAACAAATTGGTATTTTAGACGATTTTTTCTTTGATTCAATTGAAATTAACATTACAAAAGAATAGTTTTAGACTGTCCTTTTTCTTTTCTTTTTTCTTTTGTCTATGTATAAGCCTACTTATTAGGTCAGAATCTGGACAGAACGCCTATACAGAATTTGTACTTTTGAAAGTTTCTTCTTTTTGACAAATCTTGTGATTAATCCACCCTTGTATCTCCAAAGTAATGAAATATGAACTTATATGTGACAAGATCATTACTTTTAAAACAATGCCACATCTCAAGCTAATTAATGGAAGGCTTCCAGGAGCATTTAACACACAAGCACATTTAGAACATTTGTTTGCAGGAGGGATGAACAATGAATGTAATTCACCTATGTGATTTTTACTTTCTAGCCTCTTTCCCAATCAGCAAAACTTTAAGACCTCTCACAGTTCTTACTAGACACAAGCGCTGGTTAGTAGGGGGATGGACAATGAATGCAATATATCTCTATTTTTCTTTTCACTCTCTTAAGTTCTTAACCTCTTTTTCCATTGGCAAAGCTTATAAAGCATATAGTCATCCTTATCTCACAGTTCTTAGCAGCCTGTAATTAACTTGGTTACAACAACCACCTATCTTGTTTTTGTATTGAATAATTGAAGGTTGTAAATCTCAATCACATCTGAGATCTAGTGAGTTTTGTCTTTTGTTTTATTTACCTGTTGGAAGTAATTGTCTGTATTTTCAGGAACAGCTGAATAATATAATTTTGTTATTGTTGTTTGGGCAGTGGGCTGACCAACTCTAACTATAAGGAGATGAATGAACTGTATGCAAAGTACAAGGATCAAGGTAATTGTGCATCCATCCATACTATTTGTTATGCGCAAATTTTATCTTTTTTAATTTCTTTAAAATAACTTTCACAATGCCACTGATTTTTTATCAGTAAATACAGTCTTGGGGACCATTCCCTTCATATTTTATTTAAAAAACAACATATTTCACCATTCCCTTTATATTTAAAAAAAAAACCATAGTTCAACTTTTCATCAGTTTTAGGTTTTGACAAAAAACCTCATAGAACATTGAAAAAGAGGGCAAGATTACCAAAATCATGTAAAAGCATCTATCCTATTATCTTTTGGCTTCTTTCTATTTTTACATATTTATCATTATGATCGATATAATGATCCTCATCAATTTATAATATTTAAATTACATATCATTTTGATCTTCATATCTATCAGAAATAAGTGCACCTAGCCAAGCAATACCTTCAATTGTCACTAGTCCCCGTGCTTGCTTTAAGAAATCTACTCTAGATGCCTTTTTCCGCCTTCTCATTTCCTTATGTGGCATTCCCATCACAATGAGAGGTCTCCATGGGTTGTTGACAACGTCATTGTTAACCAGTAAAATCCTGTTCAGATGAGTTAAACCAGCACCAAAGACTGCTATTAGTATTACTTCATTCAGACCCCAAGGAACTATCTCCTGATCAACGCTTTTGCCATTTTCTTTACCAGTTCCTTAGCTTCTTTGAGATCCAGAAGTACTGCGATGAACATCGATGAAATATCTGTATTTACCCTGTATTGGTGAACACTTTCCATGAATTTCTCCCCCAGCATCCATAGTATTGCATAGAGGAGCAATCCACTTCGGGTTTTGAAGAATATTTTAATAGTTGCTCTGTTATACTGCCAAGGAAAGCTAATAGTCTCTGGCCACCCAATACACACATAGGTGTATCTATCGGGCTTCTAAAAACTAGCAGGGGTTTAACTTTCTTTGAAATTGTGCCTTGCCTTAAATGAGTGAAGACGTACCATCTCATCATTAATCTTACCTTTGCTTGGGATCATTTGTAGCCCTCGTTTAGAAGATATTTATGGTTGTCACGAACAAAGTCTCAAATATGAATGCGTTTTAGAGGTTGCCATCCATGGTATCCTTCAGATCTCTGAATCATGATTGCTTTAATTAATGTTATGACAAGTCGAAACTAAACTATTGACATATTGTTCTCTGATTGCCATTCAAGTTTAGTTTAAATTTTGGCCGTGAATCCGGCTTTTGAATTTATCACTCTTTCTTCAGTCATGTCAATTGCAAAATTGGCAAAACATATCTGCTTCTTTGTTAGTTTCTTTAAAAATATGTTATACAGTATACCTATCCAGTGAGTTTAGGAGTGACCTAACTTGCTGGAGGAGGTTGTTAATTTTTCAATTTTGTGATTTTTTCCTTTTTAAAGCATTGAAAATTATCATGGAGTCGCCTTCAATTTACACTTTATTGCAACCATAAATATTGCATGTTTGTAATCCCAAAATGAGGGCTTGGACTTCTGTTCATTGTTGGTTCCCTCTTTTAAGTCTTTTTAAAGCTACTCCAATCAATTTACCTTATTCATTTCTTATAATACATCCAGCTCCGGAAGCTCCTGAATTTCCTTTGGATGCTCTGTTGAAGTTCATCTTGTACCGGCTTTGAGGGGGAGGGGCTAGGTGGGGTTTCCATTGTACTTTCCTTAATTTTGAAGAATCAACCCCTCTATCTCCATTAACAGGGGAACTATGCCATTGTTGTGTAACAACTTCCAAATTGTTTTTCTAAAAGTAGATTGTGTTGAGAATTTTGCCATTAATTTAATCAGAGCGTCATCATGGCATATCTAGTCCACAGTAACCATATTAAAAACATTTAGTAAATGAAATATGAGATGGTCAAAGAAAACATGAAATGCATTCAAGCAAATAGACTCCTTTTCAAGATCAAAGTATGCATAACTTCCTTCATATATTTTTTTTCGAGTTCAAGTTAATTAAGGTTGGAGACTAAAGAGATGGATCAGCGTTAACTCTCTCTTAAAAAATGCGTTGCCAAAGAAAAGAAAAAAGCATATTTATTTTTACTTTTGTTCCCTTTTGGAAATGCTTTGGTACTATAGTCCAGTCAGAAGTCCACAGGATTGATGCCATAATGTTTCTATTAACTTTGTATTTGTGGAAGTGGATTCTCAAACAAGAGATCAAACCAGGGTCTTAAGCAAGCTACTGGGGTGTTTGTGTTAGAGAACATGAATAGGCTAGACTTTCAACCTAGCATGCCCCTCTTTGTGGCCAGGCTAAGTTTGGTGTTCTGTCTATAATTTACACGATTTCTCTTGATTCTAAAGTGTGAATTGTTACAACTTATGCCAATTTGGATTTGATTAGATGGTGTGAGGGAGCTCGAGACAGTATTTCATTTGTAGTTATTGAAGCTTTCCTTTTGTGTTAGAGAACATGAATAGGCTAGACTTTCAACCTAGCATGCCCCTCTTTGTGGCCAGGCTAAGTTTGGTGTTCTGTCTATGATTTACACCATTTCTCTTGATTCTAGAGTGTGAATTGTTACAACTTATGCCAATTTGGATTTGATTAGATGGTGTGAGGGAGCTCGAGACAGTATTTCATTTGTAGTTATTGAACCTTTCCTTCTGTGACTTCGTCAAGTTGAGAATCAAGATGTTTTAGCTTCCTGCCAGCCTTTTCCTTTTCTTAGACCACAGTACATTAAAAGTTAAAATGGGGAGATGAAGGGAAAAGGTATATAAGATAGACCATTTATCTAATGGTAGCTTAAGTGAGAAATTACAGAGCCTGCACTAAGTGCACATCGGTAGTGGTCAGAGTATCCAATTTGCTTGGGATGGTGTGCATTTTTCTGTAATATGAGTCAAGCAATTGACAAATATTGAAGCAAATAACTTAAGCCTCATATTTTCCAGGCTTTTTCTTGAGAATGATTAAAGTTTGTATGCTATCATCGGTTCTTGAATTTTTTTGGCAATGATTGTTAAAGATTTGTTTGGCACTAAGCCCACCAAAATTCCCCTAGATTGCCTGCTAATTGCTGTTCAACTTTAGTCATCCTCTCTTTTTTCACTATTCCCAGAGTCTGATTAGACTTCCATTCTATGGTCTCCTTCCAAAAGTGGTACCTGGATGTGGAAGAGTAGATCTTTTATAGATGATAGAAGTCACATTTGAACACCGTAGATGACCTAGGTTTCAACAAATGCATTCTAGGGGACATCTCCATGCAGTTCAAATTCCTGGGGTAACTGAAGACAATACACTCGTATGAACTAAAACAATGATTGAATTATAAAGTAGAAAGGAATTTTGATGGATAACTTGGCTTTATGGACATAAATGGCCTTCACCTCCAATTAGATCATACATGGAAGGGCCTGACCTCCAATTATATCACATAACCAACAAATTTTTCTAAATGGCTTTCGAACCTTAATTTTTCTTGACAAGTTCTAAAGCTTTCTGACCACTTTCAATATGGATAACTACAGGAGTAGAAATCCTAGCTTTCCCGTGCAATCAGTTTGGTGGACAGGAACCAGGTAATAACGAGCAGATTGTAGAAGTGGCATGTACTCGCTTTAAAGCAGAGTTTCCCATTTTTGACAAGGTTTGCATATTAGCTATATTTTGATTACTTATTGGATATCTTTGCTAATTATGCTAAAGCTATGTTATCATAAGAAAATTAAAGTTCTGATTTACTAGTAAATAAGGTTGCTTCTTTGATCGTCTGTGTTTGTATTGCACTTCGATTATGTAGGTTGAGGTCAATGGAGGTAATGCAGCTCCTATCTACAAGTTCTTGAAATCAAGCAAAGGTGGATTTCTTGGTGACAGCATAAAATGGAACTTCACTAAGTTTTTGGTGGACAAAGATGGAAATGTAGTTGATAGATATGCACCCACAACATCTCCGTTGAAGATTGAGGTGCTTGGATATCCAAAACAACTCAGTTCTATATATCATATCATATACTTTCAGTATTTGGTCAATTTATTACATGAAATTTGCATTATCAGTATAAACTTTTCAAAGTGGTTTTATTGTTCTATGACACATCTTACAAGAACAATGACTAATATTTGCAATCTTTTGTTTGCAGAAAGATATCAAGAAACTGTTGGGTGTTGCCTAATGCTCTGAGAAATTACCTATTTTAGCCATTCTGTTTGCACAGAATGTTGGAGAATAAAGAAGCAATAATTCAACTGAGACATGGTTCTAATTACTGTACAAGACAAAATGGATTAGTAGTTACCATTCACAGTACATATTAATGTTGCAGATACAGTTGATCAATTCTATTTCATATGATTTTATATACGTCATTATCAGAGAGTGCTCATGATTCATTTTTCAGTATAATAGCACATTACGTTCTTCAAAAAATTCAGTCAACTTACATGAATCTTGGTTTTTACTTTTCAGTATTGTGGAAAAAGATCGACACCATTCTTTCTCATAAAAATTCCGTCTATTAGCTAACTTTTTTCAGCATAGTTCAGAACTTCAGAGTGCTGTAGTTTGTTTACGGTTCTATTGTCTTCTGTTTGCTATAACTCTTACAAATGAAAAGGATCTAGGTGTGTCGCCCTTTCTCCTAGAAATTCCTTATTTAATACTATTTTATGTTTAAAAAATAATAATTTTCACTTTAGAGATCCAAATATTGATTAATATATATATTGCCAAATATATAAATATATATATATATAATATACTGTAGTAAAATGTTAAATTTTTGGTAAATTATATTGTCGTCGTACGACGAATTTCGCTTTCAGTTGGGGATTAAAATTCGTATTGAAAAGTTCTATTTATTTTTTATGTTTATTGTATGGGAATGGGGAGGGCATGGAGGTATTACCTCCACCGCCGCCCCATATGGTATCAGCGTTGTGGAGGTAATCCTCCACAGTAGTCCCCCTTGTTTCATGGGCTGCGACCATTTGCTTTAAGAGGAGGCTCAACTATATTTGATACAGCCGACCCCTCTCTAAAATTTCATAGAACTTTGTTTTGTTTTATAATTCAGTCCGCCTTAAAATGAATACGAAATTCGAATTGGTTTAATATAAAATATTTATATATATATATATATTCATTATTTATTTAATTGTGGTTTGTTTGTTTTAAACAATGAATTTTCTTTGTAATATGTTTTGATATATATTTAATGAATATATATTGGGCATATATATATATTTAAATATATAACTAATGAATTTATTTTAAATGGGTGCATGCATATATGCACAAATAAAAGAATTGGTTGAGTTAATCTTTCAGTGAAATTGTTGTTCTTTTAAAAGTAATCGAGAAAATTGACTTACTGATAATTTAGAATTTCTTTTTTCTGAATGTGAAAAGGCTTTAAGTTTATTTTAATTAATTTATTTATTAGGGCAATTATTTTTACTAAAAATTCACTGTAGAGGGGAAATGGATTTAATATATCCGAAAGTAGTTTATTTCTTGTTTGATTGCCCTCTCGTATCTGGTTTCCTCTAATTACATTTTGGGGGTTGTTGTATTGTAATGTTAGCCCGTTTTAATTCCCTTGGATAGTGCGTTCTGTTGAACTCAGTGAGTCACCCAATTTCCTCGAACGAGAATGTTTTACCTCCTAGGTTTGGAGTGAAAATTTATCTTGTATTGCCTCCTAAGTTTGGAGTGGTTTTGTTCCACGTGTTGACCGTAGGAGAGTGATTCTCGATGGAGGCCGGGGTCTAGGAAGATCTGTCGAGTAACCCATGCACCTTTGTGGTGACACTTCTCCTAGGTTAGTAGTATATATGGTTCACTGGTGTAACTCGTTATTTAACTCTAGTAGCATTGTATCCTTTGAGTTAGTATTGTTCTTGTGTTTGTTAAGTTTAGTTTTGTGTTAACCAGTGTCTAGTGGTAGATGGTCTTGTCTAGGGAGCCTTGTTACTGTTTCCTAGCATGAGGGGTGGGCCTTTGGGTACCACTTGGTTGAGAGGAATGTGCACTCTACATCGTTGGGTCCCCTTTATTCTGATTGTGATGACAATATTTCTAGTGGAGAGCTTGTGGATTCCAACTTGATATTTCATGCTTTGTTATTGTTATAGATGAATCTTGTATTTTATTACCCCTCAATTGTATCGAGGAGGTTTCATGTTTTATGTAAAACATTTGTATGAACCACCTCATTTTGGGAATGAGTGATGTAAACCTTATTGGATGTATTAATGTATTATTGGAGTTTTGATGTAATTTTGTTCTATATGATGTAGTTCTTAATGTTTTGAATGTACGCACTTTAATTCTTGTTTAGTAATTAATTAAATGCTTATAAGTATTGTAAATGTTATGAATTTAGATGTAACTTTTGTCGCGTGCCTTAGAGGTTGTTGCGAAAGTGTAGTGCATCTTCCTTGTCAATAATGCACTTTTAAAGAAAAAAGAATTGTACGCTTTTGTAGTTGTTGCAACATACTTTAGGGTTATGAGACGGGGCATTGCAATATTGAGCATGTTTGTGTTGATTCTCCGCCTCATGCCATTGTTTTTACTTGTTGTTTTAACATCCCTGCTCTTCTCAACCCATATTTTATAGATGCAAACCTTTTATTCATTTCTTTGTCATAGAGAACTATTCATCTTATTATGGTGGTGGATTAAGGACAGTCCCTCTCTAGTGCTATCCATCATCTTGATGAAAGTCAAGGGTCTCTCCCTAATGCTATCCATCCAATTAGTGCAGAGGAAAATCAGGGCTACCTCCTTGCTTTGTAAACCACTCCATCCAACTATTGCAAAGGAGAATCAAGGCTACTTCTTTGCTTTATGGAACCCCTCTTGCTTGTGTCTTCATGTTACAGAATAATCTTTAAATCATCACTCTATGATACGAGCATTCTCTACATATGACCTCCAATGCATTAGTGATGTCTTACTGTCATCGACCACACTATCGATATTCTCACAAGAATGAAGATTAAACGATTTCCATGTTTATATGGAACACTTGTGTTCATCATTAGTTCCTATTGATCTATTTATGAAATTTTATATTTCAAGATATATAATTTTTTTAAGGATTGGAAATGGTTGTCCTTCAGTCATTTTAATCATTTTTATTTAAAGAATATTTATTTATCAATCTTTTTTAGCTGGCTTCTTACTTGTTGTTTAAACCAAAAGTGGAAATGCAAATTTAGTTCTATATTTTCATTCAAAATGTATGCTCAAATATGAAAATCTAAAGTTGATTGATGCAAGTGTTGGCTTGAAAAATTCTACATTGAAAGCTACATGTTGGGGAGAAGTTGAAATGTATTATGATTCATCCCACCAAATGTCCTCTTTGCCAAAATGTTGAAAATGTGAGACGTATCTTTTGGGACCGTTTATATGTCAAGAAACAATGGTTTGTTGTGTTTAGAAACTTCTCTATGATTGTTAATCATGATTCAAATTGGAAGGAAGCAATTTTGGGGTTTGATATGCAAAATGATGTGATTGTTTTGATTAAGGGGAAAAACAGGTTTTGAATGGACCCAAAACCATTTACAATAGGTTTTGAATGACCCGAAACCATTAACAGACAGGTTTTGACGGGGACCCGAAACCCACGTAAAAAGACCAAGCTATAAAAGTATAGAACACAAACAACCAACAACGAACCAAAAGCAAATTAAATAATAAACAACATGAATATACAAATTTGCACCAAATAGAAAAGGTTTTAATGAGATCCTTAAACCCAAAACAAGGGAACTTGCAACCGAGAACTTCCTGAAATGATCAAAAACCATTAGCTTGAAACAACCAGACTGCAACACTACATTTATCAACACCAATTGGCAGCGCACTTCTTGAAATGTCCAGGTAACCATCAACCTGTATTAGCCAGACTGCAACACAACACTTATCAGCACTAGAACTACTTGAGACAACTAGGCAACCAACAACGTGTGATTGTTGTTCTATTAAACAAGTTATTTTAAAGCATATATGAAAAATAGACATGCATTTTCTAGCATCTGTGTCATCAGGTAACTTGCACTCCAAGGCTTTACTCTGACATATTTCTTTAGGTCATTTTTTTTTGTTTTCATAGCTCCAAGTTTTGTGGAAGAAGAATGCTAAAGTCATGGATCAACTTCAACAAGTTAAGGAACACATCTTGAAGTTTCAACTCAACAACAAGCTTAACAATTATAAACTGTTTTCCAGTTCATGTAATTGTTGTCTAAATTTTAATTGACTATAGTTTATTTTTCAGCTACATATTGGTAGCTTCATTCTTGTAGTGCTTTGATTCAATATAAAAAAAACTTCTATTTTTCTCAAAAAAAAAAAAAACTCTCCTAGTAAAAGTTTTTTTCTAATTTTTTTGCACCCAATTTTTATATTTTGAATATTAAAGAATCCTTGTGATTATTATGTTAGTATACTTTAGAGTTCTCCTTAACCTATTAAATTATGTATCATTATTTCTTCCTACAATATATTATCAAATCATTTCATCATGATTTTTGTTAATTTAAAATAATTGAACTATTTATTTTATAAGGTGCCTAATTTTATTTGTATAACAATAATAATGAAGTGTATATTTTTTGAAGGGGGATTTCAAAGTCATGCACAAAATTATAAAGCATTATCCTTTAAGCCCATTGAGACTAATACTTATGCTTTGTGACACCATCTTATTCATACACCAAACAAGTTCTATAGAATTTGTTCAAAAGAAACATTAATAATGTCATGGTAATTCTTTTATGATGTTATTATAATATTAAAAACCATTCAAATTTAGGATTTGAGTAATTTGAATGATGTATCAAAACTATTGTGTAAATATTTAGTTGTGAATTGATTAGTTAGTATGCTAAAAGAATAAGTTGTTTAGGTGTTTGAGTTCAATTCATAGCAATAATACTATCTATGCACACTTTTCTGCAACACTTTGTAAGTTTCTATAGCTTGTAATAATACTTTTTTTTGAAGTTCTAAATCACATTTCATTTTAGATAATATTGTAATCAAACAAATTTATCCAAATATTTGGAAATTTGTATCATCCACCAAGCTAAAGAGTATAGCATGGGGAAGTTGTTGTTGGGATTAAGGTGTCTCAACCTTAGTGAGTCCCATGATTATTTAATTAATTATTTGCCTCTAAGTTACCGATTTTATTTATTAAATGCAATAATAATTGTTTCCAAATTGTGAAATCACTTTGTGGGACCCAAACAGAGAGTTGGCATCCTACATGCAAGAAGGAAAAATTGTGACACATGTCACATGGATACTCCATTGGCAAAAGACAATTGTTTATACCTCTAAAATGGGCACCATGTTGACATGTGACAATTTTTTTTGGAAGCATGCATTAGCGGGCTCCACTTGTGTGAGTATTTATCTCTTTAGAAAAGTGAAAGCAAGGAAAGGTGACGCTTGTCACTTGGGAACCCATTTGAGCATTGTGTTGATGGTTAAAATGACACAAACAACATTAAAACAAAATATTTTTACTCTATTTCTCCTGAAAAAGAAAGACGACATATAGTGGCCTAACTCCCAAGGTCCTAGTAGTTGGTTCTCAACTGTCTGGTGTCACTCAATCGGTTCATGCAATTGTAATGTTGAAGGGGCCTGTGCTGGTAACAAAAGACTCAAGAAATGACTCATTTTATCAAAATAGTTCTTGTAAATAAAAGGGTTTCAAACAAAAGAAAAAGATGGAACAAAGGGGTAACCAGTAAATTTAAATCAAATTTATCTAACATCTGGACATATACCTTCAACAGTGAATGTTTTCTAACCAATCACAAAACCAAAGCATGACACAATCTACAGCATAAACTATACCATTGCATGCATCTAAGGTGCTTAATTCAATACCTCTTTTCGCTTATCACCACTATCTTCAAGATTTCAAAACATACATCCATTCATTGCCAGGGTCATAGATCAACAGACTTTAATAACTTTAATTCAATGATAATCTAATAAGACAATCCTTAAATCTGATTCCTTCAAATGATTTTCATCACTTAAGAAACTTTTATGTTCAACACAATCACTGCATACAGATAGATTATAACTTATCAGCCTTATCACACAAACAATTTAACTCTAACCCCATATTGTGAGAAAACTTGTAATTTTATTAATTGTAAAGCATCTAGTAACAATGTATCTCAAAAAGTGATCATTACAAAATTATATCTCCTAGCATTAGGTAAGCCAATTCTATTCTCAATTAGCCGACCTTTACAATATGATACCCATCAGGTATTTATAGATATACAAAACCTCGAACTCTACTTCTATTCTAGGTTATCCACCTTTTTAGGAACAAAAATTCTCTTGGAAACTCAGATCAATTTGATCTTGAGTTCTTACATTTAGTCATTCAGTTTAACTAAAAATAGAAGATAGAAGAGAAGAAGAAGTCATGTGCTAAAAAAGCTGTTAGTGCTGCATGCAACATACAAAGAAGAGGAAAATTATGCATGCAGGGACTCATGCATGTGAAGCTGGATCTGCAATAAGCTCATCGTAGCTGGTGAAGACTTGTTGTAAGGTATCTATTTCCGACCCATCAATCCAGCTATCTTCAAACTTGATTCGATCCAATTTTGCTACAGCAAATTCTCTCATACCCTTTATTTTTGTTAACTCTCTCCCAGTAGCTTTTATCTCTTCTTTGACCTCCACTAGCCGATCTATTATCAAGTCTTCTCCGTCATCTTTTCCCTGCATGAGTCCTTTGAACCTTTCATCCCACTTCTCTTTAATTTGACTCAAAGGCATACCTTCTTTTGTCAGCACATTTACATCTACAATTATAGCAATGACTGCTTCCAGCTCTTCCAATTGCTCAGTCAAATTATTAATAGCCTCCTAAATTTCATCCTTATGTTTACACAAAAAGTCAGTTCTAAACCAGAGTATACGAGAAGTTTTCTCCACAAAATCCTTGTTGTCCTCCTCAAGTATTGATTGTTCCAAAAGAGTTGTTAAAGGCAATGCACTCACTCTTTCCAATTTCTGACTGTATTCTTTGTACTCTTCTTCTTACTTTTCTGATGCCTCAACGTATTGATGCATCTCTTTTATCAACCCTTCTGTATCCTTGTAGGCTTCAAAACCTTCAACCAAAACTTCACCCACCTCTCGGTTTAACTTGTCTACCCATCGGTCTACCATCTCCGCTTTGCCTTTTACCTGCACCAAATCATCTACCTCCTTTTTGCTTAGCAAAATAGGAGTCTCAATGGCTGCTACCTGTTGTGATCTTGGAGAGGAGACACTCTTCAAGAATGAATGTAGTTGATCTAATTGAGCTTTAAGCTCATCCTTCTTTTTCTAATCCTTGATCATTCTTGACTTGGTTGTTGAAGCCACCACATCAATCAAGTTCATTTGCTGATTCCTAGTGGGCCTTCCCAAGTTGACTGTACTCAACTGATAATCTGTTAGCTGCATGTCCCCTACCTCCTTTTCTGTCATTGGCATGGCGCATTCAACAACAATTTCTCCTTTGTCTGTGAGTCGGGTAGAATGTAGAATCTTAGCCTTCTTTTTAGGCCTATCCTGCTCAATTCCCTTCATCATATCCTCCCAATTGAGAGGTTGTGAAGGTGTTACTGCCCTCTTCTGCAGGTCCAATTTTAGCCAAGTAGGAGCACTTGGAGCAGTAGTCATCATAGAAGAGGAAGCAACAACTGTAGAAGGTGGCTGAACATTTACCTGAGATTGAAGATCAACCCTGGATTTCTCTTGTTGTTCTTGCAGTATATGCATCTGCACCAACTTCTCAGCCTCTTCTCTATCTCTTTGTTCTTTCCTTTTCTTTTCTTCCTCTTCTTTCCTCTTACTCTCTTCTTCCAACCGATCTCTCTCTACCTTTTCTTTCTCTAGAGCTTCTTTTTCCAAAGCCTCTAGTCTTTCTTTCTCTAATCTCTCCACCTCCAAAGCCTTAAGTTATCCTTCTTTTTCCCTTTCTTCTTCTGCTTGCTGCTTCTTAACTAGCTCCTCAACATCCTTTTTCTTTCTTAAGCTTTCTGCTTCTTCTTCTTTCTGGCGAGCTTCTTCTGCAAGTTTTAGTTTAGCAACCAAGATTTCTTTTTCCCTTCGGTTCCTTTCCTTCTCTTCCTCAAGGTCATAAATTTTATGTATTAGCTCCAACTTGTCATTCTCTTCTTTGACCTTGAGCTCATGTTCTTGCTCCCTTCTCTTTCTCTCTACTTCATCAACTGCTGCCTTTTCCTTAACTTTTTTTGCTTTCAATTGTTGCTGTTGTAATACATCATCAGCTTGTACCTTGGCCTCCATTTCTTTTTGTTTCTCTAAGGCTACATCCTTTGCATCAAAATCTCTTTTTGCATCTTCAAATAGTTTCCATTGATCTTCTTGTGTTAAGATCTGCTCAATATCCTCCTCTAGAGGCATGTTCTCTTGCAAATCTTTCTCTGACAAAGTCTCATCTGAATCTGTCTCAACTTCCAGAAGTTCCTTCTCCATTTCTTTCCCCTTGGTAGCTTCAGCCATGCTATGAAGAGCTCCTTCTTGTATTTCTTTACTCTTCTTCCTTGTTATTGGGACTTGTGCGGATGATTCACCTAATGTAGGTGTTGAAACAACAGATCCCACTGGAACATCTCCTTCTTGTGTTTCCTCTTCATCATCTACCGCCTCAAGTTCTATTTCTTCAATGTCCAGAGGAAGGAATTCCAATGGCTCTTTGAGAGGTGTCTTTCTTTTAATTCTCTTGTATCCCTTACCCTTTTTAAGGACTGGTCCTTGAGGAGCTTGAGTTCTCAACATTAACCTTTGCACACTCCTATCCAATACTGTCCTTCCAATCTTCTTGATATCAATGGTTTCTTCAACATCCAAGTCAATTGGATCCAAACTCTTGGTGCCAATATTCAAAGCTTCATAGGAGGGATCCAATACAATTCCATCATCCACCAATGTGTCAGGAATGTTTTCTTTAACACCTAGTTCTGCCATGAGTGCGACAGGAAATCTTTCATAGTTCTTCTTTCTTAAATCATACTCATCCTGTCGATCACTCCAAAAGTCTTCTAACAAATTGAAATATCTAGTAAATACCGAAGGCAATAAGGCATACATCTTCCCCTTTGGATCAAAACACTTATGAGCTGTGTACAATCCCAATTTCAACTATACCAATTCACTATAGACTACCTTTGCTCCTACCAAGTGTTGACAACTATATTCACCCAACTTCATGGGAAATTTATGACATCCAGTTTTATGCTTGATCCCAAATCGAGCATTAACTCCAATAGCTTGATATAAAAACTCCATTAGAACTATCCTGTTATTGCAACACCTTGGAAGCAAATGTGGATGGCCTTCAAAACCAACCAACCTGAAGTATGTAAATTTAGGGTATTGAATATACCAACATCCCCATTCAACAATGAACGCCATGGCTTCTTGACTCAATCGATATCCTGCATCTCCATTCAATTGGTTGATGATCACATATAAAAATGCATCATTGACTCTTCTAAAATGAGTCTCAACAACTTGAAGAGACAACTGATCATAGTGCTCCCATACCTTCTTCTGTCCATCCAAGGCTCCCATTACACCCACTCTGTTTAAACCTGAGAAAATCTCCAATCTTGCTACTGTATAAACAATATAAGAGGTCATAAAGAAAGATTTAGTCTGCCTGACCCTTGTTAGCTGATCATGTATGACATCAAAGACAATCATCGGCCAATCAAACTGCTGAGCTCCATTTAAGATTGTCTAGATGAAAGGAAACATCCATTCCTTGAACCGAAGTGTATCTCTCTTCCCGAAAACTCTTGATAGCATCATGATTAAATCGGACACCTCCTTATAAAAATCTGCCCTCTTTGGCTGGTTTGCAAGCTTGCTCAGAGATTTCTTTTCCGTCTTCAACCATTTTTTGTTTAAATGAGATTTATTGGAGTCCTTATGCTTGCTATACTTCTCCAAGGCCTCTGCCTCAGTTAGCTGCACCAAGTTCTTGGGATCCGGAACACTAAATATATTTTGAAACATCTGAGGAGTAAGATCAATGATCACATTATTCTGTGAATCCATGCATAGTCTTGTAGCAGGATTGTAGGCACTAGCCACTGTTAAGATCAATTTCAGGCATTGGATTGACAAAGGAAACACATTAATATGTGCCAAGCCAGAATCAACAATCCTTTGCGTCCTGCTTGTTAGATTTTCTTGTTCTACAAAGGTGTCTGCATGTAACTCCTCAAAGTTGTACTGGCCCAAGTTCGTGTCAGTGATGTCTGACCAGTCTGACTCCACCTTGCTCACCTTCACAACCAGACTCCTGTGATTATACCTCAAGGTATAAGGTAGTTGTTCTAGCTTTACCTTCTTTGGTTTTGGTGCTGCCTTTGATGTTCTTGCAGGTTGGTTCCTTCGAGCAGCTTCCCTTGATGTTCCTGACATCTTTCAACTTTCCTGCAAGCAAAACTCTAATTAGATCTTTAAACATCATCATAAAACATGCCTTAAAAACCATACCTTTCATATATGCATCGGAGTCGGAACCAGGCAGAAACTCAACCTAAAACAATCTCTTTTACAACACTGCCGGACTCGGAGCCAAAATTGATATAGATACTTTACAAACAATGAACGAGCTCAGAGTCGAAATCGAGAAGGTGATCAGAACCGGGATCAGAATAAATTTTGGATTTGGTTTATCTTCAGATTTTTCATATTTTCAAATTCCATTTCCACTCCGCCTCTGCTTTTGTCCAGGTTATCGTTATTTCCCAAAGAAGACTTCTTATCATACGCAGAGCCGGAAGCTGTATGGAAACGAAATCAATAAATTTTTTAAAAAAAAATTCTCAAGTTCATAATCGATTTTGATCCTACCTCCACCTAGGTTAACCATGATGTCATCAAAATATTTTGTTGATTTAACATATAACTTCGTGATTAAAACCAAGGTCACTTTAAATGAAAAAGGGGCTTTAAAAACAATACACTCATATGACCATGGGGAATGACTATATTTAGGGCATCATATTTAATCATTTAAATGTAATCACTTCAAGACACGAAACCCTAATCTAACAAACCCGATAAAAAGTAGGGCACGGATTTTAAACCTTGCCATTTTACCAAATCAAAACACACGACAAAACCCTAAGTAAAAAAATGATAAATCTAATCTACCTCATTGTAGATCCCTAACTTTAACAAACACCATTAAAAACCCTAATTAAATCTAATCTACTGCAAATCAAAATAGCACGATCTGATCATGACTAAAACATGAAAGCGACTGTGCTCTAAAAAATAAAGAATAAAAAACGACAGTACAAGAAACAAAGACTAAAGCAAACACACAAAATAAAACAAGAACCTACTCGTATAATCATGCCAAGAAGCATAGATCCACTTAAAACTAAATGATTGAAAGCACAAGCAAATATAAAACAAAAACACAACAAACACGACAGTAGATAAACGAAGAACAACAATGATGAGAAACCCTACCTCAAACGCAAAAGAACCCGAGCTCACCTTCCGAACTAATTTTCACGCAATAACCTTCCTCTCTTTCGATCAATTTTCTCAAATGAACTTCGCTACTACTCTTTCGTGCTCGTTAATCTCTTAACAATGATAATAATGATTCATTTAACCCTTAATGAAGGTAAAATGCTGATTTCTACCTACACGAACCGTTGTCATTAATGCATTAAAATGCAATTAAGGGGGAGTCGAAACTGAAAGAGAACAAACACTTCTCTGTAGTGCCACTTCAGTCAAAAAATTCAACGACCTAAAAGTGGCGGGGGCGGAACCAAAATGGAAACTGATCCGAAACTTTAAGAAATTTTCAACCTTCATTCCCATTCCGTGTTCGGGTCCGTCAACTAAACACAAAACAAAACCAAACATAAAAAGCAAAGCAAAAGACCGACATAATAAAACTAAACACAAGGACTTAGACTAAAACCAAAAAAGAAACAGCGGAGGCGGGGGTGGAATCGATTATGATTTTGCAATTTTTTTGATAACGACCAACCTAATACCCACTCCGGCTCTGGTTCCGCTGAAAACAAACAAAAGGCCAAAAGGAAAGACCGTCGGGATGGGAACCAAAACAAGCTTTAAATGGACTTTCAAAGCCCGATTCAGTTCCGGTTCCGGTTTCGACAGACTAAACCAAAATAAACAAAGTGTTGGAAGCAAAATGACTCCAAACTTTGTTTGAAAAACAACAAAGGATAAAGAACAACAAAGGGGGACCCATTTTGACCAAGGCAAAAGATGGGGTGGTTATGCAAGGCATAACACATTGGAAATTGTAAAAACCTTTAGGATGAGCATCATGATGCAATGTGGCATTGGTTTGACTTGTTGACTAAATCTTTGAAGGGAAAGTTGCTTAACAAAGACTGAGTTGTCACTCGAAGTGACTAGGAGTCTTGGGTGAATTCTAAATTGGTAGTTGACTTGATTTTCTCTATGGGATGCCTAGCATGTGAGGTTGCTTGATTTTTTGGAGCTACAAGCCTTGCATGTTCTTGCGTGTTGTTGCATGTTATTTTATGTACGTGCATGTTTGATAGGTTGCTAATCGGGTCACTTGGAATTCATGCATTTTATCAGTTTTAGTTTGCATGCATGCAGATACTAGGTAATTAACAAATGGAAATGTTGAATGCCCATGTATGAGAAGTATATATTGGTGCCTTAGTGCATTTTTTGTATGTGGAGAGATTGTGATTTCTAAGATGTCGTTATGTTGCCAGATTCACTCTAGAACTTGTATCACAATGAATAAACACCTAAAAGAGCATAGACTCTAAATATTTTATTGTAACAGTTTATTACAACAACACAATTGATATGTTCTTTGGTGTGTGGGTTTTTTCCAAATTTTTTTTTCCACATAAATTATATGTTGTGTAATTTATGTGTTTAAATATGAAAATAACTAATTGCATGTGTATTTTTAAGTAAAACTATAAAAGTTGAAAAAAAGTTTTGCAGCCCTCTCTTGATTGATTTGGATTAGGGATGCGTTTCCACACTCAAATTTCATTTCAATTGGTATCAGAGCCTTGACAACTTTGTTATCCTTGTTGGGTTTGAAGGGTTTTTTGTGCTTATCTAGATTTAGTGGGAGTTCTTGTAGAGAGAGATTTATAATTTTGTTTGTAGTTTTAAGATGACAGGCACATCTTTAAGAATAGAGATGGAGAAATTCAATGGCGACAATTTTGAGTTACAAAAAATCAAAATGGAGGATATGCTTGTAGTTAGAGATCTATGGGCTGCAATATCTAGTACAAAACTGGCAACAACCTCACAAGAGGATTGAGATCTAACGGATCAAAAAGCCAAGGGTCTGATAAGAATCTATTTGGTTGATTTTGTGCTCTTGAATGTCCATGAGAAGAAGACTACAACTAGTCTTTGGAAGAAACTTGGTGACATTTATCAAGGAAAATCCTTGGTAAATAAGTTATTCCTAAGAAAGAAGTTGTATTCTCTAAGAATGGAGGGGGGAGGATTAGTTGCTGATCACTTGAATGCATTTAATATGCTTGTTGCTCAACTGGGTTATGTTGGTGTGAAGATTGATGAAGAGGACCATTGCATAAGATTTTGTTATGTTCTTTGTTGGACTTGTGGAACCACTTGGTGATGGCTATTGGAAGTACAACAACCACTTTCAAAATGGAAGATGTGGTTGCTTTGCTGTTGTCTGAAGATATGTAGAGGAAATATTTTGAGATGGCCAAGGAGGCCTTGTTTGTTCATGGTAGATTGAAGGAGAAATGTAAGAAAAAAAGACAAGAAGTCTAAGTCCAAGTCTCTAGGGAGATCTAAGTCTCCTAGTAAAATGTCCAAGGCTAAATGCTAGAATTGTGGGAAATATAGAAAGATTACAAAGAGGAGAAAAAGAAGAAAAACTATAAATCCTCTAATTTTGAATTTGATTCTAAATCCTTGTATGAAGATGCAGATGCATTTGTAGCAACCTTGGCAACACATGCATCAGAAAATGTGTGGTTGATTGATTCAGGTGCCTCTTTCCACATGAGCTCTCATAGAGGTTGGCTCTCAAAGTATGAAGAGTATGACGATGGGAAGGTGTATCTGGGTGATGAGGGTGCATGCAAGTAGTTGAGTCCACTTTTTGGCCAAAAAGGAACTGTTTTCCCTGATTTTCATAATTTTTCTCATTTGACCTAAAAAATTGAAGCACTTAAAGATTGAATCTAGAAAAAAGTCAGTAATATGAAATGTAGTACTTTGAGTATAGTTTCGAAATATGTAATTTATTTTAATACCCAGTGGATACAAATTGATTTTCAATAGGCATGTCTTAAAAAAATTGTTTAAATATATATTTTTAACCATATCATGCACGTGTATGTCATCCATATTTTGACCTAAATAATTGTATTTTTTTGAATCCTTTTGGGAAAAGATCTGTAAGACATTGAAGAATGTGCACGATATTTTTTTTGAATATTTTTTTGTTAATTTTTTACTGGCCATAATTGTTTTGAAAATTCCTCATGTACGTCACACACAAGATGACCTGCACTTATCATTTTTTGATTTTTTTTTCAAATTGAAAAGAGTTTTTTAAAGAATGTGCACATATAATTTGCTTTTCAAAAAATATATTTTAATAAAAAGATATTAAAATACTAAAAACCCTGATATTTCAAGTTTATGGAATAGTTTCATCAAAAATTATTTGAAGAATAGAAAAAATAATCCAATTGTGAAAAAATTATATATTTTGAATCTACACAATATCATCTATAATGGAATTAATTTCATCAATTTTTTTTTGTAAAAAACATCTTCAGACATATGTGCAAAGTCAATCTTTTCTAGTGACACTGTCATGACCTTCAAGTTGCAAGGCAAAGCAGGTCAAAAGCTAAGGTTCAGGTCCACAAGCCTTTTCCTGACTTGAAACCCATAGCAGGAACTAGGCCTACAATTCAAATTTTAAGAAACGAGATCCTGTTTGCTTTATTTGTTATTTTGAATGGTAAAAAATGAAATGGGACCCCGTTTAGGATACAGGATCTCGCTTGCTATAGGATCCTGGTTTAGTAAATAGGACCTTGTTTCATTTTTGACAGCGTTTAAATTTTTACTAGTAAAAAATTATTGTCAATTTTGCAACTTGACATGTTATGATAGTGTATGGTTGAAAACAACTAATTATGCATTTTTTTAATCAAATCTTGTCTTCTAGAGGCTCTTGAACTTGTAATTTCATTTGAATTTTGGAAGGAGGCAACATTGGGGCAATTTTGGAGTGGAATTGTGTTCATTTTCTCCTCATTTGAAGGAGGAAAAAAAGTCTTTTACTATTGAATTTCATTTATAATTTAGAATTTTATAATCATGGGATCACAACATCGTCAAAAGAGGAAAGATAGGAAGGTATTAAACCTTGAAGAAATTCAAGAAAAGAGAGAAAATGAGGCAAACAAACAAAAAGATAGAAGAATGGGGATTCAAGCAATGAATAATGCTGAAACATTCGGTTCCATGGCTATTGAAGATAAAAACATTGAAGAGACCATGGATGTAGATGATGCAAATTTGCAAGAGGTGAATGTGGAAGATAATATGATTATAGAAACTAATCCTAGTATGTCTTCAAATCCACCTTTCAATGCTATGAAGAATGTGACAATAGGCATGAATCCATGTATGTCTTCAAATCCACCTTTGGATGATATGGAAAATGTGATTCTAGATGATTTAGAAGAAGCTAGATATAACAATGTTGAGATTGATTATATTTGTAGAGAAAATAAAAATCTTTTTGTTGTTGAAAATGAAAATGAAAATCCTTTTGTTAGTGAAAATGAAAATCCTTTCGTTGTTGAAAATGAAAATACTTGTGTTGTTGAAAATAAAAATATATTTTTTAAATTGAAAGCACTATTTTGGATAATCTTCCTAGTAAGATTTCTTAGAGATAAATAAGAATGCATGCCAATAGATTATACAAACAAATTTTTATTGAAAAAACTACCATTTCAATGTCAACTCATGACACAATTGATGAGAATGTGGAAAATGAGAAAAGTAATAAAAAATTTAGGCATTTTTGTGAAACCAAAAAGAAAAGACGAGTCACTTAAACATGTTATGTCTACTATTGCTAGTACCAAGTCTATTGGAAAGACGATTCAATCTAAAGATAAGAATGTGTCACGAAGAGCTATAACAATTGCTATAGTTAATAAAACAACTTTGGATAAAAAATGTTAAGCAATATTAGTGGAATTCTAAAAATACATCATAAAACATTGGTAAGAGCGACAAAGAGAAGAGAAAGTATAGAAAATGATCCAATTAACCAATGTTGGAGTTTTAGTGGTCGAATCCCAAGGTCTGACATGAAATTGAATATTGAAATCAAATCTTTGGTTGAAAATATTGGCATGATAATACTAGGGTAGTTCTAATGCTAGTGATGTTTTAAAATCAAGAGTGGGGTCCAAAATTTGTGATCCTCATCCAAAACACCAATTAGACACAACTCAAACCAAATTTTATAAAAAAATTGTAATGATTTAGTGTTACTTGGTAATATTAGCATAAGTCAAAGATCTTTTGAAAATGTAAACCTTGGTATGTCAAAATTAATAAACAACAAATCTCTTGTTGTAAAACACATGTGCAATTTCATTATTATTATGATGTTTTTCAATATATATGTTGTACTTTACATACTAACATGATTATGCAGAAATGTGCTATTAATATGCCACTTGAAATAATCAGGGAGTTTATAGAAAGTTTGTTTTGTGAAAGATCTCATGAAAATTTATTTTATTTAAGTTCATGTATTTCTGGACAATGCACTAGTTGTGGCAATATTTCATTCTTAGGATTTTGTATGCATGGAAGTATTGAAAATTATTTTGGAAAATAATAAGTGGATGCTAAAAGATTTAATAATGTTGAGTATTTTTTAAAAGATGGAAAAATTGGAAAGTGTTGCGATTTAATCACAAAAAAAATTAGTGTACATGCATTCATATCAAAATTTAAGAGTAAGATTGTACCAAAATATGTCAAGAACTCTCAACATGCTTGATGGATTGATGGACAATTTCACACATGTAGAAACACATTTATAGTTGGAACTATACTATTAGTGGCTGATTTTGTAGAAAACTATACTCTTGCTCCACAAGAGGAAACCCAATCACGATATTAAAATTTAGTGTAGGTGGCTATATTTGTTCATGTTGTATATAGGAATGCAAATGATAACATAGAGGATGATAGAAAAATCTTGAGGGAGTATTATTTATATTTGAACTACAACCGGTTACACTCATCAAAGTTTGTACAATTGATATTGTTTCAATATATTTTATACAAATTTAAGAGAAAGAGGAATCCAGATGACAAAACGTCTCATATGGTTTGATAATTGTACGAGATAGTTCAAGAATGCTCAAATGTTCTATTGGTTAAGTAGGGTTCACAAGGAACATAGTGTCCAACATCTGTGGAGCTTTTTTGAAGCTGAAAATGGTAAATGAGAACATGATGGAGTTGGTACATGTGTTAAAATAATTCTTGCTAGAGAGCAATTGAAATTTGAGGATGTAGTAAAATTTAAAGATGCATGTGTGATTTTGGGTTAGTGCAATACAAAATTATCTACAAGATCAAGTGAGCAATCTATAGTTCGATGATTCTTTTTGTTGGTTGAAGAAGAGAATATTCTACCTAGGATTGATTGTGAGACAATCAATGGATCTACTAAATGGAATTCATTTAAGAGTTCAAATGCAAGCATATGTACTATCTAGATAAGGGAGCTTGCATGTTTTTGTCAGTTTTGTATTTTAGGAGATTGGGAAGCATGTGCGAATACAAAATGGGTTGAAGAGTGGAAGAAAAGATCATTGACACTTGCAAAAACACACAATCAATATGAACAACAATTGAAGATAATGATCAAGTGTTTGCATCAAATGATTATGACTGTGTTTTAGACCTTGTACAAGAAGGTAATTTAATTCAATTTATTTCATTTTATTTCACTTTATTAATATTTTTTAATATATTTAATTATAAATGAATGCATGTATTTAGATTGGTCAAATTATATATCACACAAGTTATTGAATTAAATTTTATTTGTAGGACATGTGTATGTTGTTGTTGCACCTAAGGAGAATGAAGAGGAAGCATAATATTGGTTGGCTTGATGTGTGGAGACTAAACATAAGTAATAGCACCTCGAGAAGATGATGATGAATATCATTATCCAATAGGTTCAATGGTGGTTGTTGGCACTTGGCTACAAAAATACCTAACAAGGAAGAATAGTTTTCTTGCATTCGAAGATTGTGAAACACATAACAATATTATACACTACTCACATTTTTTGGTGGCAAAAAATATAAAACAAGCGAGGTATCATGGAAGACCTAAAAATAAAGAGCTATAGACAATCTCTATGGAAGAGCATGAGACAATCATAAATGCATTGCAAAAAAGAGAGGATACAAATGGTACAATGAAATAAGTAAATATAGGTAAGTATATATATAGTTTTATATAGTTTTATATATTTAAATACATGTTTTGATGATATATTGATATTGCTTATGTAAATAATTAAAAAATTATTTATTTTATTTTTGTATCCTTAAGCCATCATCACATTCATCACATACTTTGAGACAAAAAGAGAGGATGCAGATTCAACCTACAACATCAAATACTTGTAAATACATGTAAGTATATATAGTTTTTTATATTTAAATACATGTTTTGATGATATATTGATATTGCTTATGTAAATAGTTAAAATTTATTTATTGTCCTTTTGTATCCTTAAGCCATCATCACATTCATCACATATTTTGAGACAAAAAAAATGACACAAATTCAACCTACAACATGTGGAATACTTGTAAATACAGGTAAGTATATATATAGTTTTTGTAGACACCTAAATTTGACCCTTTACACAAAGTCAAATTTGTCCCTTTTATTCATCCACTTCATCCCCTTCACCAAACGTTAATTAAATAATTTGTCTAATTAATGTTCTAATGTCCCTAAGGTATTTAATTTAATCAATTGAATACTTTATACATAAGCCCACTTCATCTCCAAATTAAATAAATGCAATCAATTTATTTAATTTAATCAATTATACTTTTTTAATTCATTTTTTCTCTCTCCTTGTCACATCCTCCATAACCCTTTCACTAAATTGGATTAATTTAATTAATCCGCCACTAAGGTGTGCATTTCCTTACTTAGGATTAATGTCACATCCTCCATAATTTTCCACTTGCCTCTAATCATCATCAATTAGTCTAATCACCTCTTTGCACAATCTTAATCCTAATCACTTACCCTTTCTAGCATGTCCTTAAGTTAACCTTCATGGTACTTACCTTTTTTGGTTTGACCTCTTCCCCATGTGAATTAAAAATTCACACTTATTCCCCCCATGAATTTCTCTTCCCCATGACATCTCATATGTCACATCGTACCCAAAGGACAAAGACCCATTTTAGAAGAATCTTGTCTTAACCTTTGGTCTCCTCCAAAAAGTGAATTAAAAATTCACTTTTATTTCTTCAAGGTCTTCACCATCCCCCATGTTGACAAGGGATAAAAGTCATCACTTGTCACTTTCAGCCCCACTTGGGAACAAGGGATTACTTTTTGTGGAGATCCTTTCTCATCCCAAGGTACTTGCAAGTACTTTGGGACTACATGGCCTCTTCCATGTCATTTTACCCTTGGCATCTCACCTTTTCCTTTGGACACTTCAATCACCACATGTCAAGATGTGAGGGCTTGTGAGTCCTCAACTCACCATAGCCCTTCATCTTGGCCATGGTGGCTCAATATTTACCGTTGAATTCTCTAGAGAATTCAATTTCTTCTATAAATAGCCCCCTCTTTTCATTCATTGAGCTAGTTAGAAATTTAGTAAATGCATGCATACCAAACTTATGCATTCTTAGCCAACTTATGCTCTCATGATCTTCAAGCCATATTAGCCATTTATTGCAGCATTTAACTCTTGCATTTTGCATCTTAGAATCCATTGTTGCATTCATCCACCTCCATTAGTCATCCATCTACCAACATAATTGCAAGCTATCATCCAAGGAGCACACATCAAAATGATATCAAGGGCCAACCAAAGGATTGATTTGAAACAAGGTATAATAATTTTTTTTTATCTTCATCTTTCCTTGTTTTGAATCCAACTAGGCTAATCATTTGAGGCATTAGGTATTTTTGTGCTCATCTTGCATTTTATATTAGTGCATTTCTCCCTATCACAGTTTTATATAAATTTAAATACATGTTTTGATGATATATTGAGATTGCTTATATACATAGTTAAAATTGATTTATTGTCATTTTGATATTAGGTGGTGTGAAGAGGCTACATTTTGATGATCCACCACAAGTTTTGGATTTTCTTGAGATGACATAGCCACATTTTATAAATATTGTTTTGAGTTGGCATATATACCAAATTTGTATATGTACATACACAATTACTCTACACTTTTATATATAAAATCAATATTCGATATATTTTGTTCGTTATGTGCATGTTTTCCTACCTTCAAACTTAAAATTTGAATGTATAATCACTTTATCATGTATATTACTGTTAAATTTGGTTTCCTTGACCAACTTCACCAAATTTGATTCCATTAAGCCATCATTTTTCCTAGGAACTTAATTCATAGATCCCTTTAAGCCATCCTACAAGAACTCCTTAAACCATCCTACGAGGACCCTTAAGCCATCAATTCTCTTAGGACCCCTTAATTCATATATATCCTAATTAATTATATCTATTGTGATTGAACATGAGACATGTACTTTGAATTATTTGATCCCCTTAAGAAAATTTCAAATTCTTTGATTCCCTTAAGACAACCTATTAGGACCCCTTAAGCCATCCTACGAGGACCCCTTAAGCCATAATTTCTCCTAGGACCCCTTAATTCATAAATATCCTAATTAATTCTATCTATTGTGATTGAACATGAGACATACTTTGAATTCTTTGATCCCCTTAAGACATCCTAATAGGACATAAGTTATATTAACATTGGCGCTATTTTGTTATAGTATGTGATTGTTATGATGAGTCATCCTAAATTCTAATACTATCAAATTTCTTGACTATGAATCAAATGTAAAGTACAAATATTTGAATGTCCTATTAATTTCATATTAATTTCACATTTATATAATTTCACATTAATGTCCTATTAATGTCCTGACTATGAATCAAATGTAAAGTACAAATATTTGAATGTCCTATTAATTTCATATTAATTTCACATTTGTATAATTTCACATTATGTCATATTAATGTCTTGACTATGAATCAAATGTAAAGTACAAATGTTAGAATGTTCTATTAATTTCAACTTTAATTTAATATTAATTCCATATTTGTATAATTTCACATTAATGTCCTATTAATGTCTTAGATAAAATTAGTGTTAAATTATTTTTTAACTCCTAAATTATAATGTATGAAAATATTATAATTTAATGATAAAATATTGTCTCATCAGGATAATTAGTTTGTTCAAGTTAAAATGCATAAATGTACACGTGTAAATTACTATTTAACAACAATACTCCATAAAATACTAAAATTAACAATCCATGAAACAATACATAAAGTCCATGAAAACATTGAAACATATATATAGATCTAGTCCATCAAATATCAAAATACTGAAACATGCACATATAGAGTCCATGAAATATTGAAACATATATAGATCAAGTCTGGATGAAGTATTGAAATACTAAAACTTGTATAAAGAGTACATGTGATGTACTGAAACATATATAGAGTCAGTGGAATATACTAAAACATGAAATATGGGTGAAAGCACAAATTTGAGTCCATGAAATGTGGAAGTTTTTGCCTTAACCAAAAAAAAGAAATTGACATTGCAAAAATGGGATCCTACTTTTAAAAAATGGGATCCCACTTAAAAAAATCGGGATCCCGTTTATCAAAGGATCCCGAACCAATGGATGAGAAAAGGGATCCCAATTTTTACAAAACGGGATCCCATTTTCAAATTGTATTTATGTAAAACAAATGAAACTCAGTCATTAGCAGCTCGGGATCTTGGTTTAGCAGAGTGCGCGGTGACAACTCACAACAATCTTTGACCTCTAGGTACGCCTCCATCTTTTCTATTTGTGATTTTTTAGTTTTTTTTTTAAATTTATAATAGAAAGGTAGGTTTTAGCATTATTTTTTTAGTTTATTTAGCATTTCATGTATTTTATTTAGTTGTAATAGGAGAATTGATAAATTGTACAGGTAGAAGAAAAAATGAAATGAAACCCTATAGAAATGAAAAAAACATCTTTGAATCATATTTGAAGAATAAAATTTAGCTTTCGAAGCCTAAATTGTTCAATCAAACAAAAAAAAAGTATTTAAAAACCCTCATTTGAAATTGAAAGAAAACCAAAAAAATTGCATTGAAAACCCTAATTTGAAATTGAAAGAAACCAAAAATTGCATTGAAAACCCTAATTTGAAATGAAACAAACAAAATTGCATTGAAAACCCTAGTTTTTTCTTGAAACCCTAAATTCAATTCAAACATTTTTTTTGCTAATTTACCCTAAATTGAAATCAAATAAAAGTTTTAGCATTCAAATGAAAACCTTGATTTAAAGCTCAAGAATATTTGATAATGGAAAAAATTGATTTGCATTGCTTAAATATTTTAAATTGAATGTATTTGCATTGTAAATTAGGGCTAGGTTTCAATATTGACAATGAAATAGGATGTGATAAATATTATACATTTAAATGTGTATTCATCAAGAGACATAATCAATTAAACGTTACATGAACATAAATATAATTAGAATATAAAACAATATATGTTAAACTTTAATTCTGTAGTTAGTGGATTGTTACAATTGATAAATTGTTAATGTTTGTTTGCAAATTTAATTAGAAAATTCCTAAATCCTTGTACAATCCATTTCTAATTGTCATTTAATTACTCAAATATGTGAATTCATTTCTATTGTATGTTTTTATCTCTCTTAGTCATGCATTTTTTCCATTTCTTGTTTGCATTTGTTGTCTCTTGTCTTTTGACAATCTTAACTCTCATTCTAGTCAATTAGTTGTTAATTAGGCTTCTAGTTTAGTCTTAAATTTCAATTTCCACTAGTTACCTATACACTAAAAGAATCTAAATATTTTTCTTTTCTTTCTTTTAGATTCTTTCAATTCCAAACAATCCAAAATATTTTATAATCTATTCAACATTAACTAATTTTATTATACATTTTATATCATAAAATTCATTTAATATTCAAATTTATCATAGTATATTTTAAACTTCATTTATAATATATATATATATATATATATATACAATCAATATTAATGAAAAACATACATTAAATAAAATAATCTTATATTCAATTAAAAAAATATCAAGTTAGGTATACATCAACCTCATTCTTAATAATACATAATTTTATGTGTTTCTATTACATAAATAGTCAATCTATTCATAAAATAAAAAATATTCATAAACTAGTCAATCTATTACCCTAAACTGTAAACCGATGTCTTAAGGGGTCCTAATATGACATTTCTTAAGGGGATCAACGAAGTTCTCAAAATTTGGTGAAGTTGCCCAAGGCAACCAAATTTAAAAATATAATAAGATCGTGCAAGATTATAATATGAATGAGATTTCATGAGAGGTTGGTCATTCGAAAGAAGAGCTATCTCAATCAACCATTTCACAAGAAAATATTGTTCACTAACTTGCAAGTCCATTATTCCAAGGGCCACCCAAACTTCACCCTAAGTTCCCTAAACCATAAACCATAAACTCTAAAATCTAAACCTTAAACCCTAAAGCATTCATTTTGTCCTAGGACCTTAAAATGAAATTTGGTTGCCTTGGGAAACTCCACCAAATTTTATTCCCTTAAGCAATGTCATTTTGTCCTAGGACCCTACTACATAAATCCCCTTAAAGCAATCCTATTACCCTAAACCCTAAAGGATTCATTTTGTCCTAGGACCTTAAAATGAAATTTGGTCGCCTTGGGAAACTCCACCAAATTTTATTCCCTTAAGCCATGTAATTTTATCCTAGGACCTTACTACATAGATCCCCTTAAGCAATCATATTACCCTAAACCCTAATATGTAAACTCTAAACCCTAAACCTTAAAGCCATCATTTTTTCCTAGGCCCTTAATGAAATTTGGTTGCCTTGGGAAACTTCACCAAAATTTATTCCCTTATGCCATGTCATTTTGTCCTAGGACCTTACTACATAGATCACCTTAAGCAATCATATTACCCTAAATCCTAAACTATAAGCTCTAAACCCTAAACCCTAAAGCCATCATTTTTTCCTAGGCCCTTAATGAAATTTGGTTGCCTTGGGCAACTTCACCAGACTTTATACATTTAAGCCATGTCATTTTGTCCTAGTACCTTACTATGTATAGATCCCCTTAAGCCATCCTATCACCCTAAACCTTAAACTAATTTCTTAAGGGGTCCTAATATGACATTTCTTAAGGGGATCAAAGAAGTTCTCAAAATTTGGTGAAGTTTCCCAAGGCAAGCAAATTTAACAATACTAAGTCAAAAAAAGAGCTATCTCAACCATAGATCCCCTTAAGCCATCCTATTACCCTAAACCTTAAAATTTAAACTCTAAACCATCATTTTGACCTAGGACCTTAATGAAATTTGGTTGCCTTGGGAAACTTCACCAAATTTTATTCAAATAAGTTCTCAAAATTTGGCGAAGTTTCCCAAGGCAACCAAATTTAACAATAATAAGTCAAAACAAGAGCTATCTCAACTATAGGTCCCCTTAAGCCGTCCTATTACCCTAAACCATAAATCGATGTCTTAAGGGGTCCTAATATGATATTTTCTTAAGGGGATCAAAGAAGTTCTCTAAATTTGGTGAAGTTTCCCAAGACAATCAAATTTAACAATAGTAATTCAAAATAAGAGCTATCTTAACCATAGATCCCCTTAAGACATCCTATTACCCTAAACCTTAAACTCTAAACACTAAACCATCATTTTGACCTAGGACCTTAATAAAATTTGGTTGCTTTGGGCAACTTCACCAAATTTTATTCACTTAAGCCATATCATTTTGTCCTAGGACCTTACTATATAGATCCCCTTAAGCCATCCTATTACCCCAAACCCTAAATCTTAAACTCTAAACCGTAAACCCTAACACATTGATAAATTGTCTTATATTAAGAGTTAATTATTTTTTCATTTAAGTAACATGCCTTAGACATAAATGAGGCTTACACATTTTATCATTCGTATGAACAATTAGGCCATTTATATTCAATGGTTTTTAAAGGGTCTTTCCTAAACATGTATCTTACATTGTGAAATTACAAATCTAATGCAGGTTCACTTATATCTTAGAGATCACATGGACCAATTCAATAATATTCATAATCCACCTCCATGCCCTCCATCTCCACCACCTTCACCTCCAACTCCACCCACTCCACCTCATAACCCCCCACCTCCACCACCTGAAACAGATGGTGCTCACTTGAAAGAACGAATCAATGTCAATGCTAGAACCATTTAGGATCAAATCAACATTATTCAAAATGAAGAATTTATCACACCACCTTTGAGGATGATTGCATCTAGGATGCAAACTATTTTTGATGTTGTTAGGGCTATGGATGAGATCTACGATGAGCATCGATGATGGATAGAGGAGAGAACTTCCAATTCTAAAAAGGAAAACACAAAGAAATGAAGAGATGCAGTAGAGAGCCACAACACTTTATAAATTAAGACAATGATCTTATAGTTATGAATTTATGAATTTCGTTCGATGGATATTTTGTGTGATGAATTTATGAATTTGGTTGGATGAATATTTTTAGTGACGAATTTATGTTTTTGGTTGGATGGATATTTTTAGTGACACGAATTTATGAATTTGGTTAAATTTATGAACTTATAATGCTGAATTTGAAATAGTATATATTTTATGACTATCTACTAGATCATGTGATTTCTCTTGTTAGAAAAAAATTATATATATATATATATATATATATATATATATATATATATATATATATATATATATGCATTAGACATAAATGAGCTTTTTGTGAATGTTTCAAGTTTATTTTTTAGTATGTACATGTATTAAAATTACATAGTTGGATGGATATTTTTAGTGACATGAATTTAGTTGAATTTATGAACTTATAATGTTGAATTTATAATAGTATATATTTTATGACTATCTACTAGATCATGTGATTTCTCCTATTGGAAAAATGTAATATATATATGCGTTAGACATAAAAGAGCTTTTTGTGAATGTTTCAAGTTTATTTTTTAGTATGTACATGTATTAAAATTATGTAGTTGGATGGATATTTTTAGTGACATGAATTTATGAATTCGGTTAAATTTATGAACTTATAATGTTGAATTTATAATAGTATATATTTTATGACTATCTACTAGATCATGTGATTTCTCTTGTTTGAAAAATGTAATATATATATGCGTTAGACACAAATGAGCTTTTTGTGAATGTTTCAAGTTTATTTTTAGTATGTACATGTATTAAAATTACATAGTTCTAGATCTTAAATTTTGAAATTTGTATGTACACATAGTTTCTAGTTGAATGATGTATGCATGCAATATGCATCATATATGACATTTTAAATGTATGCACATGTTAAATTTTGAAATTTGTATGCACTTTCTCAAGTTCAATCAATGTATGTATGTGTATGTATATGTATGCACATCCTATTTAAACAAATTTACATGTACATTTCAAATTTAACTATTTCTTGTATTTTTGTAAGTTTGTATGTTAATTTTGTATAATTTAATGCAGGTTAAAACACTTCTATAGATATCATGGATCAATTTAACATTGATGATATCCTCAATCCAACACCCGAGCAACCTATAGCTCCACCCCCTCCACCTCATATCCCACCTCCACCACCCACTAGATTAGATGAGGCTCACTTGTGAGCACATATAAATGAACAAGTGACATCCATTCAAAACCAAATCAATGCTATGAAAAATCAAGCATTGATTCCACCACATGTGAGATGTTTTGCATCTACAATGCAAAACGTTGTCGATACCATCAAGACTATTGATTCTTACTTAGATAGGCATCGACAAGATAAAGAGGAGATGAGACCATTTTTTATAGATGGTCTCTCGTATAAAGAAATTTTATACCTAAAAATAATAAAAGCCTAGCTAGCCCCTTATTTTATCGACCCTAATACTTAGCAACCCATTCCTCCCAATAAATCTAGAATATCCATGAGGTGGTGTATACATCCAAAGATGAGTGCACATTTTTGGGATCAATGGTATATGGTATTTGACAATCCACCACACACTAATCAAGAGGTCCCATTATATTTTTTGAGGAAACTATATATGTAGAGTTTTTTATGGGGAAAAAGCCCAAATATTTTTATTTTAAATCATTTCAGGGTGTTGGTGGTGGCATGCCACAATAGAGGTTAGGGGAAAGGGTTGATCCCCAATGCCCCGTGCATGCACAACCCCTTGTTTCTCTTCTTGGACCTTCCATTCCCACACCTGTGCATCAATAGGTGGTGGTATCGACATTAGGATCCCTTAGTACACTCGTAGGAGACCTTGATCAACATGCTTCTAAGGTGATGGGTAGGGAGCATACATACCACGATGATGGAGAAGTTTTTTATGGAGTTGGTCCTAGTACCAGTCCATGAGTGTCGAGACCACATGTATGTACTAGTTGCCACCAGTTATGCTATGGACCTAATCAGGCCACACCCAGTTCAGGTGGACATGGAGATTCTAGTGGATCATCTGGTTGCCTCAGTTCATTTGTAGAATTTCTTGTAGTAGACCATCACCATGAGGACAGTGCGACACAGGTATCGATATGCATCTACATGTTGAATTCACAAGAATTTTAATGAAAGTATATATCAAAAAAATGTTTGCAATAAATTTTAACAATCAAAGTGTTTGGGGTACATATGACACTAATGATGGGGAAATCATCTAACCGCGAGTACATATGTCGAGACCAGTCCTAGTCGACAACCCTTATGGGGTACATTTTGATTTCAAATTTTTAAATTATATATGAAATAATTTTTAACTTGAGTTTTAAATTTATAATGAAAAATCATGAAAATATTTTTTAAATATTTATGTTGGTTCAGGGGAGTCAATCGGCTTCCACGTCGATTCCACCTGAGGGGTTGTCGAGCGCTCCTCCACAACAATGAGAATGGGCATTAGAAAAACATTAGATGTTGCTGCTGCTCATGATGCCTTCGAATTTTAGGTTGTTTAAAAATGTTTCTACACAAAATGTGCAATCTTGAATATATATATTAACCTAATTCAAGTATACATGCAAATTTAAATTTGATATTTTAGGATTTTGTTAGTGCGAATTTCTACCATGACTCAATGATAGTTACAAATCCAGGAGGGCATGCAGAGCAGGCTCTAGATATCATGGTAATTTAATTTTTTTATTATATTTAAAGTCAATTACAAATTATACAAGTTGTGAATAACTTTAATTAAATTTAAAATTGAATATATATATGTATGAGCTCATACATGTTAAATTCTTTTTCTTTTATAGCATGAGACACATCTTGTAGTTGAGCATGTACAAATAGGTCACGGAGTAGAGGGTGCACAACCTCATATTATAGTACAATTTAAATATGATAAATTATAAATTAAATTGAATTCAATCATTTCTAATTGTAGACTTACATATAAATTCAACTTTCTTTATCGTGTATATGTAGATTGATTCATAGAATTTAGAGGTTGGTCTAGGTGCACTAGAGCATCCAAATCTAGATATGATGGTAATTTAATTTTATAATGAATTATAAATTAAATTGTCATTAAATTATTTTTCATTGTCTTGCATCTGATTTCATCTTTCTCTTGTACATAGTGTTTCAGGTCATCCGCGTAGTCCACATGGTGTGAAGAGGTCTCTTGATTATAGAGATGATACATTGACCTAAACATGATTTTATGGGTTATATTTGATTATTTCATGGACTACATATTTGGTTTCTCATGTACCATGTTGGACTTTATTTCATGGGTCAAGTACTTATTTGGACTTTATTTCAGGGGTTGTACTATGATGGACTTTATTTCATGCACTTAATATATTGTAAATGATGGACTTTATTATTGTTCAATTTTAATTTACACATGTACATTTATACATTTATGTTCATAGTCAAGACATTAGTACATAGAAAATTAATGTGAAATTAAATATAAATATGAAATTAAAGTTGAAATTAATAGGACATTTTAATATTTGTACTTTACAAATTTAGTGATCCACACATGATATACATGATATGTACATTCAATAAATAGCGATATTTAGTCAATGAACTTATTCAATTCACATCCTAATGGGATGTATTAAGGGGTCTTGATAGGACGTCTTAAGGGGTCCTAATAGGATGTCTTAAGGGGTCGTAATACACATGTTACATCTAATAAAATAAGAAAAAAAATCATAATCTACAAAAAAAAGCAATCCGTTTATATACCACAAAGGATTAAATTTTAAGAAATAAAAAATACCATACAAGATTAGAGAACAAAGCATTAATAAATTCTATAAACTAAACATAATTTATAGGTTGTCTTAGGGGGATTTCTTAAGGGGTCCTAATATGATGTATTAAGGGGATCAAAGAAGAGTATAATATAGGACAATAAATATGGTCTATATGATGTAGAATTTCCTTAAAAGCTAAAAGATATATTAGTCCATAAACCATTTCGTTGGATTTTAATCAAGCATGTTTATGTTCGTGGACATCTAGCTCAAGAATAAGTCCATAGAGATAGGGTAGTAGATATTTCTCGCTTGGTACTAATTATTTATCCTTTCTTTCTATGATTAATATTGCTCTATATTTATCCTAACAATTAAATGATGAAATGCAACACCTAAAAATATGTTTAAAAATATTCCATAATAGAACTTTATCTAAGTGAACATTTATTATAGAAATTCATAAGTTCAATGCATTTGTTTAACAACCTCCCCAAATGAATCAATTTAGATACCCTTATCAAGTAGAGTTTGTGGCACTTTATAATTTAATTTTTTATATTCCTAGGTTTTCAAAGTGTCCAAGAAAAGGATAAATTATTGAAAGCGTATTCTAAAATAAAATGAGAGAAATTGAGCAACATCATTATAAAGTACACAAAAAACATGCTAAGAAAAAAAAATCATTTAAGGTTAATCTCCTAGGCTTTAGGTCCCATGGTTTATGGTTTATGGTTTATGGTTTTTAGGGTTCATGAGATGCTTATAATAACAAATATATATGGGTTAATGGTTTAGGGTTCATCTCCTAGGCTTTAGGTCCTATGGTTTATGGTTTAGGGATTCTAGGGTTCATGAGATGCTTAGAATAACAAATATATATGGGTTAATGGTTTAAGGTTCATCTCCTAGGCTTTAGGTCCTATGGTTTATGGTTTAGGGTTTCTAGGGTTCATGAGATGCTTAGAATAAAAAATCTATATGGGTTAATGGTTTAGGGTTCATCTCCTAGGATTTAGGTCCTATGGTTTATGGTTTATGGTTTCTAGGGTTCATGAGATGCTTAGAATAACAAATCTATATGGGTTAATGGTTTAGGGTTCATCTCCTAGGCTTTAGGTCCTATGGTTTCTGGAGTTCATGAGATGCTTAGAATAACAAATCTATATAGGTTAATGGTTTAAGGTTCATCTCCTAGGCTTTAGGTCCTATGGTTTATGGTTTATGGTTTCTACGGTTTGAATGAGATGCTTAGAATAATAAATCTATATGGGTTAATGGTTTAGGGATCATATCCTAGGCTTTAGGTCCTATGGTTTATGGTTCAGGGTTTCTAGGGTTCATGAGATGCTTAGAATAACAAATCTATATAGGTTAATGGTTTAGGGTTCATCTCCTAGGATTTAGGTCCTATGGTTTATGGTTTATGGTTTCTAGGGTTCATGAGATGCTTATAATAACAAATATATATGGGTTAATGGTTTAGGGTTCATCTCCTAGGCTTTAGGTCCTATGGTTGATGGTTTAGGGTTTCTAGGGTTCATGAGATTCTTAGAATAACAAATCTATATGGTTTAATAATTAAGGGCTCATCTCCTAGGCTTTAGGTCCCATGGTTTATGGTTTAGGGTTTCTAGGGTTCATGAGATGCTTAGAATAACAAATCCATATGGGTTAATGGTTTAGGGTTCATCTCCTAGGATTTAGGTCCTATGGTTTATGGTTTAGGGTTTATAGGGTTCATGAGATGCTTAGAATAATAAATCTATCTAGGTTAATGGTTTAGGGTTCATCTCCTAGGCTTTAGATCCTATGGTTTATGGTTTACGGTTTCTAGGGTTCATGAGATGCTTAAAATAACAAATCTATATGGGTTAATGGTTTAAGGTTCATCCCTTTAATTCATTCTCTCAACTCCCGTTATCCACCCTCTTACATACCTTTAATTCATTCTCTCGAATCCCATTAATACACCCTCTTACATCCCTTTGATTCATTATATCAACTCCCCTTAGTCCACCCTCTTGCAACCCCTTAATCCACAATGTTTATAAAATTTGGCTATGCCATCTCAAGAATATCTCAAAATTGTGCTAGGAATGTAGTAGGTCTTCACACCACCTGATATCAAAAAGGTACGAGCAATATAAATGAAATCATCAAAATATACATATTTTAAAATATACAAAACTATCTATTTCTACACAACTCAAGTACCTGTATTTAAAAGTATTCCACACATGTGTGTAGGTTGAATTTAAATCCTCTCCTTTTTGTTTCAATGTATGAGATCAATGTGATGATGGCTTAAGGATATAAAAAAGGATAATAAATCAATTTTAACTATTAATGTACAAGAAATATCAATATATAATCAAAACATGTATTTAAATATAATTTAACTAATAATTACCTATTTTTACCAAGTATTCCATGTTGTCTACGTTGAATCTCCATAGACTCTCCTTTTTGTGATGATGGCTTAAGGATCTATAAAAGGATAATTTAAATAAATTTCAACTAATAACACACTTGACCAATATCAAAACATGTATTTAATCTATTTAAAAGGACAATATAAAACTAAAACTGTATTTACCTATATTTACTTATTCCATTGTACAGTCTGCATCCTCTCTTTTTTGCAATGCATCTATGATTGTCTCATGCTATTCCATAGAAATTTTCCATAGCACTTTATTTGTAGGTCTTCCACGATACCGATCTAGTTTTATATTTGTTTCCACCACCAAATGTGAATAGTGTATAATATTTTAATGTGTTTCATAATCTTCGAATGCAGGTAGACCATTCTTGTTAGAGTAATTGGACATTTACTTTATTAATTAAACAATATTTTTTTAATTACGTAAAGTTCCCTTTTACCTCTTTTCACTTAAGCTAACATTAGGTACATAATAATTAATTACTTTATTAATTATTATTGTGCAAGCCTAGGGTTTTCCTTTTTAGGGTTTTCATCTATATGTAGTTGAAAACTATCTTTTGTATCATAATTCATTTTACATTTTCAGGTGAATACATTGCTCCACATTCTTGAGCATTTCCTTTGTTGCTTCTCTTTGCTTCTCCTTGTAACAGGTTATTTGCTTGCAAAGATCTTTTGGGCTTCTGTGGTGTTGTATCTTCTCAACTCCAACATGGTATCAGAGCTTCAGATTTGCAGCTGCTTGTTCTTGTTTTGAGATTTTGCATTGGAAGCAAATCTAGGGTTCTAAAGTTTTTTTTGGGTGGATTCAGCATACTCCATTTTTTGGGTTCACTTTGGGCTCAAATGGATAGTGCCATTGGATTCGTAGCGCCCAAAAACCCCTAAATTGACTGTCAAATCGTCGATTTTGGTTACAGTCAATTTGGAAGGCAAATTTTTTTTTGCCCTAGGGCCGTACGGAGCAAAAATCGCAAAAAAAAATTAAAAAAATAAAAAAAAATGGTTTTTTGATTAATTTTTTGCACGGCCAGTGCATTTTTTCTTCACCGCCCGACGGCCACCACTGCGCGCCAAGCGGCCACCAACCACCTTCGCGCCCCGCTCGCCTCCCTGCACTCGCTGCCCGCCTGCACCGCTCGACTGCCTCCACCGACACCCAGTCTCCACCACCGAGCTCACCGCCGACGCTGTCGAGCTCGCCCTCGGGCTCCGCCGACCTGCCGAGCTCGCTTGCCGCCGAGCTCGCCGGCCCCTCCATCGCCGACAGGGCTCTTCAGCCCCCGGGCTTCAAAACCCCCCGCCCGGTCATATGGTGACCATGGGCTCCCCACTTCAGCCCCCTGGTTCACCCACGCGACCAGGGGCTCCTTTTTTAAAGCTCCCGGGTGCTAGAGGAGTCTAATAGGGCATTTTTTTTTGCTCTCACGAAATCGGGCATAACTCGGGCATCCTAGCTCCGTTTTTCGAATAGGAAGAAGCGTTGGAAAGCTGGTTTCGGCACCAATCTGATGGTATAGGTAATTTTATAAAATTTTTACCAGTCTAGATATTTTTTACCAGTCAAAGTGAGGTCTTCTTTCTTCACTTCCGGGGTCATAGAAGATGCAAACGGACTCCGTTTTTCAAACTTGAATAGGCGTTGGAAAGCTCTCAACATGCTCTATTTCAGTGATGTGATCTATTTTATCAAAATTTTCACTAGGTACATGAGAATTTGTTTTGAAGTATTTTTTGCTTATGCATTGCTTCCTTCTTCTCAGTTTGTACTAGGGTTTGGGTTTATCTTTTGTGGGGGGTGTTTTTCTCTTGCTTTCTGTCATTTATATTAGAAAACCAGAACACCAAAACTCTCAAAAATACAAACCCTTCTGCATCTTCTGTCTATTCTAAAAGATCACATAATAATAAAAAACACAAGCAGGTACAGGTGCAGGGTTTCATGGCAGACTCTTCAGTTGAGCTACTCACATCACATAACTATCACACTTGGAAGTCTCGTATGATGAGGCTACTCAGGTCATGAGGGTTATGGTCTTGTTTAGATGAGGTTCAACCTCAGTTGCAGCGTCCTTTTGAGATTATGCAGCACAGGAACAAGATGGATGAGGCTATGGGTTTGTTATGCATGCATGTTTCAGACAGTCTTTTGTTTCACCTTGATGCTTTGCTCACTCCTCGAGCCATGTGGCTGAAGTTTGAGACACTTTTTGGGGCCGTTAATGAGTTCCACGCATTACAGATTGAGGCAGAGCTGACTTCATTGTTACCTGATTCATTTCCCACTATTGAGGATTTTTTGAACCAGTTCAAAACTATCCGCACTATTTTACAGGGTTGTGGAAGAACAAGACAGACACAGAGTGCATTTACTTGATTCTTTCGAAGCTTCGTGGTCCATTTCAGATATTTGCTTCCTCCTTCTACTCCACCATGGATGGTTTGGGTGCCAGTTTTACCATGCCTACCTTTGATTTGTTTTGTGAGCGTTTGTCTCGGGAACAGTCTCACCTTTCTCAGATGGATATGCTCTCAGGTTCAAAGAGCAAAGCATTGGTTGCTCAGTCACTGAAGGGGAAATAGAAGCAGAAACCGAGGCCCAAGAAAGATTTTGCAGGTAGTGAGCATTCCTCCAAACCGCCTCCTAAGTCTGATTCTAAACCACCATTTAATCCAAAACATGGGAAATCTTCGAAGTCTGGTGAGTCTTCCTCCAAGACTAAGGAGAAATCAGGAGACACTTGCAGTTTCTGTGGCAAGCAAGGTCATCCAGTTTCTAGGTGTTGGAAACGATTAGAGGCTTTAGAGGAGGCCATGCAGCAGCAACACATCTCCTCACCTCAGTCTTCTTCTTCTTCCACCACAGGGAAGGGTCATGCTCTCACTGCACGAGCATCGACCAATGGGTCCACTTGGATTTTAGACTCTGGTGCTTCTCACCATATGACTCACACTCAGTAGTTGGTCACTTCTCTTGCCTCTTGTGGTACTTCATAGATTGCAGTGGGTGACTCTTCACAGCTTTCCGTCTTGGGTTCAGGTTCTGTCTCTTTGGATGGGGGCACTCTACAGGATGTTTTGGTTGTTCCTGAAATCTCAACGAACCTCTTGTCCATTTATCAGATTTGCCACACTGGCTCTGGTAAGACAGTTGAGTTCTCACTGCATGATGTGGTTATTCGGGACCTCCATGATTTTGATTTGGTTATGGCTACTGGTAGTGTTGATACTGCATCTCGTCTTTACAGATTTGATGGATTTGCGCCTTCTGAGGGTACAGGCTCATCTCTTATAGCACATGCAGATTCGGTGAGTCAGCTTTGGCATGAGTGTTTGGGCCATGTCAATTACAAATATCTTCAGCAGATGAGTACACAGTCACTTGTTCTTGGTCTTCCACGAATTTTCTGCACTGACGGTGTTTGTCATGGTTGTGTGCTTGGCAAGCATCACAGGGATCCCTTTCCGAAGGGAATTACCACTCATGCTTTGGCACCCTTGGAGTTGATTCATAGTGACCTCATGTCATTTCCCACTCCTTTTTTAGGGGCCAAGTATGTACTCACATTCATTGATGACTTCTCCAGACGCACATGGTTGTACTTTCTTAAGTACAAGTCTGATGTCTTTGATTCATTTTATGTCTTCAAGACATTTGTAGAGAAGTAGTCTGGTCTTTCTATCTGACGAATACATACAGATAATGGGGGGGAGTATGTGAATCAGGCCTTCAGAGATTTTTGCACTGAGCATGGTTTGCAGCATCAATTTTCTGTTCCCTACACCCCTCAGCAGAATGGTATCGTTGAGCAAAAGAACAGGACTTTATGGGAGATGGCTAATTATATGATTCAGTTCAGGTCCATGGATTCATCTTTTTGGGCTGAGGCAGTCAATTGTGCCAACTATATTCAAAATCGGACGCCTCACAAGGCGATTCGACATATGACTCCTGAGGAGGCTTGGTCTCATGACAAGCCTGGTATTTTATCATTTCGAGTATTTGGTAGTGAGGCATGAGCTTTTATTCCTGATGCTCAGAGGAGAGCTATGGAGCGGAAGAGTCGACCCCTCATTTTTGTCGGCTACTATGAGGATGTTAAGGCATAAAATTTGTTTGATCCTAATTCCAGAAAGGTCCTATTTCGACGGGATGTTCAGTTTGATGAGCGCCTTCCTCCAGTTGATACCCTGTCTCCAGTGTCCACTTCACTACCTACTCCACCCACTATAGCTCTTTAGGATTATTTTGAGGATGATTCTGATGAGGATATTGATGATTCGCCATCTCCACCTCCACTTGCTCCACCTTAGAGGCCCAAATGGGCTCACTTTACCATTGAGGCAGTAGGATCTATGGCCGGTGATCCTTCAGACACTCGTCGCACCTGTTCTCATACTACGAGTTCTAGTCTTTTGACTCATGCTCTTTCAGAGGATCCTCAAAGATTTTCAGAGGCAACAGGTCACCCTGAGTGGGATAGTGCTATGGAGGAGGAGTATTCTTCTTTGATGAGGAATAGTACATGGGATCTCTGTCCTCTTCCTAAGGGCAGAAAGATGGTTCGGTGTCGATGGTTGTATCACACCAAGTATGCTACTGATGGTTCTATTGATAAGTACAAAGCACGTCTTGTTGCGAAGGGTTTCTCATAGGTTGAGGGTATTGATTACTCCGAGACATTTTCCCCTGTCGCCAAGATGAATTCTATTCGCTTTGTACTATCCCTTGCAGCTTCTAGAGGATGGCTCATTTTTCAGATGGATGTGAAGTGTGCCTTCTTGCATGGTGACCTACAGGAGGAGATCTATATGGAGCAGCGTCAGGGATTTTTTCATGATCCTTCTTTGGTTTGTAGACTTCAGCATTCAATATATGGTCTCAAACAAGCCCCTCGGGCTTGGTATGAGAAGATGGACTTTTTTTTGCTCTCCACTAGTTTCACTCGCTGTCATTCTGATCACACGGTCTATATTCAGCATCTTGAGGGTGAGATCCTAATTCTTGTGCTATATGTTGATGATCTTCTCATCATAGGTAGCTCATCCTCTATGATTCAGCATTCTCAGCTAGCCTTGATGGAGAAGTTTGAGATGATAGATCTTGGCCTTCTGCATTATTTTCTTGGTCTTCAAGTGATTCAGTCTTCAAAGGGGATCTCCATTTACCAGCAGAAGTATTCTCTTGATATGCTTCAGCGCTTTGGCATGCTTGATTGCAAGCCTACCCCCACACCTTTTCAGTCAGGGGTTTTTTTGACTACTACTTGCCCCACTCCTTCAGTAGATTCTACACTTTACAGGTAGTTGGTTGGCAGTTTGTTGTACCTGACTCACACTCGTCCTGATCTTTCCTTTGCGGTTGGTCTTGTCTCTCGATTCTCAGATGATCCTCATGAGAGTCATTGGCAAGCTGCCAAGCGTATTTTGAGGTACATTCAGGGCACCACTTCATATGGCATTCACTACACATCAGGGGATCCTCACATTGTTGGCTACACTGAATCAGATTGGGCTGGTGATGTCAATGATCGGAAGTCTACTTCTGGATTTGTTTTTTGTCTTGGCTCTGGTCCTATCACATGGTCGTGCAAGAAGCAGAGTGCTCATGTATTATCATCTACAAAGGCTGATTACCGAGCTGCTGTGCTCGCTAGTCAAGAGATTTTATGGCTTCGTCAATTGATGACTGAGTTTGGTTTTCCTCTTGACAGTCCCACTATTCTTTGGTGTGACAATCAGAGTGCTATACACATTTCACGCAACCCGGTGGAGCATCAGCGGACGAAGCACATTGAGATTCATATGCATTTCATCAGACAGTTGATTCAGGATGGTTCTCTCATCTTGGAGTATATTCCCACTGCCAAACAGGTTGCTGACATCTTCATGAAACCTTTTGCATCTCCGCGCTATCTTCAGTTGTGCTCTATGCTTGGGGTGAAGGAAGTTGTCCTTGGGGGGTCTTTATGAGGCCTTCGTTCCTTCATGTTTCTTTCAGCATGTTGTTCTATCTCTTTTTGGAGAGGATTTTTTCCCACTGGGTTTTCTCCTTTTCTCCGTTTTATAGAGATTTCATTGTACTTGGGTACCTGATCTGGCCTTATTGCCAGGACCCATTGCTTTTGCTTTCAGTAGCTTCTTCTAGGTTTTAGCTTCTCCCTATGTCTATCTTAAGGGGGGGTGTTAGAGTAATTGGACATTTACTTTATTAATTAAACAATATTTGTTTAATTACGTAAAGTTCCCTTTTACCTCTTTTCACTTAAGCTAACATTAGGTACATGATAATTAATTACTTTATTAATTATTATTGTGCAAGCCTAGGGTTTTCCTTTTTAGGGTTTTCATCTATATGTATTTGAAAACTATCTTTTGTATCATAATTCATTTTACATTTTCAGGTGAATACATTGCTCCACATTCTTGAGCATTTCCTTTGTTGTTTCTCTTTGCTTCTCCTTGTAACAGGTTATTTGCTTGCAAAGTTCTTTTGGGCTTCTGTGGTGTTGTATCTTCTCAACTCCAACAATTCTTCCTTATCAGGTATTTTCATAGCCAAGTGCCAACAACCACCACCGATCCTATTAGAAAACATGAAAACCATTGTCAAATAAGTTCTTAAAATTTTCTTAAGGGATCAAAGACTTGTTCTAAAAATTTGCTTAAGGGGATCAAACACTTGTTATCAAAATTTTCTTAAGGGGATGTCTTAATAGGATCACCATACCTATTGGATAATGATAGCCATCATCATATTCTCGAGGTTCTATTAACTTATGTTTAGTCTCCACACAACAATCCAACTAATATTTTGTTTCCTCTTCATTACCCTCAGGTGCAACAAAAAAATACACATGTCCTACAAACAAAATTTGATTTAATAACTTGCACGTATCCATACAAATAATTTAGTATTAAAAAATAACTTAATAAAGTTAAATAAAATGAAATAAATTGAATTAAATTACCTTTTTTAACAAGGTCTAAAACACGATCATAGTCTTTAGATGCAAACACTTGATCATTTTCTTCAATAGTTATTTCATATTGATCATGTGCTTGTGCAGGTGTCAACGATCTTTTCTCCCACTCTTCAACCCATTATGTATTTTCACATGCTTCCCAATCTCATGAGATACAAAAATAAAAAAAACATGCAAGCTCCCTTGTCTAGATAGTCCATGTGCTTGCTTTTGAACTCCTAAATGAATGCCATTTAGTAGATCCACTTATTGTCTGACAATCAACTCTAGGTAGAATATTCTCTTCTTCAACCAACCAAAAGAATCAATGAACTATACAGTACTCACTCAAAATAAGTGCAGATAATCTTGTATTGCACCAATCCACAATCCCATGTGCATCTTTAAATTTTACTACATCATTGAATTTCAATTGTTCTCTAGCAAGAATTATTTTGACACACGCACCAAATCCATCATGTTCTCCTTTACCATGCCCAACTTTAAAAAACTCCATATATGCTGGACATTAAGTTCCTTGTGAACCTTATTTAACCAATAGAACATTCGAGCATTCTTGAATTTCCCCGTACAATTATCTGACTATATAAGGTGTTTTGTCATTTGGATTCCTCTTTCTCTTAAATTTATATAAAATATATTGAAACAATATTGAAAAAACTCTGACGAGTGTAACCGGTTGTCACTCAAATAAAAATGATACTCCCTCAAAAATTTTCTATCATCCTCTGTGCTATCATTTGCATGTCTATAAACAATATGGAAAAACATAGCTACTTGCACTGAATTATAATACTGTGATTGAATTTCCTCTTACAGAGCTAGAGTAGAATTTTATGTAAAATCAACCACTGAAACTATAGTACCAATTGGATATGTGTTTCTACATGCACAAAATTGGCCATCAAGCCATCCAAAATTTTGAGAGTGCATGGCATATTTTGGTACAATCATATTCTTAAATTCTAATATGAATGCATGCACACTAACTTTTTCTGTAACTAAATCACAATGCTATCCAATATTTCCATCTTTTAGAGAATAGTTAACATTCTTAAATATTTTAACATCCACTAATTACCTTCCAAAATCATTATCAACACTTTCATGCATGTAAACTCTTAAGAATGAAAAATTTCCACAAGTAGTGCATTGTTTAGAAATATAAGAAATAAAATAAAATAATTTTCCATTAGATATTTCAAAACAAAAACTTGATATAAACCCCCTTATTGTTTTAGGTGACATATTAATACCACATTCCTACATAATCATGTTAGTATGCAAAGTACAACATATATATAAAAGAACATCATAAAAATAATGAAATTGAACATGTGTTTTACAACAAGATATTCGTTTCTTATTAATTTTTACATACCAAGGTTTACATTTTTCAAAAGACCTTTGACTTATTTTAATAACACTAAATCACCACAAAATTTTCTATAAAATTTAGTTTGTGTTATATCTAATAGGTGTTTTGGATGAGGATTGTGAAATTTGGACCCCACCCTTAATTTTAAAACATCTCTAGCATTAGATGATACCCTAGTATTATCATGCCAATATTTTTCAATCAAAGATTTAATTTCAACATTCAATTTCATATAAGACTTCGGGAGTCAACCATTGAAACTCCAACATTGGTTGATAGGACCATTTTCTATACTTTCTCTTCTTTTGGCCACTCTTAGCAATGTTTTAGGAAGTATTTTTAAAACTTCACTAATATTGCTTACCATTATTTTATTCAAAGTTTCTTTATTAGTTACAACAATTGTTATAGCTCTTCTTGTTGCATTCTTATCTTTACACTAATACATTTTGACTCAAATTCCGACGAAAGGTCGTTAGAATTTCGATAAAATTTCGTTGGAATTATTTCATCGATTTTTCGATGAAATTTAAAACATCAAAATTTTGACCCAGCCAACGATGCTGGGTCAAAATTTTGACGTTTCAAATTTCGTCGAAAAATTGACGAAATAATTCCAACAAAAGGTCGTCAAAATTCCAACAAACTTTCGTCGGAATTTGAGTCAAAATGTATTAGTGTTAGATCTAATATTTTTGACAATAGATTGAATGGCACTAGCAATAGTAGACATATCATGTTTTACTGATTGATCTTTTCTTCTTTGTTTAACTAAAATGCCTAACTTTTTCATTACTTTTCTCATTTTTCACATTTTCATCAATTGCATCATTAGTTGACATTTAACTGAAAGTTTTTTACGATAAATAAATTGATTATATAATCTATCAACATGTGTTCTTATTTGTCTCCATGAAATATTACCAAGAAGATTATCCAAAACATCACTTTCAATTTTTTTAAAAATATATTCAAAACTATTTTCATTTTCATGTTCATTTTCATTTTCATGTTCATTTTCATTTTCATTTTCATTTTCATTTTCATCTTCATTTTCATTTTCATTTTCATCTTCATCTTCATTTTCATTTTCAATTAAAGGATTTTCATTTTCATTTTCATTAGGAGTATTTTCATTTTCTATTTCAACAACAAAATGGTTTTCATTTTCATTTTCAACAACAAAACGATTTTCATTTTCATTTTCAATAAAAGCATTTTCATTTTCATTTTCAAGAACAATTTGACTCAAATCTTGAACTCTACGAATATTATCGATGTCAACATTGTTATATCCAACTTCTTAAAAATCTCTAATAAACACCATTTCCATGAGGCTCAAAGGTGGACTTGAAGATGTACCTGGACTTGTGCCTATTGAAACATTCTCTATAGCATTGGAAGGGATATTTGAAGACATACTAGGAGTAGTTTGTATATTCGTATTAGTTTCCACATTCACCTCTTGCAAGTTTGCATTGTCTACATCCATGGTCTCCTCAATGTTTTTATCTTCAATAGTTGTGGAATTGGATGTTTCACCATCATTCATTGATCAAATTCTCATTCTTCTTTATCTTTGTATTTGTTTCTCCTTCTCTCTCTTTGCTTGAATTTCTTCAGGTGTCAATACCTTCCTATCTTTCCTCTTATTCAGACAACATTGTGATCCCATGATTGATTTCTTTTGAAGTATACACAAATTAATGTCAAAAACTTAAGAGTCTTCCTTGTTTGTTCCTCCAAAAAAGTAGCAATTGTTTACAAAATTCCTCTTCCTCCTTCAAACAAGTAGCAATTGAACAAATTTCCTCTTCCTCTTTCAAAAAAGTAGAAATTGAACAAAAATCCTCCTCCTCCTTCAAACAAGTAGGAATCAAAATAAACTCCTCTTCCTCCTTCAAACAAGTAGCAATTGCACAAAATTTCTCTTCCTCCTTCAAACAAGTAGCTCAATCAAACAAAATTTCTCATCCTCCTTTAAAAAAAAATAGAAATTCAACAAAATTTCTCTCCCTATTTCAAACAAATATCAAATAAATAAAATTCCTAGATTTCTCCTTTGAAAATAAATACCAAATGCACAAAATTTATCTTCCTCCAAAAAAGTAGCTCAATTAAACAAAAAAATTCATCCTCATTTGAAAGAAAATATGAATTCAAAAAAAATTATCTTCCTCCTTTGAAAACAATAAGCAATTCAAAAAAAATTCTCTTCCTCCTTCAAACAAGTACCAATTAAATAAAATTCCTCTTCCTCCTTTGAAAACAAGTATCAATTCAACAAAATTCTTTTGTCACAACATCCCAATGATGCCTCCTTTCAAAATTGAAAAAAATCCCAACTTGAAGAGCTTCAACAAGACAAAAGGGGATAGACAATAGGGAATATGTCACATTTGTCCGTACAAAATGATTCTCATACTTGAGATGCCCCTTTTTGACAAAACAAGATCCTGATTTATAGAAGGGTAAGTGCAAAAATATGGTTCCCAAAAAGGGGGCTTAAGTGGCCACTTTTTTTTGAAATCAAGAAATACTGACCTTGGACATGAAATTGAGGATAGTTACACTCAAATTTTTGAGATGGAACAAAAACAAGGATCGAAGTGCTCTGAGTCTGCTTTCTAAACTACTAATTTATTTTGAAAATGGTTGAGATTAAGGGGTTCAAAATAGGGACGTACATAAATTGGTGTTGTTTTTATCAGAAAAACATAACATAGCAACTCTTGTACGTCCCTAGCACGGTGATTTTTTTTTTAATATTTTTAAAATCGCTCTAGTGAGAAATTAGCTAATAGTATGTAGTTGATGCATGATTGTTCTGACAATTTTAAATGAATATTTGATTTTTTACTAATTTTATAAGTGGACACTTCCTGAAAAATAGAATTTTGGTTGTGCTACGCCTACAAATTTTGGAAACTAATTGAATTTTTTTTTTTGTAGAATGGAGTCTAGTTTCTAAAATTGTAATTTATTTGAAATTTTGATGAACGGTTAATTTATAATGAAAAAAACACCAAACACTATTTTTTACCAAAAAAGAGACACGCAAACAAAATAAATTATAGATGAAAGGTTTAACATTGTCAGAAAGTGAAAAAAAATCGTTGGATAGCTAAGAGAGAACCTAACATTACCCAGGTGTTCGATTTGTTCAACATTGAACCACGTGCAATCTTGACGGTGAGCATAAACCCAATGATGTGAAATATTGTGGAATTTGCAAAAGCACGTCTCTGGTTGTTGGGAATGCCCTCCAAGCCTTTGGGTTAGTATTCCAAGGAAAATACCAAGCCCAAGGCTTGGGGATTCCCAAAGCAAGATATAATGCACACACATTATATCTTAGTTTTGACATGGTTTTTGCATTTGTGAGGGACATGTCTAGCAAAACATAACACGAGCATGTTATGTCGCGCTCGTGTTATGTCTTGTTTTATGTTAAATTCTACTCTATTGAATGTATGTTAATATATTTGTATGTTTGTATGTGCATGTATGCTTGTATGCCATGTATGCCATGTATGTATGTATGTATGTATGTATGTATGCATGTTTGTATGTATGTATGTATGTATCAATGCATGTATATTTTATGTATGACTATATTATGTAAGATTGTATCTACACATGTACATGTATGCTTGTATGTATGTAGGATTGTATGTACATATGTATTATGCTTGTCTGTATGTAAGTATGTATGCATGTCTGTATTTATGTATGTCTTTAGAGGGAGGGAAAATTTCAAGAGAGAGTTGTCTAGGTAGGGTGGGAGAGAGAGAGAGAGAGAGAGAGAGAGAGTGGGAGAGAAGGGGTTGGAGTGAGAGGGAGTCAGCTAGGTAGGGTGGGAAGGAGAGAGACAAAGAGAGAGAGAGAGGAGGGGTGGGATAGAGATAATTGAGAGAGAGGGAGAGAGAGAGAGGGGGGAAGAGAGAGAGAGATGGAGAGAAAGATAGAGTTATGTAGGTAGGGTGCCAAAGGGAGAGAATTTAGAGTGTGAGGGTGGGTGAGAGGGAGAGACTTGAGAGATAGGTAGTGAGAGGGAGTGTGAGTGAGAGACCTAAGAGAGGGAGAGGGTGTGGGAGGGAGTGACCTAAGAGAGGGAGAGATAGAGTGGGGGTGGAGTGAGAGGGATATATCTATGTAGGGTGGGAGTGATAGATAGAGAGAGGGGAGAGAGAGAGAGTTACCTATGTAGGGTTCTAGAGGGAGAGACTTGAGAGAGGGGGTTGGTGGGAGAGACCTAGGAGAGAGGGAGAGAGAGGGAGTAGGAGAGAATGGGAGGGATATAGAGAAAGATAAATAGAGGGAGCGAGAGAGGGTGGTAGGGATTAATTGAGTGGGTGTTACATAGAAAGAGGGAGAGGGTAGATAGAGACAATTAGAGAGGGTAGGAGAGATGGAGGGAGAGAGAGGTGAGATGTATAGATGGAGAGAAAGGGATAGGGGTTGAGGGTGTAGGTTTGAGCGATTAGGGCAGAGGACCTATAGGGTTTATGGTTTAAAGTATTAGGTTTTAAGGGTTGAGGGTTGAGGGATTAGGGTTGAGGTTAGAGGGTATTGGGTTGAGGGTATAGGGTAGAAGATTTAAGGGTTTAGGGTTAAAGGGTTTAGGGTTGAGAGTTTAGGGTTGAGGGTAGACGGTTTAGGGTATAGGTTTGAGGGTATATGGTTGAAGGATTAGGTTGAGGTTCCAAAGTAAAGGGTAGAGAGTTTAGGGTTTAAGGGTTGAGGGTTGAGGGATTAAGGGCTTAGGTTTGATAATTGAGGGTTGAGGGTTTAATGTATAGGGTGGAGGGTAGATGGTTTAAGGTTTTAGGGTTTAAGGGTTGAGGGTTGAGGGTTGAGGGTTGAGGGTCCAATGCATAGGGTAGATGGTATAGGGGTTGAGGGATTAGGATTTAAGGGTTAAGGGTTGAGGGTTGAGGGTTTAAGGGTTTAGGGATGAAGGGGTGATAGTTTAGGGATTAGGGTAGATATTTTTCTTGGATTTAAGGGTTTAAGGGTTGAGGGATTAAGGTTGAGGGATTAGGGTTGACAGTAGAGGGTATTGGGTAGAGGGTAGAGGGTAGAGGGTAGAGGGTAGAGGGTAGAGGGTAGAGGGTATAGGGTATAGGGTTTAAGGGTTGAGGGTTGAGGGTGTAGGGTTTAGGGTTGAGTGTTTAAGGGTTGAGGGTTTAGGGTTGAGGGATTAGGGTAGAGAGTAAGGGATGGATAGATAGAGAGATGGAGGGAGAAGTGAGATAGAGAAGAGAGAAGAGGATGGCATGACATAGATATATGAGGGTTGAGGATCCAATGTATAGGGTAGAGGGTTGAGAATTGAGGGTATAGGGTTGACGAACTATAATGTTGAGGGATTAGGGTATTGGGTTGAGGGTATAGGGCTGAGGGATTAGAGTTGAGGGTACATATGGTTGAAGGATTAGGGTTGAGAGTCCAATGTATATGGTAGAGGGTATCGAGGTTGAGGGTTTAGGGTTGAGGGTAGAGGACTGAGGGTGTAGGGTTGGAGGTTTAGGGTTGAGTGTCCAATGTATAGGGTAGAGGGTATAGGGGTTGAGGGATTAGTGGGTTGAGGGTTGAGGGATTATGGTAGAGAGTTTAATAAGTGGGTTTAAGGGTTGAGGGATTAGGGTTGATGGTAGAGGGTAGATGATTGAGGGTAGAGGCTAGAGGGTTGAGGGTTTAATGGTTTAAGGGTTTAGGGTTTAGGGTTTAGGGTTTAGGGTTTAGGGTTTAGGGTTGAGTGTTTAAGGGTTGGGGGTATATAGTTGAGGGGTTAGGGTAGAGAGAGAGGGATGGATGGATGGAGAGATGGAGGGATAAGTGAGATAGAGAGAAGAAGAGAAGAGGAGGGAGGGACAAAGATATATGAGGGTTGAGGATCCAATGTATAGGGTAGAGTGTTGAGAATTGAGGGTATAGTGTTGAGGACTTATAGGGTTGATGGTTTAGGGTATAGGTTTGAGGGATTAAGGTTGAGGGTACATATGGTTGAAGGATGAGGGTTGAGGGTCCAATGTATAGGGTAGAGGGTATCGAGGTTGAGGGTTTAGGGTTTGAAGGTTGAGGATTGAGGGATTAAGGGTTGAGGGTTTAATGTAGAGGGTAGAGGGTAGAGGGTAGAGGATAGAGGGTAGAGGGTTTAAGGGTTGAGGGTCGAGGGTTTAAGGTTGAGGGTAGAGGATTGAGGGTATAGGGTTGAGGGTCTTATGTATAGGGTAGAGGGTGGAGGGTATAAGGGTTGAGGGATTAGGGTTTAAGGGTTGAGGGTTGAGGGATTAACGGTCAAGGGGGTTTACGGATTAGGGTATAGAGTTTACTAAGTGGATTTAAGGGTTTAAGGGTTGAGGATAGAGGGTTTAAGGGTTTAGGGTTTAAGGGTTCTAGGTAGAGGATCACAGGTATAGGGTTGGAGGATTAGGGTTGAGGGTCCAATGTATAGGGTAGAGGGAGGTGTTGAGGGTTGAGGGTTGAGGGTTGAGGGTTGAGGGTTGAGAGTTGAGGGTTGAGGGATTAAGGGTATAAGGGTTGAGGGTTGAGGGTTGAGGGATTAAGGGTAAAGAGGGTTGAGGGATTAGGGTAGAAATTTTACTAAGTGGCTTTAAGGTTTGAGGGATTAGGGTATTGGGTTGATGGTAGAGGGTTTAAGGGTTTAGGGTTTAGGGTTAAAGGTTTAGGATTGAGTGTTTAAGGGTTTAAGGGTTGAGTGTATACACTTGAGGGATTAGGGTAGATATGGAGGGATGGATGGATGTAGAGATGGAGGGATAAGTGAAATAGAGAGGAGAGAAGAGGAGGGAGGGACAAATATATATGAAGGTTGAGAATCCAGTGTATAGGGTTGAGAATTGAGGGTATAGGGTTTAGGACTTATAGGGTTGTATGGTTTAGGGTATTGGGTTGATGGTATAGGTTTGAGGGATTAGGGTTAAGGGTACATATGGTTGAAGGATTAGGCTTGAGGGTCCAATGTATAGGTTAGAGGGTATCGGGGTTGAGAGTTTAGGGTTTGAGGGTTAAGGGTTGAGATTGAGGGATTAAGGGTTGAGGGTTGATAATTGAGGGTTCAATTTAGAGGGTAGAGGATATAGGGTATAGGTTGAGGGTATAGGATATTGGGTTGAGGGTAGAGGGTAGATGGTTTAAGGGTTTAGGGTTTAAGGGTTGAGGGTTGAGTGTTTAGGGTTTAAGGTTGAGGACCTAGAGGATTGAGGGTATAGAGTTGGGGGATTAGGGTTGAGGGTCCAATGTATAGGGTAGAGGGTAGAGGGGTTGAGGGAGTAGGGTTTAAGGGTTGAGGGTTGAGGGATTAAGGGTCAAGAGGGCCAAGGGATTAGGGGTCAAGAGGGCTTACTAAGTGGGTTTAAGGGTTGAGGGATTAAGGTTGAGTGATTAAAGGGTTGAGGGTAGAGGGTAAAGGGTAGATGGTTTAAGGGTTGAGGGTTGAGGGTTTAGGGTTTAATATTGAGGGTAGACCTGGTATTGGGTTGAGAGTAGAGGTTATTGGGTGGAGGGGGTAGAGGGTAGAGGGTTTAAGGGTTTAGGGTTGAGAATTGAGGGTTGAGGGTTTAATGTATAGGGTAGTGGGTTGTGGGTTGAGGGATTAGGGTTGAGGGTACATGGTATAGGGTAGAGGGTAGAGGGTAGAGGGTAGAGGGTTTAAGGGTTGAGGGTTGAGGGTTTAGGGTTTAAGGTTGAGGACCTAGTGGATTGAGGGTATAGAGTTGGGGGATTATGGTTGAGGGTCCAATGTATAGGGTATAGGGTATAGGGGTCGAGGGAGTAGGGTTTAAGGGTTGAGGGTTTAATGTAGAGGGTAGAGGGTATTGGGTTGAGGGTAGAGGGTATTGGGTTGAGGGTGGAGGGTATTGGGTTGAGGGTAAAGGGTAGAGGGATTAAGGGTTGAGGGTTGAGAATTGAGGGTTGAGGGTTTCATGTAGAGGGTGTAGGGTTGATGAATTAGGGGTGAGGGTGAACCATAAATTTTTGGGGAAGTGTATTCCCTTGCACTTATAGGGTTTACACCTAGAAGGAGAGGGTTCATTCAAGATTATGGGTTAAATGGGAGTGTGTGTTGTGTGTGATATGGAATGTGTCTAATGTTTCAAACTAATGCAATGAAACTATATAATGAATGTAAACTAATGAAATGCAAGACTATTAAAAATAAAATGCAAAATGAACTAAGAGTGACCTAAAATACATGGAAACTATAACATAAATAAAGGAGGTAGAAATGGTGCACCTAGAAACTGAAGGTTGATGAAGAGGAGCTCTAGAATCTTCTAGAATCTTCTGTTGAGGTCAACTGGGACACTTACACCAAGCTGGGCGACTTAGTCCTACTTCGGGGAAACTTTGTCGAAACAAGTTTCAAGGAAATGGGTGTCCAAATCTGTAGGGATCACTTTTTGGGCCCGAAAGTGGGACTAATTCACCAATGATGGCAACTTAGTCCACCTGGGGCTTTCGAGAATATTGAGACTAGATTTTGTAGCTATCAACTTGCACTTCTGTTCTTGATAGAGACCCATGTCTAAATCTTAACTTGTTGACCTGGAAGTTGTCTTCAAGCTCCTTTTAAGGTTTGTTTACTTGTGAATGATGTGGATGGAAATAAGACACCTTTTAGCACCTTAATCTTTGACTAATCTGCATACAAACTTGCAAAACACACATGCAAATAGGGAAAAAGGGTTAGGGTTAGAGAATAGGGGTTTACCTTAGTCAAACCCCATTTTGGTAATCAAACCCTAGATAATGAAATGAAATGGAAAGGGGAAGATGAATGAACAACATGCAAATGTAAACACTCACCAAACCCTTGTTGAAGAAGTCATAAGATATGCAAGTAATCAACTCCAATGGATTGATGCTTGATGTGCTTAGAGTGCTTGAATGCTTGATGCTTTCTTGAGAAGATAGATTGCTTGATTTCTTGTGAAGATGGGGGGGGGGGGGTAAAATAAAGATAAAACCCTTTATTTCTACATGTTGTTCCCTAATTTCCCAAGAATAACACATCATAGGCTGACCTTAGGGTTTTGGAGATAATATCCCACTAGAATTTTGATTTTTATGCCAAATGGGACTAAGTCACCCAAGGTGGCGACTTAGTCCACTTGGACTAATTTGAGTGGTTGTCGAGAATTAAAATGTGGTTAATGATGTTTCACAAGATTGTCCTTGGAAACACACTTAAGTAGGATGTATAAGCGTATTAAGGGGTCATTTTAACATAAGAAAGGGTGAATTGTTGATGACAAGCCTAGGAAAGTGTGAAGATGTGTTACAACATTTTACAACACTTTAAAATAAGGCTTGGTAAGGGGTAAAAAGGGGTTATTTAGATGAATTATGATAGAAAGGTGTTATAAAAGTGGGAAGATATGTTACAACACTTAACAACACCTTTGTAAGACATCATTAGGTTTTTTTTATTTTCAAGCATTCAAGGCTTAATATAAGTGTGTTGGCCACATTACAACATTAAATCTAGGAAAAATTAGGCCAAAATCCATAGGAAATTCCCAAATGAGTGAAAAGTGTCAAGGATACACTTTTTTGTGACACATTTAGCCCCCACTTTAGTGAGAGGATGAACTTGCTTCAAACTCACACTAAAGTAGCCAAAACATGCATGTCGAGTGGGATCCAAATGCACTCATGTTGGTAAGATGAGACGACTATAATCGAGAGGGATGATCAAGCCCCCAGGATCAAGATCCCATGGAAAACCAAACATTAGCACAAAATATCACACAAGAAAGTGATGTGAAGGATTGAAAATAAAAGTAAATTCAGAATAAGCTTTGACCGTTTGTCCAACTAGTTGTGGATCAGATCTAGGCTGTTTGTTTAGAAAGATGTGTACTCACTCTAAGGCGACAAAAAATTTGGTTGTTTGCTAGGTGAGAACAAAAAGGTGAGAAACATATACTCATGGCTGGTATACACTCACACACACACAATGGTGGCTATGGGAAAAGTCATGCTGATTGTTGGGCTTCCCGCTTAACCATACCAAAGTTATACCTCCTGATAATTTTGATAAGGCACCAAAAAAGACAAGGTTTCAAGCTTCATGAGACAAACAAAGCCTCGTATGCTTGGAGCTCATGAATAAGTGCAATATGGCACCACAAGCATGCAAGTTGTGTTATGCAAGGTGGCCATATAGCAAAATGAAAAAAATGAAAAATCTAAAATGGGTAAATGCACCAAGATGTTTCCCAAAAAGGGAACTTAAGTGGACACCTTATTTCTGAAATCAGGAAATATTGACCTTGGACGTGAAATTGAGGATAGTTACACTCAAAATTTTGAGATGGAACAAAAATAAGGATCAAAGTGCTCCGAGTATACTTTCTAAACTACTAATTTATTTTTAAAATGGTTGAGATTAAGGGGTTTAAATGAGGGATGTACACAAATTGGTGTTGTTTTTGTTAGAAAAACATAACATAGCAACTCTTGTACGACCTTAGCACGGTGTACTTTTTTTTCGTATTTTTAAAATTGCCACGGTTAAAAGTTAGCTAACAATATGTAGTTGATGCACAATTTTTTTGATAATTTTTTAATGAATATTTGATTTTTTACTAATTTTCAAAGTGGACACTTCTTGAAAAACAAAATTTTGGCCGTGCTTCCCCAACAAATTTTGGAAAATAATTGATTTTTTTAATTTTTTTTTTTTGTAGAATGGAGTCTAGTTGCTAAAAATGTAATTTATTTGAAATTTCAATGAGCGGTTAATTTATAAAGAAAAAAACACCAAACACTGCTTTTTGGAAAAAATAGACATACAAGCAAAATAAATTATGAATGAAAGGCTTAACATTGTTAGAAAGTGTAAAAACATTCATCGTTGGATAGCTAAGAGAGAATGTAACATTACCCAAATGTTCGATTTGTTTGATATTGAACCACGTGCAATCCTGATGGTGAGCACGAACTCGATTATGTGAAATATTGTAGAATTTGCAAAAACACGTCTTTGGTCATTGGGAATGCAAGCGCGTTATAACATGCTCACATTATATCTCAGTCTTGACATGGTTTTTTGCTTCTACGAGAAGCATGTCAACCAAGACATAATGTGAGCACGTTATAACGCGCTCGTGTTATGTTAAATGCCACTCTATTGAATATATGCTGATATATTTGTATGTTTGTATGTATGCATGTATGCATGCTTGTATGTATTATGTATGTATGCCTGTATGTAATAATGCATTTATATTGCATGTATGCCTATATGTATGTAAGATTGTATTGACACATGTATGTATTTATGCTTGTATGGATGTAGGATTGTATGTACATATGTATTATGCTTGTATGTATGTAAGTATTTATGTATTTATGTATGTCTTTAGAGAAAGGGATAATTTTAAGAGAGAGAGACAGTCTAGAGAGAGGGAGAGGGGGTGGAAGTGAGAGTTTAAGAGAGAGGGAGTGGTATAGAAGGGGTTGGAGTGAGAGGGACTTAGCTAGGTAGGGTGGGAGGGATAGAGGGAGGGAGAGAGAGAGAGGGGTGGTGGGAGAGAGAATTGAGAGAGGAGGGAGAGAAAGAGG
>CM021108.1:75159948-75187086 GCA_007115665.2 Sequoiadendron giganteum
GAAAAAATAATAATCCCAATTGGCGAATCTTTTATTATCCCTGGAAGTCTATGGAAAATCTTGGTGAATTGCAAATTTTTTTAATCGAATAAAATATTTTTCATTGGCGATTAAAACCGTTTTTCAAACCAATTTTTTTTTCCATTTGCGAATTAATCTTGTTTTCAAAATAGAATAAAAAAATTGTTGGCGATTAAAACCTTTTTTCAATGAAAAAAATATATTTTCATTAGCGAATTAAAAAGAATCTCAAAATAATAATAAAAATTCTAGTGGCGAAATAAACAGATATGCCAAGGAAAAATCATAGGGATCATTCGATGAATGTTTGATGGACGACTGTAGTTTCATTCTGGAAGTAAATCTCTAAAGCACTAGACTTGGGATTTGAAACCTCCAGAATAACACTAGAACCATTAGATTTCTAGAAATCAATGGTTGAGATTTTATTACCATACAAATGGTTATAAAGTTATGTTTCTCAGTGATTGGGCTACCTCGGCGAGATGGACAACTTTCGAAGTGTCAGCTCATTTAATGAATTGTAAGGTGCCATTAAGGGATGTCTTCTCAAATGCTTACAAACACCAACTTTAGGTTTAATGTAATCTTTTAAATCCTCTGAAAGGGTAGATCTTAAATAAGGAGGTTGGAGAAACGGATTTAGTAGAAGATTGACACTTTTTTCTTGGAAAATAAATGGTCACTTCCTGCCAGTAAACGTAAGTTGCATACGAGAAAAGATGGCAGCATTTTGAACTCCAGACTCAGAGTTTCCTCAAAATGGTACTTCCAACCGATATTAGGGAATGGGAAGATGAACTTGTGGCCATCATGCAAGCAAATTTGAATTGGCCTGAAAAAGAGCAACTCGACATCATTTCCCAGCTACGTTCAGTGGCGTGGAAAGAAAAAACCAGCTATGTCGAGTACAACAAGGTGATTTTTATTTTAGAAGAAGAAGAAGAACGCGTTGAATTTCATAATTTAGCTATGGAAATGCAGTTGGAACTGTATAGAGTCTCGACACCTCCAGCAGTTTAACAACATGCATGAATCCTTTTGTGAATTGTGAATTTGTGACACGTAATCATAAGGGGGGGTAGTTTCAGCTTTTGAGCACTTTTTGAATTTTGATTGTACAGGGTGTGCGGTGACAAGTCTGTGAATCCACATTTTTGGCATTAGAGAGATAAAAGAATATATTTCTAAATCTGTGTATTTATTAATGCTTCCTTTTAATTATGAATGAATTGTGTTTCTTCATGATAATTGTTCAATGTTTTTCTATTAGGTCAAAATGCATATTTTTTCATCTCTGAGACTTTGTGTTCAGATTAATTCATTTGTTAAAAGAGAAACTATCACTTTTCTTTACTAATTGTGACAAAAATGGACTTTGTGTCATTTTTTTTAAAATATTTTGCATCTACTTTCATGGTTAAAGTGACAAATCTGTACACCAAAAAGAAAAAAGAGTTGCATTCCGGAAGTAAATCTCTGAAGCATTATACTTGTGAATTGAAACCTTTGGAATAACACTAGAATCGTTAGATGCAGACATGTGGTGAGATAAATGCCTATTGATCATCACTCATTCTGTATTTTCAATGCCTCGACATACATTTCATTTAATTGAAATTCTCAATCTTTTTGAAGAAAGTGTGGTTGGAATACTACTAGTGCTGGGAGTGGCGGCGATTAATGCCATATGTGATATGAACATCCGAAGTAATTTCTTGGATAGCTCATAGCTTTAATGAAACAATATTTTTAATGATTTCATATCGTTTGAACTTTGAGTGGCATTAGTGATTTTGACAGCTTTTCATCTTGAGGTACAGTTGGCATGTAGTCAGATGTCAATCAAATTAAAAAAATTAATTGTACACAAATCAAATTAAACATTTTAATTGTACAAGCTGGTAGCAGCACTAGTGGCCCATAAATAGGGATAGTAATTCAGTGAATAGTGGATAGTGTCATAAGGGTTTTTATTTTCTAGGGTTAATAAGGATTCATGAAGAAGATGATGTGGTATTGGGGATACTATAAATTATCCTAAAGACAAATTTCCTTCAAGTTCAGAATGGGTGGAATTGGAAAGAAGTTGATTTGGTTAACCTGAATTCTCAGACAAGTTTTGAACCAAGATGAGGAGCTCTGATGGAGGTAAGTGCTATACCAGTGCATGGAAGTTGTGTGAAAAAGATAGGAGCATATTTTCTTCTCCTCTTGTATTTTAATAGCTCTCATTTCCCAAGCATGGTTGGCCAAGCAAGCCCCATGCATTTATTTTTGAAGAGACATTTTTATTACATCTTTCGTATGACTCTGGTTCTCAAAGGGGATAAGTACATTTTGTATCTTCACAGCTCTCATTTCCCAAAATTTATTAGAGCCCCCTTTCCCCAACATGGTTGGCAAATCCACTAGCAGAAGCTTGGAATCATGCATTTATTTTTAGATTACATTTGTAGTAAGTTTTTAGCAGCAAAAGATTGGAAATTGGAATCAATTTGTAATCCATTGTAATGAGAAACAACTTGGAATAAATTATTAAATTGTGTCTATGTAAATTACTAAAGTGACACACTGACGTATGTTATTTATACAAAACAAGAGCTTGCCTGATCTACAGCTACACGTCTTTAAAAATATATGTAATAATGTGACATTGAAATTCAGTTACAATAAAATAAATAGTTATGTTGTGTTATTCTTCATTATTCATTTACACTTATAGTAAAGAGTTGTTTTCTAAGTTCGTAACTTCAATGTCTATTAACATATTCAAATAATTTTTTTTTTCTTTTGAGAAATTAAGTAATATACTTTATGCAATATGCACTTGATAATTCATGGTTATATCGGGCCATCGGGGGAATGCAATCATTTTTTCCACCGATGTTTATGTGCTACAATGATGTGCTTACTTTTTTGACTCTATCGGTATATCGAGGAGTGCACCTTATGAGTCTTCGGGCCATTGGCGAGGTGTGATGGGGGTTCCACTGATAAAGCATTGTTAGGTCAATGCCTATGGTATTGATTTTTTTAGGAATTGGGGAAGGACTACGAAGTACAGGATTTCAAATCTATTTATGGATGCAATGTAATTATGTAGGCTATAATATGGATCTTGTCACACAAATTTCTACAATTTGCATTATGTAGGCTATAATAAGTCCTTTGCAACGTTAAGTTACCGGCCCCTTTCGCCTTGATGCCAATCCTAGCGCACAAAATTTTAAAACAACTTTAAAACACATGTGTCATGTTTATTTTTTTAAGTTAATATCATAAATTACTCAAGTTTCAACCGTTGGATGAAAATTTGATGTATGGTTGTAGTTGCATTCCATAATGAAATGCACAGAGCGATGGGCTTTCCAACTTAAACCTCCAGAATCACCCTATAACCATTAGATTTAGAAAGATCAACGGTTAAGATTAAGAATTTGTAACTTGTAGACCTAAGACATTTCATTCACTTTAATGTTCCAATTTCGAGAAACAAAGCATTTAAAGCACTTTGTACTGCTAAGTGTCAACTGTCAAGTGATTACTGATTTTTTTAAGTGAGAGGATCAGCACACTATGATATTTTTTCAAGTCTTTGCAACGTTAATTTACTGGCCCCTTGGCCTTGATGCCAATCCTAGTGCACAAAATTTTAAAGCAACTTTAAAACACATGTGTCATGTTTTTTTTTTTTTTTTAAGTTAATATCATAAATTACTCAAGTTTCAACCATTGGATGAACATTTGATGTATGGTTGCAATTGCATTCCGTAATGAAATGCACAGAGCAATGGGCTTGCCAACTTAAACCTCTGGAATCACCCTATAACCATTAGATTTAGAAAGATCAATGGTTAAGATTAAGAATTTCTAACTTGTATACCTAAGATGTTTCATTCACTTTAATGTTCCAATTTTGATAAACAAAGCATTTAATGCACTTTGTACTGCTAAGTGTCAACTGCCAAGTGATTATTGATTTTTTTTAAGTGAGAGGGTCAAAACACGGTGAGATTTTTTAAGTCCTTTGCAACATTAATTTATCGGCCCCTTGGCCTTGATGCCAATCTTAGTGCACAAAATTTTAAAACAACTTTAAAACAAATGTGTCATGTTTATTTTTGTAAGTTAATATCATAAATTACTCAAGTTTCAATTGTTGGATGAACATTTGATGTATGGTTGTAGTTGCATTCCATAATGAAATGCACAGAGCGATGGGCTTCCCAACTTAAACCTCTGAAATCACCCTATAACCATTAGATTTAGAAAGATCAACAGTTAAGAATTTGCAACTTGTAGTCTTGTAGACCTAAGACATGTCATTCACTTTAATGTTCCAATTACGATAAAAAAAGCATTTAAAGCACTTTGCACTTTGAAATTGTACAATGATTTTTTTTAAGTGAGAGGGTCAACACACGAGGAGATTTCAGTCTTCACTCTTCAAATTTCTCATTGTAGTGCACCACCCTATTTTGGATTCCGTAGTTCCACTTCCAACAAATTCATTCCAATTTTCAAGAGTTGGGACTCAAAATCTAGGTAAGTGAAAGAATTCAAGCGGCTACGTTTCATCGTTTGACATTTCTTAAAATCTTATTTTGTCAAAGTTTGAAGTTTGGGTTTAGAGACTTAAGAATTCATTAAAATTAAGGAGGACTAATAGGTATTAGGGAATTCAAATTTCACAACTTCACATTGTATAAGCATGTCTACCACCAGTACTACTAGAGCAATGTCCGATAAAAAAATACATTATGCAGGATTTCTTAAAACCCTAGGTTTCACTAATGGGTACCATGATATTTATGATCCTGAAATCTATGGTAGGCATACCTCAGAACTTAGATTTTCATCTCAGAATAAGGCTGCAAATAAAATGCAAGTTAATAGTATCAGTGCACCGTGAGTAACTAGATTCGGGCGAATGATGTTACATGAAGTTTTCCCTTGCCCAAAATTTATCATGGTTTGTGCCAGAAATTATGATGATAAGAAAAGAGCAGTTGTTAATAAAGATAGCCAAGTATAATTTTTATCCATTAATGCAGAAGAACTTGGAAAAGTGTTGGGGTTTACAACCGAAGAATTTGGAAATGACCACATTGACCTAGAAAAGCTTGCTAGTGATTATGAAGCAGTGGAAGAAAGGCAGAAAAATAATTTCTTAAATAAAATAGTTCAAGATAGAAACAAATTGAAAGGTGATCATAAGCCTCCTTATAATTTGGATATTTTTAAACCATGGATTCAGGATACTATTTCCATGCTATCATTTTGCCTCGGTTTGGATATCAATTTGGAAGTGGGTGGAAGCCTCCTTGAAATGGTATATAATATCCATTATGGTGTTGAACATGTCAAATATAATTATATTCAACACATTGTAGAATTCATGCATAAATAATTTTTAATGATTAAAGCAGGCTCCACCAAGACATTTAGGTTCACAACCTACTTGTGCTATCTTTTTCTATTCAAATTTAGAGGAAAGTTTCAGACCAACAAGCTTCAGATTCAGCCCTATAGTAATGCACAGTAAAATAAAATGGCTCTAGTATATGAATGGACCACTAAGATAAGGATGCATGATTCTTGAAAGAACTACAAACATTTTGTAGACTACTTTTTTGCTCCATTGCACAAAGAAATTATAAATACTCCAATACCTAGATTGCCTATTTCATGTACAAACTGCATGCAACTAGGAAAAGAAATACAATTGGTTGATTGGTACTTAATGGAAGAATATATTGTGCTAAGATTTTATGGATTAGGAGTACAACCATACAAACTTCCAATACATGTGACAGAAAGGGTTTTTGCATTGGAATATGTAAGGTAGGTGTAGAGTGTTGATGAACTACACTTTCTCAGTTAGCAAAAGAAGACCTTATTTCCTTCTTTACCTTTTTCATGTGGAGTTTTCACATTCGAGAGAAAATCATTTATTGTGGCACATAATCTTTTGATTTTTTTTTACTTTGATGCTATTTGTCACTAACAGTATGATCCATGTGACATCATTAGATCAATGATTGTGGCCAATAGGAATGTTGCAAGTAGAATTCAACATCAAAGTAAACCCTTGCTTGAAAACTTGAGAAACAAGGATTCTTGGGATGAGGTCAAAATAGCAATGGAGAAAAGTGCTACTGAGAATGGTATTTCTTTTGAAAAATTGTCAGCAGAAATTATGGCATTGCACTGAAAGAAAATCAGGACATACAACATTTTTTATGAAAAAAGTGATAAAACATCTAGTAGAGTAAAAATTCCAAGTTCTCTAGAGAAGGAAGCTACTAGATAAAAATTGTTCATGATAAAAAATTACTGCCTTTTGGTCTATGAGGAAGGACCTAGGTGATCCAAGAGCTCTTGCAGAGTATGGAGCTAACGAAGAAGATAAAGAGTTTGGAAATTTATGGAATACAGAGCATCCTGATGAACATGGAAACAAAGAAAGTGATAATGAATCTAATGATGATAGTGAAGTAGAAAAAATCCATGCCAATTACAAACTTGGTTTAAGTGAGGCCGCAAAAGAAGCATATGCTTCAACATATACTACAAGAGCAAGAATACTTGAAAAAATTGGTTATGAAGGTGTTCCTTTGGGGTCCAAAAGACAAGGCCTTTGGATGGTAACAAATGTTGAGCATAGAAAACCAGTTGATAAATCTAGCCTTGGGCTTGGAGGTGAAGAAGTAGACCAAGGGCATGCAAGTCAAACTCAATTTGTTAGAGCTTCTAATCCTCATCCTCATGGCCAGATACAATAAAAACTAGGACATGCCCTTGGTGGACAACTTAGTGCAACTAGGAGTTCCATTGGTGGTGATGGTATGGGTAGTAGTACTAGTAGTGTTCAACCTGTGCTACAATAACAAATTACACAAAAGATACCACAGAAACACCAGGTGATCAAGGCAATCAAAAGAGGCAAAGGATTTTAATAGGTCCAAGTCACACTATCAGTGGATCCACCACAAAGGAGTTATTTCCAAGCACTCCCCCAATTCTAGTTAGTGTGGATGTGACATCATTAGCAACTGAAAGTACTCTTATTCCTTCACCATTCAAGCATTCGATTGTTCCTGCCTCCCCAAATTATGATTTCATTGAAGAGTTTAAAAAAAAATCAGACTTAAATACAAAAGAAAAGAAGCAATTGATGGAGAGTGTGTCTGTTGTAACTTCAGAGCCCGCAAAAACCATGGTATTACCCACATTTGACACAAATAAATAAATCATGGAGTACACAATTGTTTTTCCCACAGTTCAAAACAAACCAACAAATCAGATGGATCAATCTGAATACCAGGTAACCAATTTTCAATTAGATTTTTCTGCCCTAAAAAATACTGACAAAATTAATTTATCAAAGAAGAAAAATGAATTGGTGTACACATCATTGCTAAAGCAAGATAGAGAGAAGAAAAGGTCGAAGACCCAAATAGAAAAGTTATAGGAAAACCTAGCAAGTGAGAAAGGAAAGAGGAAAACAATAAATAACAAGAGCAATGAATTAGAAAAAAGATAAATAAAATATGCCTCTACATCAACAAGCAAAGAGGATAAACCAAATGAGAGAGAAGTGAATGACCTAAAGTGAAGGCTAGATGAGAGAAACAAGAAATATGATGAGGAAAAATCCACTTCAGAAAAATTAAGACTAAGTATTACGAATGGAAATGCATAGTGGGAACAAAAATTGGAGAAACAGAGAAAAACAAATGAAATATTGGAGACAGAGCTGACAGAAGCAAAAGAAGAAATTAAGTCTTCTCAAAATCTGCATTTTGTAGAGATACAGTGAGACATATGAAACAAAATATCTAGGATGAAATAATGCAGAGGTTTGATCATTTTTGTGACATGTTTCAATTGATTGATGCTATCAGACAACATTATAAAAAGCTCAGCAAATATTTAGTGGATAACAAAAACGTGCTAGAATTAGAGAAATCTACAAATCAAGTTCTACAAATAGCCTACAAAGCCAGTAACAATGATTTGAAATCAAAAGGGATTACTAATCGGATTGAAACCTCAATGAAGTTGTCATCTATCATTGAAAAGTGTTTGAGAATGCGTGGAACAAAGGAATATTTTCATTTGGTTGCAGACAAAGTGAAGGTGGTGGATGAAAAGGTAAGGAACTTCACAGAGCTTGGTTTTCCAGAGGATTTTGACACAAATGAATGATTCATTGGAAAGGATGGTTTCAAAAAGAAGATGGAAGGTGCAAGGAAGATTGATTTGGACCAGTTTCCTCAGAACCTAGATGTGAACTATTTGGATTCCATCAGAACACTGATAACCTTGAATGCAAAATTGACTGAAGAATTCAAGATAGGTTCCACTTCCAATTACAATCATGAAATGTTAAAAAAACTTCAATTCAAACAAAATTAGTTAGAACAAATGAAAATTCCACCACCTGAAGATTGGAAGTTGCTAGAAAAGGTGATACGGTGACTTGATTTTTAATTTTCAATCTTTGATAATATGATTTTCCAAGTTCCAACTCAGCTTTGTGCAGACTTGTCTTTGGGCATTGGAAATATTTTACATTGTCAATGCCAATATGTACTCCTTCATGTGAAAATCAATTAAAAAGCTCAAATTCAGACTTCAGTAATGTGATGATGTTCAATTATCAATATTATTTATTTTATCATTTGAACTATAAGGTGATGAATTGTTAGCTCATTATATTTACTTCTTGGTAGAGCTTCCAAGTTATGGATGTTGAACTGTTAGCTTCTATTATGTTGGGACTAAAAATCCTTATTAGTATCCACCAACTTACACCTCACCCACATCCCACATACTACAAAAATACACTACATTTGATTTTATGATTAGTACAAATTGTAGAGATTTGTGTGACAAGATCCATTTTGTGGCCCACATCACTACTTGATCAATGATCATGTCCATAAATAAATCTAAAACCCCATGGTCACAACCCCTATTCCTGAAGAATTCAAATTCAATGTACTGACAAATTAAATATACTTCCACACACTCAATTTGAATAACATAAACAACCACTTTGGAGACAACCAAATAAGTTAATAACATATAAGCATATGAATCCATAGCAATTGAACACTCAAAATAAAATCAGTAATTTTGTGTAACCTTCTCCATTGTATTGATCTTCAAAGTTCAAATGATATGCATTATAGAAATAGTTTATGATATGAGATGGATGGGTGAATTGGTGCAATCTATTATCTATCTTCTTACTATTTTCTACTCTAAATTCTAATTAAAAATGATATGATGATCCACTGATCTCCTATTCGGGTCTTGATCTCTCTTATATATGAGAGGCAACAAGCTACAAACCCCTTACAAAAAATCATAATGTTTGACAACTAAACATAACTCAAATTATAAATAAAATAATGTTGCAGGTGAATGCACCGATCTGTTAATCTCCAAGAAGAATCTCGTGACCACCTAAGATCTGTTCAAGGCTTCTACTCCATGATAGGGTGCTCATCATGCTTTCAATTGGCGTTCTTACTCTGAATCTAATGGTTGTCCTGTTGAATCTGATTTTGACACATCTACAGTTTGGCTAGTAAAAAGATTGACTACAGAGAGGTGATGGATGTACTCCTATTCAGCATAGGTGTCCACGTTAGAGATCGCCTCTTTCATATCATATTCCATAGACATTATTTTTTTGAGTTTCTTATGAGTGTTTTGTAAAACCATATCCTCATCATTTATTTCTTGCAACGTAATAGTTAGAAGCCCAACAAGCTCTTCCTTCCAATCATCATATTCTCGCAGATTTCCAATGCCATTATGAGGTGTTGGGAGTGGGACTGAATCAAAGTAGTTGAAATCTTCCCTAAGCCTATTATGATATCCATTATGTGATTCTACCAGATTGTTATATATCAACAATATTTGTCCTTTCATGACATTCTTATCTACGAGCTCCTTTTTTTTCTCTATCATTCTAGGCTGCAATCATTCATTCTCCACAAATGCAATGCATGTTTGATTGAATACTTTCCAATATTCATTAGTACACTTCATCATTTTTTTGAATCTTTCTTTTATCATTTCAGATACAATGTTATATTTGATGGTTTTCACTTCTTTCTCCAATTCTTTGCATTTCCCCTGGGATTTCAGATGGCAATTCTTCCAATTGGCTACATCAGCCAATGCATCAAGCACTCTCTTATCTTTTTCAAGACATGGGGATTACAACTCTGATGTGGAGAAGGAAGATGTTCTTTCTCTCTAATTTTCTAGCTCCTTCTTTAGTTTTTTATTTTCCTTAATCAGTTTTTCGATCTATGCTTTGGTAAATTTTTCCACATTTATGTTCAATTTTGTTGTCTCCATAGGGTTGGTATCCACTACTCGTTGAACCAAGAGATGACAAAACACTTGGTTTGGATTACTAATTATAGCAGGTCTTTTATCATGGGGATACAATGACCAAATAAGCAAGGTGGCTTCATCTGGGTTGTACCCAGATCCTAAATGCATTTTGTCACTTGCTTCTTATGTTAAGTTCATTGTCTTATCAACTCTTTTTTTGAAGCTATCAAATACAATTGAAGAGCTAATATCCCACCCTAGAAGGAGCAACACTCCAGCTTCTTGAAGCAATTCCCTTCCTCTTTCAGGAGTGATGGACTCAATTTCCTTTTCTACCTCCCTTTTCAATTCCTCTAGAGAAGTTGTCTCTTGTTTAGGAGTGATATCCTGTATCTATTGTCTCATTTTTGTGCCTTTATATTCATAAAAAAATGATTTAAATTCAGAAGATTTAACAAAATCACAATCAGAAATACATTGTTGTCTAGCCCTGACCCTCACATCATCAAATAGTTCATTTGATGCCTCAAATCTTACAATATTTTTCTCTTGAGGGGGCTCGTGCTATGCAATCATAGGAGCACTGATTTGTTTGACCTGCTCACCCTCTTCATCACCCTTCTCTTCTTCACTTATATCAGTATCTACATAAAAACATACCTCGGGAGTAGGTTGTGAAGGTATGTAATCCAAGGGATTTGTGTCTTCATCTTGTACTCCTGAATAGGTTGCATGAGGTGCATCAAAAATAACTGGGGGAACATCCTTTACCAGTTCATTGACATGAGCGATGAGTCGCTCAATTCTTGTTAAAGGATCTTGTATCTCACCAAATGCCTTTGAATAAGATGGGACCTTTTTTCTCTTCCATTCCTCTACAAGCATAATCTTGTTATAGGCGGCCATTCTTTCCTTGATGGAAGCCTCATCATGGTTTCTTATGACATCTTAGATTGAGACATATGTTCATACCCTGATAGCCCTTACGATAATCTCACCTTGTGAATAAACCCTTATGCATCAAATTATTTCCTTATATCACCTAGAGGTAGGTTGTATTGTGCTAATTTACCATCAATTTATCCATATCCTTCATTGGCAACCACTATAAAGTCTCCAAAACATAAGGTGTTGGGCATAATTGATTGTTTGCTATGTCCTTTGAGGTGTTTGGAATCAGATTTTTCCAATTGTCTCACAATTTCTAAATAAGCAATTTGGCCAGGAACTACTTGTGGCATCAAGTGTGGAGCCCCTTCGAACCCATAAACCCTTATCATTGTACAATCAGGGAAAGCATACTAATCTCCCCAGTTATGATTCACTTTATTTCTCTGGTTATTTTCCTTTGGTCTTAGAAATATTTGTACTTCTAGGGATAGGTTATAATTGCACGGATATCCCAGCAACTTCATCAATGGTTTTACAAAAAAATATTCAAAATAAAGGTAATGAGACCTACCGAATTAGTTGTCCCACAATGAAGTCCACATTTGTACAGGTTTAAAATATCCATTTTAATCTGTATCTTTTATCCTTAATTCTTCACTCCAAACCCCTTTGACTTGTCCCTCATACAAAAGCAAATGCATAAGCAAAGAATAGTGTTCAAAAATAATATTATCACTATTATTTTTAATCTTTTCAAGCCCTCGATGTAGGGTGTTGGCCAAGTAGCTACAATAATCAAATGGTCTAGCATCCTTGCTTTGTATGTCTACAGCTAAGACCATTTGGCCAATCGACATGAGAGGAAAAACCTCTACTCCCAAAACCTGACCATCTGAATAATAGGTGCATCGGAAATACTCTTCGAACAAATCTTCATGGAAAGGAGGGTTTTCACTGCTAGAGAACCTCCTGAGTTGGCCTCCTTCATCCTTGGGCCTATCCAAAGGTAATTTCATCTCTTATAGTTGGTATCCATGTGGCGATACTCTGTCAAGAGATCTTTGACCATGAATGATAAATTCAATGAACACTCTAACTGAAATACATTAGAAATGAGATCCCTAGAAATAACAAGCATGTCACCCCCGCCATGTGACTAAATAGTTCTTTTCTTGGGGTCATATCTAATAGCAAGAGCTTTAATTAGCTTTTCGTTCACAAACACATTGGGAACCACAAGTCTTTCCAGGTTCAACCTCTAGAGATTGCAGATTGGTTGAAACCTAAATTTTTTTTTGTAATGGTACATGAAGAGGTCGTACCCTCATTGTGGTGTCCAAATATCCCCTAAGCCCTTATGTTTGTCCCATATTCGATCCATGGAAGGATTCATTTGAGCACTCCTCTTGGGTCTCAGCCCCGACCCAGGACATTGATCTATCAGGTCTTCATTTAGGAGTCTCTTAGGCTTTTTAATGTCCAGTTGATCCAACGTCTTAGTCTTTTCGATTTTCTATTTTTTAGCTTTGGGTTTGTTTGTACTCTTTTCCATTATTTAAATCTTAAGCTTTTGATGAAAATAGCTTCTCATCTGGGTTTGAAGTACTTACGTGAGTCTCACTGAGTCACCTCCATAGTCCACCGGTCTTTGTTGCGTCAGAACTCCAAGTTTTTGCCTTTCTACTTCTACCCTAAGTGAAATCTTCCAAGATTTTGTAACAACTATGTGCTCAACTTTTGATATAATTCACTTCAATTCTGGTTCATAAATGCACCATTTGTAGACCATCTGTCAGTCTTGTCATCGAAGAAGAACATTTATTTCAAATATTTTGAAGTCGACGATGCCCCAAGATGTCACATCAAATTTTCATCGATAGCCACCCTCTCCACCAGTGGACACCTATCCTTTGTTCTATCCGTGGGATGTCAGATAATGTTTCTCCAATGCACCATAGTTCCCTCAATATACTTTATGCATTCAATAATTCATGCCCATGGTTATAATTCATGGTTACTTTTGTTGACAACTTGACTCTATCGGTATATCAGGAGAGCACCTTAGGAGTCAGCTCGATAGAATATTGTTACACCGATTCTAGGTTGTGAGCTATTTTCATCGGGCCATCAACGAGACTGTGATGGGGGTTTTGTCGATGAAGCATTGCTAGTCTGATGGTATTGATTTTTTTTAGGAATGGGGGAAGGACTACGTCACTATGGAATTTCAAATTTTTTTATGGATGCAATGTAGGCTATAATATGGATCTTGTCACACAAATTTCTACAATCTACATTGTTCGTAATTTATGAATCATAAAATCAAAGTGTCGTATATTTTTGTGGTTATTGATATGTGGAAGGTAAGTGGGGTGGACTCGGTGGAGGCTAGTTTCTTTGTAAAGAAAAATTAAATTTCCTTTTAAGAGATCAAATTTTAATTTTAATATCACAATTTCATGGATGATGGAATACTATATAATTTATAAAATATCATCAACTACAGTTTGACTTTGGCATATGATTCATGAAGTACAATATAATATAAAATATCATGGAGTGCAATATAAAATAAAATATCCTAAAGTGCAATGATTCACAATTTATTTGAATACAATATAAAAAATAATCAACTAAAGTTTTGAATATGATTCATGTAGTGCTTGAGTACAATATAAAATAAGATATAATAAAGTGCAATGATTCACAATTTCAATGTTCATTGAATAAATATAAAATATCATTAGCTACAGTTTGGACTTTGGAACAATGGAAACTAATTCATGAAGTGCAGTAAAAATACCTAAAACCTGCTAATTCTCTTCCATTTCCCAAACAGAGTCGGGGCCCTCAAACCGATGCTCATCTCTAGGTAAAGTAAAAGAGTCATCTTGATTCTGAGTCTGCTCTTCACTTTCTTTGGCATGTGTCTCAAATTCAACATTCATTGTGTGATTTGTGTCAATTTCAATATCATTGTCATCTATCCCAGGCCCACTGCCGCTGCCACCAGTACCGTAGGCTCTTGGAATTGGAGAGACTATGTCGCACAACCTAGTCCCTCTTCTTTCACATGTGGACCTCCAGATTGTGAGTGCCCTTTCAAAAGGAATTTTTTATATATTATACGCAGTTCCTTTCATCCTTAATAAATTTTCCAAATTCTTGTCCAATTTGTTTCTTAACTTTGATTTGAAAAACCCGAATGTACTGAAAACTCTGTCATCCTCCACCGACCCCAATATCATTGTTTGACATAAATCAACAAGTTTGAAATATTCTAACATCGAACCATGCAATATTTCACTCTGACCTAAGCTTGTCCAAACATTTTTTATTGATCCCGGTTCAAAGGCCTTCTCCTTGCCCATGGATTTATACTAGTCCCTCATAGCTATTGTAAAATTGCTACATTGCTTTCTAAGCTTATTTTCATTTAAAATTCCTTCTATTGTCTGCTCATTGTATGTTACCTCTTTCAAAAACTGTTCGATCAAGATTTTTACTTGATCATGAAAATATTTTGGGTTATCTCGATTTACCCAAAATTGAGGATACACAATACCCATGGCTTCAAATATTTCATGTCAAGGGAATCTTTCATGAATCTCTGAGGAAATAGATTTTCTAATTTCCTTCAAATTATCACTAACAGATTTAACAATGTCGTTAAAATCCTCCTTGTTAGCATGTACTTCTCTACTAGAGAATTTGGTTGTCTTATAATGGTGCATTGGTATCTCATATCCACGTACATAGATACATAAGTGTCTTCTTACATTAAACTGTAAATAATTATTAGGATTATTCAAATCAGTAATTTTTTGCCACATCAAAAAATTTGTGCCTTCTTGTGTTAGATCTAGATATAGATGATCGAGGGCCAAGCATGTAAGTTTACGTGGATTGACATATTCATAAATATACATAGTTCTATCTTGGGCTTTCTTACAAATATTTTTCATCTCATCCAGCATGGGGAGAAGACTAGCTAAAGTCAAGAGTGTCTCTATATTGCTTAACCTATGTAAGAGGTCATGAGCTTTGTCTCATGTGATGTGATGCTTGTACACCACTCCAATCAAGGATTGATATTCTAAAAGAACTCGTTGCATTGGTCCATGCAAGGAGATCCATCTAGTATCAAAATCCTTGAGAATCTTGTTTCCAGGTGTTATTCCCTCAGCAAAATGTTGAAATTCAAGGAAACGTTTGGGACTTCGGCAAAAGTATGTGTGGATCTCACGAACTAGATTTTCAACTTTTGATACCATAGGAAACTTGCTTACAATTTTGAATACTAAATTCATTATGTGGGTCATGGAGTGAATGCCAAACATGTATGGTGCACAAGTAGTTTGTAACTTTGTGCAAAGACCGCTCCTTTGACCTTGCATCACTACAGCTCCATCAGCTCCTACACACACCAACTTTTTGGCAATTATCAACTCATCCATACCTACAATTTCATTCAAAGATTTATTGACTAGTTCAAATAGATTTTGCAACGTTGAATTGTCCTTCATTTTATGAACACAAAGAATATGAGCTTGGCAAACATGTTGTTCTACAGTATACAAATGCATACAAACCGAAGAAGTATTGTCTACCACAGTAACTTCATCTATAGATAATGCAATGAAATTTGACTCTTTTACTTTCTCCTTTAAATCTTGTGTTTCCACTGCAGCAAGACAATTCGTCCATTCCCATCCAACGTTTACTAACCAATGTGAGAAGGGAAAGTGGGGAACACTCAAATAAGATAATAAATCAAAATATTTTGGGTAGTCTGTCATAGGACGCCCCCTGGACAAAACCTGAAAAACAACATTCATCTGAACAGTTTTTGACAGATTTGCTACTGCCATGGCTTTTCCAAAATGAGCCTCAAGTGTACCTTCACATTTTTTAATATTCGACATTTTATGGTTATGATCTCCATACTCTGTGGCATACTTAACATGAAGACATTCTTCCTTTGATTTCCATCATACGACTGATTGTTCCTTTCCGTCTATGATTTGTTTTTCGTAAACTTCACCAATATGCTTTTCTATAGTGTCAAGCTTTAGTTGCATCATCTTGTCTCTTCCACATTTCCAACTACAAATCTTACATTTGACCTATGTTGCCCTTTCAATATCATTTTTTTTTATACCCCTACTGGTTCAAGGAATGGGTAATTTGACAACCAACCAATTTGAAAATTCCTTGTCATGTCCCACTTGCGCCCCCATTTTGATTTGCCTTTTCTTTTCTTGCTACCAACATCATCCTCATCCAAGTCAATTATCTCATTCTGGCTAATCAGGGTATCCCTTCGAATATCTTCTACGGTATTTCCATCCTCATTTGATACATTTTGATTTAACTCAGTGACAATCTCACCTTGACCTTCATGTGGCAGTGAGGTATTATCAATGTCATCTTCAATAATATTTGGTGGAAGAGTTGATGGTGGAAGAGTTGATGGTGTAGCTCCACCTTCATCTAATGGATTAGAATCTTTTCCAATTCCAAAGTAAGACTGTATGGTACCTCCACGTTTTGGGCGTTTTGATGGCCTCCCAGTCTCTTCATTACCCTCAGGAGTCTTACCCTTGTTGCTCGACATATTGATATCTCACTTCAAATAAAAGATGGAAAAAAATGTCTTCTTGTTTAAGAAGGATAGACCGATAGAGAATATAGATCTCATTCCCTACTCAAAATCATGTTTAAGACTGAAGCAAGAATGAAAAACAAATAAAGAAATCTTATTATTATATCTAATAACTAATAACAGTATGAAGAAATGATCACTCACCTTTGAGTCTACGTTTTCGAGTTTCGCCGACTTCTGAATCGAGAAGTAGAACCTCAGAACCGAAAAAAATGTGTAAGAACAAATAACATTTTCAATTGTATTTATATCAATCCATATTTGGTGAATTCCGTAGGATTTTTAAATGGTATGTTAAAAATTTGGTGAATCCCACGTGCTTATACAATGATACCTTGTAATTTTCAAGGCGAAATGTGTCCTCAAATGTAATTATTTTTAAATATTATTAGCGAAATAGGTCCTCATAAGCAACTATTTATAAATTTTAATTGGTGAAATGGATCTTCACAAGCAACTATTTATAAATTTTAATTGGCGAAATGGGTCCTCATATAATGTTGGTTTAATAGTATTGGCGAATATGTTGGTGTTTTATGGCATGCTTCTCTGGATTCCAGGTCAAAATATTAATCGGTCCATTGGAAACGCATAGTCTGTTATGGTGAATTTATTTCCTAAACATGCCCCATAAAAAAAATCCGCTAGCGAATGGACATGCATTGGACCGATAGTTCATGAAATCTAGGCGGTTTGAACACCCTATTAGATACGGTAAATTCACCAATTTCGATTTTCCCGATTCCTAGAATTCGCCAATTGTTGAAGATTCGCCACTAAAATTTTCCCTAGTTCCAAGGTACCTATTGTACACAACACCTCTCATGAATAGAATATATTGAAATTTGAGATGCTCTTATAATGTCTACATCATAGGTGCTCATGATAAGGTTAAGTTAAAATGAATAACTTGAAATTCCCTCACCAAGCTTCGCACACACTTTTGTAATGGCTTAAAATCATAATTGAGATTTGTTAAGATCATCAAAATAAGGATGTTGCATTGCTTTTTTGGTTGATATTCTATTGGATGGACAATAAATCAGCATTAACTGCAAGGGGACACCAATCAATGTTTAGCAGGTTACTTACAAATAGGAAAAGTAAAAGAAGATGATAGCATTGGCATCAAAAAAATTAATATGCATACAAGTATAAAATTAATAAGAACCAATGTGCATATACTTACAAATTAATCCAACAAACCATTTGGGTCTTCTCTACTCTTTATTGTGTCAAGTATTGCCTCATGGTCAAACTCACGGACCTTCGAAAAGGTCTTGTTCAAAGGTCTACCCCCATATTTGGTCAAACAAACATTGGATGCCATGACAAGGTTCGAGTAATGAAGAATCTTACAATGTGTTTGAAAGTCCTGAAATAACCATTGTTTAACACCCTTATGTGGGTACCTTCTAAGCCATGTTCTAGTAACCATAACTGAGCCTATAAGGTATTCGATTTTTTCTCCATCTATAATGGGGGCCTCCAATTTATTTTTGGCCTCAACACAACGACACAAGTAATAGTCTATTCCCTCTTCATTCTCTTCATCTAAAATAACTGCATAAACATGGACTGCATTGATATGTGCAGCAAATCTCTTGAAATTAGTCAACATTACGAATGTAAGATAACAATATGGAATTTCAACAACTAAGCAAGTAGATTTATCACCTAGTTGAACTAGATCTGATACATGGTCAAATTCGACCGATGATTCCATCTGTGTCAGTTCCAATGTCATTAGAGGGTGATATGTGTGAAGTGGGATAAGATAACTTTTCAACCATTTGTCAACCCACTCCCCTAACTCACAATCATTCCAGTCTTGCATTGTACATGAAGAACAAAAGCATGCCATCTTTCATGTATCAATACTCCATGAACCTACATTTGAGCTAAGGAAAGAGTGTAGCTCACTCAATATTGTTAGTGTACAATAGTCCTCATATGGTGCAATGTTAGTATCATCCATCAACCAAAAAATTCTACGAACTAAAGACGTTCCTTCATTACCTAGACCCATCCAAGCATTACACCACTCGACGATTGATCTTACATCTATCAACGTTGCATTATCTTTATACTTTAACTCTTCTCATTCTAATGCTCTTTTCAAACTTGCTCCTACACCATCATGATCCCCCTTTCCATTCTCGGCCTCACAAAAGTTCCACATATGTTGAACACCTATAATGACATGCATCCTGCACAACCAGTAGAACATGCATGAGTTCTTGAACTGTGTTACACAATTATCAACCATATTATATCTTGACCATATGTTATGCCCATCTAAGCCAAACCACTGTAGAACATCTAGAAGCAACCTTGCACGAACTCTGGAGAATGTGTTTTATCATCACTAATGTAAAATTGGTACTCCCTCAATACCTTCATTTGGTCCTCTGTACTATTAGTATGCATGAATGAATGCCATGTGCACAACTATTGAAACATGTGTGGATTTGTAATATTGTGACTACACCTCACATTGTGGTTGTAGAGTGTAGTTCTCCAAAAATTAAACCACTAATACTATGCTACCAACTAGAAAGGTGTCCTTGCATAGTTTGAATTGCATGTCCAACCATCGGGTTCTATGGGTATGCATTGCATACTCAAATAGTATATTGTCACAAAACATGGACATAAACTGATACACTGGAATCTTCTCAATAACCAAATCACACCTTTTTTCTTGAAACCCATCTTTTGTAGCATATGCCATTGTTTTATACTTCCCAAACTCTATTAGTTTATATCCCACCTCATTTGTTCTTTCCATATGTTGACATACTGGCATACGCTGGAAGCCACCGTAATGCTCACATGAACCATCAAGCATGTTTTCCTGTAGAATATCTAGCCATCCTCTATTTCACATAATTTTTTTGATAAGAACTCTCTTGAAGATTTTGGTGGGGATTCTATGCCACAATCCTACAAAACATCGTTAGTATGCAAATCTAAACATATAGAACGATAAACATCATAATGGTTAGAGAATTCAATATGTAGTCTACAACAACAAGTAGTGTGTGTGTGATTTATTTTGACATAAAAAGGTTTAAGCATTTCAAAAAATCTTTGACAAATACTAAGTTGACGATAATTATTTTGAAATTTATGAAAAAATTGGGTTTGAGTCACATCTAAAAAATGCTTTGGATGTGGCTCATGGTTCCGACTACCGATTCTCCTTCTTACCACATCCCTTTGATTCGAAGATGGCCTTGTGTTATTCTTCTAGTAATCTTCAATTAGTGTTCTCAAGGCTTCAACAACTTCTTTATCTTTTTGTGGCAATCTCCTCGAGAATTTCCATAATTCATTTGAATCAGTGCCCTTAATTCTTTTTTTGCCTTTGAATGGCTCTTGATAAAGTTTTTCTACTAATTCTCACTTGTTCACTCGTCTTTTTAATGAGACGATCTCTCTTTGTTTGACATCTTACCAAAGTCGATGTAATGACACATCGGGTGAAATTACTATCCTTTGAGCATAAGGTCTTACCCACACTCTGATAACCATCCCTTAGATTCTTCACAATAGTTTTTTCACTTGATGCATTCAATGTTCTCAACCCAAGATTCTTCATGATGTTTCTATACTTTACATTCTGCATCATTTCAACAAATAGTTGACATCTTGCGGTCTCATTTAGCCTTTCAAAGAAGAATTTCCAAATCTTATCAGCGTATCTTCTACAAGTGCATGTTGAAATCTTACCTTCCATCTGCTACAAAATATCCTCATCAATATTAATCAAATACTTTGGCTTTCTATGTAATATTCTAGGTGGTGTTCTCCTAGGTACATACATCTCAACATTACCTGAATTTCATCAATACTTAATTGAGGTGGGCTAGATTTTTTACCTTCAATCGAAGGTGGAGTAGAAGACATACCTTGAGGTTCATGTGGGGATGATGGCATACCTTCTTCATCAAATCTGAGTGATGATGTACTCTCCACTTGAGATGCGTTGGAATGTCTCCAACAATATTCACTTGCGGTAGATGGTGCCCATCCATATTCACTTGTGGTAGATGGTGTCCCTCCATATTCACTTGCGGTAGATGGTGTCCCTCCATGTTTTGGTGTGCTTAATGGTGTCCCTTCATATTCACTTGTTGTAGAGGGTGTGTCTCCAACTACGGTATCCAAATCTGTCTTATGACGATGCTTCCACATTCTTGCCTTGTGTGTTGCCAATTCCTTTTCTCTTTTTGATAGTTGAGGTTCCTCTTCAATTGGCTAGTTTTCGTCAATTATTTCCAATTTCTTCTTTTCACGATATGTCACCACCCGATCTCTCTCCTTTTGTTTGAAGGTTTCATACTCTTCATCTGTTAGTTTCTTCCTTGTTCGTTTCTTTGGAATGGCGGATAATTTTACCTGTACCATGGTAATGAGATGAATATTAGTTCCTAAAAAATGTATCCATTCAAATAAATCAAAATATATTTCATTCAATACTTCATAAAGAATACTTATAATCATCATGTACAAGAGTATTTATAGTATAGACAAAGGTCACATGATTTTTATCAATGGAATGCCTTTAAGAGATGTGGTAATGTGGCATGCCATGATTGCAAGATAGGCTCAAAATGGAAGCATGTAAAAGCCATGTGGTATGCACATCCATAATAAAGGATTGAGAAATGATGTTTTATTTTACTTCCTTAAATCTTATGTCATAGATATGTGTATACAAAATGTGGAAGCATACATGGTGCAGGAGCATCATTGAATGTTTAAATTGGCCCATTCCACTCACTGTGATTACTATAATTGGTGGAATGGGTTTGCATCATCAATAAATAGGTGAGGGAATGATGTTTGTGTGCAAGGGAGGTCTAAAATGGTGTTGGGCATGAATCCCTAGAGTGAAATTTTGAGTTTTCCATGAGATTTCGAGTGGTTTTGATATGCTAAAGTGTGTTTTGTGTTGGGGCAGCATGGTTTCTTGTTGAATTGAGTTTTTCCAAGCCATTTTATACCTTTTTTAAGTATTCATAAGATTGTTTGAGGGTTGGATGAGTGTTTTTCAAGAAACCCCTAGTTTCTTGGGTAAAAAGGAGGGTTTTGTGATTTGACACTTTGGTGAGTGATTTTTAGAAGAAAAAAAATGGTGGAATCCTTTGTTTGATAACATATAGACTACCACCAATGTATTTTGGTGTTTTGGAAAAGGATTCAAGATAAGGTCCTTTGTAAAAGAGGCCTAATTTGAGGCCTAGTTGGTGTAGAAATCCAGTTTTGATGAAGTTGTAACAAAGAAGCCTATTGTGGCTTGTTGATAATTATTGTGTGCCTTGTTGGAACTTTGAGAAGGGTTAGGTCTTGTTCTAATAAGACCTTCTCTAAAAGATATACTTTTTGATTGAGTTAGCTATGCTACAAGGATGACTGTTGAATTGGTGAAAGTGAAGAATTTTATGAATTGTTAATTGTGAATTGTTGTTGTTGGTTGATTTTGTGTTGAATTGTTTTATAGTGAAAAGTTTGATTGTTTGTGTTTTTAAATAATTTAAAATATGTTGGAAAATGTCTCAATGCTTGGTAGAAGTTAGAAAGGCTAACTTGTGGAATTTTTTGTTTTGAGCAAAGTTGACTCCTTGTGCAAAATGATGTTATAACTGCAAGAATTAGAGATCCTCATGGATCAATGGTTTGTGCATGTGTATTCGGTTTATTTCAATCAATAACATGTTGATTATAGTGTCTTGGATGTCTAGATAATAGTTTGTTGGTTGCAATAATCCATGATTTATTGTTATTTTGCCATGTAAGTTGCATTGAAGAGTGAATTAGTGAATCATGAAGGAATTGAATGGTTCTAAGTTTCTAATCAGGTTTGTGCTATGTTACAATCAATTTTATGATGGTTAATCTATTTTTCAGTCTAACAAAGAGTTGGAGCCAAGTTCTAATGTTTTTTGGAAATATGAAATCAAGTGAAATTGAAGATTTTTGATGAAAAGATGACTAAGTTTGTTGGTTGATCTTCTCCAATTTAAGTTAGGGTCAGAAGTACCCTTGATGATTTTTGGATCCTGATAGATTCTTTGCATAAAGTTTAAAAATTTAATTGGAAAGTGTATATAAATGTGTAATTTAAAAGGTGCATTAACAACTTAAGGTTATAATGACAAACAAACAATGACCAACATGGAATATGCAAAATAACAAAAATGAAAGCAAGCCATAATAGACTGAAAGAAAATGTATAAAAACTTCACATACCTAAAAAACTAGAGCTTCAAATGTACGAGTTCAACCCAATTATCACACTTCACAACATCATGCAAAGGTGGTGGAATGTGCAAAACATGCATGCACACTTCACAACATCATCAAAAAATATTTTTTGTCTGAGCACGCGCAGAAACAGGAGAATATGCAGAATGTGGGCCTTGAGATCATGGGTATATTGAGTATTTTACCATTTTTAGAGCAAGCCAAAATGCACTCGCATTATAATGTGAGCACGTTATGTCTTGCTAAAAGAATGGTCGTATCTCTACTACTTCAAAATGTGCTTGCATTATGAGAAAGTTGATTTTTTTATATGTTTATTTTCTATCTCTTTCTCTCTACCCTTAAACCCTAATCCCTCAACCTCTGTACCCTCTATCCTATATATTGGACCCTCAACCCTAATTCCCCAAGCCTATACCCTCAATCCTCTACCCTGAACCCTTAAAACCTAAACCCTTTACACTCAACCCTAAACATTGGACCCTCTACCCTCAATTCTCAACCCTATACCCTCAATTCTCAACCCTCTATGTGGACCTTGATATCATGGGTATATTGAGTTTTTTTACCATTTTTAGTGCAAGAAATAATGTGCTCGCGTTATAACATGAGAGTGTTATTTATTTCTAAAACGGCCATATCTCTACTTCTTCACAACGTGCTCATGTTATGTGAAAGAGAGAGAGAGAGAGAGAGAGAGAGAGGGAGGGAGGGAGAGATGGAGAGATGGAGATAGAGAGTGAGGGAGAGAGGGGGAGAGTGGGAGAAAGAGAGATTTTGGGAAAGAGAGTGGGAGAAAGGGAGAGTGGGAGGGAGAGGGAGAGTGGGAGAGAGTGAAAGAGGGGGAGAAAGAGGGAGATGGAGAATGGGAGAAAGAGAGAGTGGGAGTGATTGAAAAAAGAGCGAGAGACATAAGAGAGGGAGAGGGGGTAGGAGGGAGAGATTTGAGAGAGAGGGAGGGAGTGGGAGAGAGATAGAGGGTAGATGGTTAAGGGTAGAGTGGGATAGATCGAGATATAGAGGGAGGGTGAGAGGGGGAGAGTGGGAGAAAGAGAGAGTGGGAGAGAGTGGGAGAGTGGGAAAGAGGGAGAGTGGGAGGGAGAGGGAGAGAGGGAGAGATGGAGAGAAGGGTAGGAAGAGCGAGAGAGGGGGAGAAAGAGGGAGAAGGGGTAGGAGGGATAGATTTGAGAGAGAGAGAGAGAGAGGCAGTGGTAGAGAGATAGAGGATAAAGGTTTAATAGTTAAGGGTTTAAGGGTTAAAGTTTAATCCCTCAACCCCTATACCCTCTTAATCCCTCAACCCTTAACTCTCAACCCTTAAATCCTAATCCCTCAACCCGTAATCATTAAACCCTACTCCCTCAACCCCTATACCCTCTTAATCCCTCAACCCTCAACCCTTAAACCCTAATGCATAAACCCCTATACGCTCTTAATACCTCAACCCTCAACCCTTAAACCCTAATCCCTCAACCCCTATACCCTCTTAATCCCTCAACCCTTAAACCATAATCCCTCAACCCTTATACCCTCTTAATCCCTCAACCCTCAACCCTCAACCCCTATAGCCTCTTAATCCCTCAACCCTCAACCCTTAAACCCTAATCCCTCAACTCATTTACCCTCTTAATCCCTCAACCCTCAACTCTCAACCCTTAGACCTTAACCCCTCAACCCCTATATGCTCTTAACCACTCAACCCTCAACCCTCAACCCTTAAACCCTAATCCCTCAACCCCTATACACTCTTAACCACTCAACCCTTAACCCTCAACCCGTAAAACCTAATCCATCAACCCTTATACCCTCTTGATCCCTCAACCCTCAACCCTCAACCCTTAAACCCTAATCCCTCAACCCCTATACCCTCTTAATCCCTCAACCCTCAACCCTTAAACCCTAATCTCTCAACCCCTATACCTTCTTAAATCTCCCAACCCTCAACACTTAAACCTTGATCCCTCGACCCCTATATCCTTTTAATCCCTCAGCCCTCAACCCTCAACCATTAAACCCTAATCACTCAACCCCTATATGCTCTTAATCCATCAACCCTCAACTCTCAACCCTTAAGCCCTTAAACCCTAATCCCTCAACCCCTATACCCTCTTAATTCCTCAACCCTCAACCTTGACACCCTAATCCCTCGACCCCTATACCCTCTTAATCCCTCAACCCTTAAACCCTAATCCCTCAACTCCTATACCCTATTAATCCCTCAACTCTCAACCCTCAACCCTTAAACCCTAATCCCTCAAACCCTATACCCTCTTAAACCCTAATCCCTCAACCCTCTACCCTTAAACCCTAATCCCTCAACCCCTATACCCTCTTAATCCCTCAATCCTCAACCCTCAACCCTTAAAACCTAATCCCTCAACCCCTATACCATATTAATTCCTCAACCCTCAAACCTTAAACCCTAATCCCTCAAACCCTATACCCTCGTAATCCTTCAACCCCTATACCCTCTTAATCCCTCAACCCCCAACCCTTAAACCCTAATCCTTCAACCCCTATACCCTCTTAATCCCTCAACCCTCAACCCTTAAACCCTAATCACTCAACCCCTATACCCTCTTAATCCCCCAACCCTCAACCCTCAACCTCAGCCTTGAAGCCCTAATCCCGCTTAACCCCTATGCCCTCTTAATCCCTCAACCCTCAATCCTCGGCCTTAAGCCCTAATCCCTCAATCCCTATGCGGCTCTTAATCACTCAACCACTCAGCCCTCAGCCGTTAAACCCTAATCCCTCAATCCTTATACCCTCTTAATCACTCAACCCTTAAACCTCAACCCTTAAAACCTAATCCATCAACCCTACCCTCTTGATCCCTTAACCCTCAACCCTCAACTTTTAAACCCTAATCCCTCAACCCTCAACCTTTAAACCCTAATCCCTCAACCCCTATACCCTCTTAATCCCTCAACCCTTAAACCCTAATCCCTCAACCCCTATACCCTCTTAATCCCTCAACCCTCAACCCTCAACCCTTAACTTTAATCCCTCAACCCCTATACCTTCTTAAATCCCCCAACCCTCAACACTTAAACCCTGATCCCTCAACCCTTATACCCTCTTAATCCCTCAACCCTTAACCCTCAACCATTATACCCTAATCCCTCAACCCCTATACGCTATTAATCCATCAAGCCTCAAGCCTCAACCCCTATACCCTCTTAATCCCTCAACCCTTAACCCTCGACCCTTACACCCTAATCCCTCAACCCTCAACCCTCAACCCTCAAACCCTAATCCCTCAACTCCTATACCCTCTTAATCCCTCAACCCTCAACCCTTAAACCCTAATCCTTCTACCCTTATACCCTCTTAATCCCTCAACCCTTAAACTCTAATCCCTTAACCCCTATACCCTCTTAAACCCTAATCCCTCAACCCTCAACCCTTAAACCCTAATCCCTCAACTCCTATACCCTCTTAATCCCTCAACCCTCAACCCTCAACCCTCAACCCTGAAAACCTAATCCCTCAACCCTTATACCATCTTAATTCCTCAATCCTCAAACCTTAAACCCTAATCCCTCAAACCCTATACCCTCTTAATCCCTCAACCCCTATACTCTCTTAATCCCTCAACCCCCAACCCTTAAACCCTAATCATTCAACCCCTATACCCTCTTAATCCCTCAACCCTCAACCCTTAAACCCTAATCCCTGAACCCCTATACCCTCTTAATCCTCAGCCACCCTCAACCCTCAGCCCTCGGCCCTCAGCCCTCAGCCCTCAACCACCTTAAGCCCTAATCCCTCAGCCCTATGCCCTCTTAATCCTCAACCTCAATCCTCAACCCTATACATTTTAATCACTCAGCCTCAACCTTAAACCCTAATCCTCAGCCACATGCCCTCTTAATCACCCAACCCTTAACCCTCCAGCCCTTATACCCTCTTAACACCTC
>CM021108.1:75187186-75571215 GCA_007115665.2 Sequoiadendron giganteum
AGGAGTGCTCAAATGAATCCTTCCATGGATCGAATATGGGACAAACATAAGGGCTTAGGGGATATTTGGACACCACAATGAGGGTACGACCTCTTCATGTACCATTACAAAAAAAAATTTAGGTTTCAACCAATCTGCAATCTCTAGAGGTTGAACCTGGAAAGACTTGTGGTTCCCAATGTGTTTGTGAACGAAAAGCTAATTAAAGCTCTTGCTATTAGATATGACCCCAAGAAAAGAACTATTTAGTCACATGGCGGGGGTGACATGCTTGTTATTTCTAGGGATCTCATTTCTAATGTATTTCAGTTAGAGTGTTCATTGAATTTATCATTCATGGTCAAAGATCTCTTGACAGAGTATCGCCACATGGATACCAACTATAAGAGATGAAATTACCTTTGGATAGGCCCAAGGATGAAGGAGGCCAACTCAGGAGGTTCTCTAGCAGTGAAAACCCTCCTTTCCATGAAGATTTGTTCGAAGAGTATTTCCGATGCACCTATTATTCAGATGGTCAGGTTTTGGGAGTAGAGGTTTTTCCTCTCATGTCGATTGGCCAAATGGTCTTAGCTGTAGACATACAAAGCAAGGATGCTAGACCATTTGATTATTGTAGCTACTTGGCCAACACCCTACATCGAGGGCTTGAAAAGATTAAAAATAATAGTGATAATATTATTTTTGAACACTATTCTTTGCTTATGCATTTGCTTTTGTATGAGGGACAAGTCAAAGGGGTTTGGAGTGAAGAATTAAGGATAAAAGATACAGATTAAAATGGATATTTTAAACCTGTACAAATGTGGACTTCATTGTGGGACAACTAATTCGGTAGGTCTCATTACCTTTATTTTGAATATTTTTTTGTAAAACCATTGATGAAGTTGCTGGGATATCCGTGCAATTATAACCTATCCCTAGAAGTACAAATATTTCTAAGACCAAAGGAAAATAACCAGAGAAATAAAGTGAATCATAACTGGGGAGATTAGTATGCTTTCCCTGATTGTACAATGATAAGGGTTTATGGGTTCGAAGGGGCTCCACACTTGATGCCACAAGTAGTTCCTGGCCAAATTGCTTATTTAGAAATTGTGAGACAATTGGAAAAATCTGATTCCAAACACCTCAAAGGACATAGCAAACAATCAATTATGCCCAACACCTTATGTTTTGGAGACTTTATAGTGGTTGCCAATGAAGGATATGGATAAATTGATGGTAAATTAGCACAATACAACCTACCTCTAGGTGATATAAGGAAATAATTTGATGCATAAGGGTTTATTCACAAGGTGAGATTATCGTAAGGGCTATCAGGGTATGAACATATGTCTCAATCTAAGATGTCATAAGAAACCATGATGAGGCTTCCATCAAGGAAAGAATGGCCGCCTATAACAAGATTATGCTTGTAGAGGAATGGAAGAGAAAAAAGGTCCCATCTTATTCAAAGGCATTTGGTGAGATACAAGATCCTTTAACAAGAATTGAGCGACTCATCGCTCATGTCAATGAACTGGTAAAGGATGTTCCCCCAGTTATTTTTGATGCACCTCATGCAACCTATTCAGGAGTACAAGATGAAGACACAAATCCCTTGGATTACATACCTTCACAACCTACTCCCGAGGTATGTTTTTATGTAGATACTGATATAAGTGAAGAAGAGAAGGGTGATGAAGAGGGTGAGCAGGTCAAACAAATCAGTGCTCCTATGATTGCATAGCACGAGCCCCCTCAAGAGAAAAATATTGTAAGATTTGAGGCATCAAATGAACTATTTGATGATGTGAGGGTCAGGGCTAGACAACAATGTATTTCTGATTGTGATTTTGTTAAATCTTCTGAATTTAAATCATTTTTTTATGAATATAAAGGCACAAAAATGAGACAATAGATACAGGATATCACTCCTAAACAAGAGACAACTTCTCTAGAGGAATTGAAAAGGGAGGTAGAAAAGGAAATTGAGTCCATCACTCCTGAAAGAGGAAGGGAATTGCTTCAAGAAGCTGGAGTGTTGCTCCTTCTAGGGTGGGATATTAGCTCTTCAATTGTATTTGATAGCTTCAAAAAAAGAGTTGATAAGACAATGAACTTAACATAAGAAGCAAGTGACAAAATGCATTTAGGATCTGGGTACAACCCAGATGAAGCCACCTTGCTTATTTGGTCATTGTATCCCCATGATAAAAGACCTGCTATAATTAGTAATCCAAACCAAGTGTTTTGTCATCTCTTGGTTCAACGAGTAGTGGATACCAACCCTATGGAGACAACAAAATTGAACATAAATGTGGAAAAATTTACCAAAGCATAGATCGAAAAACTGATTAAGGAAAATAAAAAACTAAAGAAGGAGCTAGAAAATTAGAGAGAAAGAACATCTTCCTTCTCCACATCAGAGTTGTAATCCCCATGTCTTGAAAAAGATAAGAGAGTGCTTGATGCATTGGCTGATGTAGCCAATTGGAAGAATTGCCATCTGAAATCCCAGGGGAAATGCAAAGAATTGGAGAAAGAAGTGAAAACCATCAAATATAACATTGTATCTGAAATGATAAAAGAAAGATTCAAAAAAATGATGAAGTGTACTAATGAATATTGGAAAGTATTCAATCAAACATGCATTGCATTTGTGGAGAATGAATGATTGCAGCCTAGAATGATAGAGAAAAAAAAGGAGCTCGTAGATAAGAATGTCATGAAAGGACAAATATTGTTGATATATAACAATCTGGTAGAATCACATAATGGATATCATAATAGGCTTAGGGAAGATTTCAACTACTTTGATTCAGTCCCACTCCCAACACCTCATAATGGCATTGGAAATCTGCGAGAATATGATGATTGGAAGGAAGAGCTTGTTGGGCTTCTAACTATTACGTTGCAAGAAATAAATGATGAGGATATGGTTTTACAAAACACTCATAAGAAACTCAAAAAAATAATGTCTATGGAATATGATATGAAAGAGGCGATCTCTAACGTGGACACCTATGCTGAATAGGAGTACATCCATCACCTCTCTGTAGTCAATCTTTTTACTAGCCAAACTGTAGATGTGTCAAAATCAGATTCAACAGGACAACCATTAGATTCAGAGTAAGAACGCCAATTGAAAGCATGATGAGCACCCTATCATGGAGTAGAAGCCTTGAACAGATCTTAGGTGGTCACGAGATTCTTCTTGGAGATTAACAGATCGGTGCATTCACCTGCAACATTATTTTATTTATAATTTGAGTTATGTTTAGTTGTCAAACATTATGATTTTTTGTAAGGGGTTTGTAGCTTGTTGCCTCTCATATATAAGAGAGATCAAGACCCGAATAGGAGATCAGTGGATCATCATATCATTTTTAATTAGAATTTAGAGTAGAAAATAGTAAGAAGATAGATAATAGATTGCACCAATTCACCCATCCATCTCATATCATAAACTATTTCTATAATGCATATCATTTGAACTTTGAAGATCAATACAATGGAGAAGGTTACACAAAATTACTGATTTTATTTTGAGTGTTCAATTGCTATGGATTCATATGCTTATATGTTATTAACTTATTTGGTTGTCTCCAAAGTGGTTGTTTATGTTATTCAAATTGAGTGTGTGGAAGTATATTTAATTTGTCAGTACATTGAATTTGAATTCTTCAGGAATAGGGGTTGTGACCATGGGGTTTTAGATTTATTTATGGACATGATCATTGATCAAGTAGTGATGTGGGCCACAAAATGGATCTTGTCACACAAATCTCTACAATTTGTACTAATCATAAAATCAAATGTAGTGTATTTTTGTAGTATGTGGGATGTGGGTGAGGTGTAAGTTGGTGGATACTAATAAGGATTTTTAGTCCCAACATAATAGAAGCTAACAGTTCAACATCCATAACTTGGAAGCTCTACCAAGAAGTAAATATAATGAGCTAACAATTCATCACCTTATAGTTCAAATGATAAAATAAATAATATTGATAATTGAACATCATCACATTACTGAAGTCTGAATTTGAGCTTTTTAATTGATTTTCACATGAAGGAGTACATATTGGCATTGACAATGTAAAATATTTCCAATGCCCAAAGACAAGTCTGCACAAAGCTGAGTTGGAACTTGGAAAATCATATTATCAAAGATTGAAAATTAAAAATCAAGTCACCGTATCACCTTTTCTAGCAACTTCCAATCTTCAGGTGGTGGAATTTTCATTTGTTCTAACTAATTTTGTTTGAATTGAAGTTTTTTTAACATTTCATGATTGTAATTGGAAGTGGAACCTATCTTGAATTCTTCAGTCAATTTTGCATTCAAGGTTATCAGTGTTCTGATGGAATCCAAATAGTTCACATCTAGGTTCTGAGGAAACTGGTCCAAATCAATCTTCCTTGCACCTTCCATCTTCTTTTTGAAACCATCCTTTCCAATGAATCATTCATTTGTGTCAAAATCCTCTGGAAAACCAAGCTCTGTGAAGTTCCTTACCTTTTCATCCACCACCTTCACTTTGTCTGCAACCAAATGAAAATATTCCTTTGTTCCACGCATTCTCAAACACTTTTCAATGATAGATGACAACTTCATTGAGGTTTCAATCCGATTAGTAATCCCTTTTGATTTCAAATCATTGTTACTGGCTTTGTAGGCTATTTGTAGAACTTGATTTGTAGATTTCTCTAATTCTAGCACGTTTTTGTTATCCACTAAATATTTGCTGAGCTTTTTATAATGTTGTCTGATAGCATCAATCAATTGAAACATGTCACAAAAATGATCAAACCTCTGCATTATTTCATCCTAGATATTTTGTTTCATATGTCTCACTGTATCTCTACAAAATGCAGATTTTGAGAAGACTTAATTTCTTCTTTTGCTTCTGTCAGCTCTGTCTCCAATATTTCATTTGTTTTTCTCTGTTTCTCCAATTTTTGTTCCCACTATGCATTTCCATTCGTAATACTTAGTCTTAATTTTTCTGAAGTGGATTTTTCCTCATCATATTTCTTGTTTCTCTCATCTAGCCTTCACTTTAGGTCATTCACTTCTCTCTCATTTGGTTTATCCTCTTTGCTTGTTGATGTAGAGGCATATTTTATTTATCTTTTTTCTAATTCATTGCTCTTGTTATTTATTGTTTTCCTCTTTCCTTTCTCACTTGCTAGGTTTTCCTATAACTTTTCTATTTGGGTCTTCGACCTTTTCTTCTCTCTATCTTGCTTTAGCAATGATGTGTACACCAATTCATTTTTCTTCTTTGATAAATTAATTTTGTCAGTATTTTTTAGGGCAGAAAAATCTAATTGAAAATTGGTTACCTGGTATTCAGATTGATCCATCTGATTTGTTGGTTTGTTTTGAACTGTGGGAAAAACAATTGTGTACTCCATGATTTATTTATTTGTGTCAAATGTGGGTAATACCATGGTTTTTGCGGGCTCTGAAGTTACAACAGACACACTCTCCATCAATTGCTTCTTTTCTTTTGTATTTAAGTCTGATTTTTTTTTAAACTCTTCAATGAAATCATAATTTGGGGAGGCAGGAACAATCGAATGCTTGAATGGTGAAGGAATAAGAGTACTTTCAGTTGCTAATGATGTCACATCCACACTAACTAGAATTGGGGGAGTGCTTGGAAATAACTCCTTTGTGGTGGATCCACTGATAGTGTGACTTGGACCTATTAAAATCCTTTGCCTCTTTTGATTGCCTTGATCACCTGGTGTTTCTGTGGTATCTTTTGTGTAATTTGTTATTGTAGCACAGGTTGAACACTACTAGTACTACTACCCATACCATCACCACCAATGGAACTCCTAGTTGCACTAAGTTGTCCACCAAGGGCATGTCCTAGTTTTTATTGTATCTGGCCATGAGGATGAGGATTAGAAGCTCTAACAAATTGAGTTTGACTTGCATGCCCTTGGTCTACTTCTTCACCTCCAAGCCCAAGGCTAGATTTATCAACTGGTTTTCTATGCTCAACATTTGTTACCATCCAAAGGCCTTGTCTTTTGGACCCCAAAGGAACACCTTCATAACCAATTTTTTCAAGTATTCTTGCTCTTGTAGTATATGTTGAAGCATATGCTTCTTTTGCGGCCTCACTTAAACCAAGTTTGTAATTGGCATGGATTTTTTCTACTTCACTATCATCATTAGATTCATTATCACTTTCTTTGTTTCCATGTTCATCAGGATGCTCTGTATTCCATAAATTTCCAAACTCTTTATCTTCTTCGTTAGCTCCATACTCTGCAAGAGCTCTTGGATCACCTAGGTCCTTCCTCATAGACCAAAAGGCAGTAATTTTTTATCATGAACAATTTTTATCTAGTAGCTTCCTTCTCTAGAGAACTTGGAATTTTTACTCTACTAGATGTTTTATCACTTTTTTCATAAAAAATGTTGTATGTCCTGATTTTCTTTCAGTGCAATGCCATAATTTCTGCTGACAATTTTTCAAAAGAAATACCATTCTCAGTAGCACTTTTCTCCATTGCTATTTTGACCTCATCCCAAGAATCCTTGTTTCTCAAGTTTTCAAGCAAGGGTTTACTTTGATGTTGAATTCTACTTGCAACATTCCTATTGGCCACAATCATTGATCTAATGATGTCACATGGATCATACTGTTAGTGACAAATAGCATCAAAGTAAAAAAAAATCAAAAGATTATGTGCCACAATAAATGATTTTCTCTCGAATGTGAAAACTCCACATGAAAAAGGTAAAGAAGGAAATAAGGTCTTCTTTTGCTAACTGAGAAAGTGTAGTTCATCAACACTCTACACCTACCTTACATATTCCAATGCAAAAACCCTTTCTGTCACATGTATTGGAAGTTTGTATGGTTGTACTCCTAATCCATAAAATCTTAGCACAATATATTCTTCCATTAAGTACCAATCAACCAATTGTATTTCTTTTCCTAGTTGCATGCAGTTTGTACATGAAATAGGCAATCTAGGTATTGGAGTATTTATAATTTCTTTGTGCAATGGAGCAAAAAAGTAGTCTACAAAATGTTTGTAGTTCTTTCAAGAATCATGCATCCTTATCTTAGTGGTCCATTCATATACTAGAGCCATTTTATTTTACTGTGCATTACTATAGGGCTGAATCTGAAGCTTGTTGGTCTGAAACTTTCCTCTAAATTTGAATAGAAAAAGATAGCACAAGTAGGTTGTGAACCTAAATGTCTTGGTGGAGCCTGCTTTAATCATTAAAAATTATTTATGCATGAATTCTACAATGTGTTGAATATAATTATATTTGACATGTTCAACACCATAATGGATATTATATACCATTTCAAGGAGGCTTCCACCCACTTCCAAATTGATATCCAAACCGAGGCAAAATGATAGCATGGAAATAGTATCCTGAATCCATGGTTTAAAAATATCCAAATTATAAGGAGGCTTATGATCACCTTTCAATTTGTTTCTATCTTGAACTATTTTATTTAAGAAATTATTTTTCTGCCTTTCTTCCACTGCTTCATAATCACTAGCAAGCTTTTCTAGGTCAATGTGGTCATTTCCAAATTCTTCGGTTGTAAACCCCAACACTTTTCCAAGTTCTTCTGCATTAATGGATAAAAATTATACTTGGCTATCTTTATTAACAACTGCTCTTTTCTTATCATCATAATTTCTGGCACAAACCATGATAAATTTTGGGCAAGGGAAAACTTCATGTAACATCATTCGCCCGAATCTAGTTACTCACGGTGCACTGATACTATTAACTTGCATTTTATTTGCAGCCTTATTCTGAGATGAAAATCTAAGTTCTGAGGTATGCCTACCATAGATTTCAGGATCATAAATATCATGGTACCCATTAGTGAAACCTAGGGTTTTAAGAAATCCTGCATAATGTATTTTTTTATCGGACATTGCTCTAGTAGTACTGGTGGTAGACATGCTTATACAATGTGAAGTTGTGAAATTTGAATTCCCTAATACCTATTAGTCCTCCTTAATTTTAATGAATTCTTAAGTCTCTAAACCCAAACTTCAAACTTTGACAAAATAAGATTTTAAGAAATGTCAAACGATGAAACGTAGCCGCTTGAATTCTTTCACTTACCTAGATTTTGAGTCCCAACTCTTGAAAATTGGAATGAATTTGTTGGAAGTGGAACTACGGAATCCAAAATAGGGTGGTGCACTACAATGAGAAATTTGAAGAGTGAAGACTGAAATCTCCTCGTGTGTTGACCCTCTCACTTAAAAAAAATCATTGTACAATTTCAAAGTGCAAAGTGCTTTAAATGCTTTTTTTATCGTAATTGGAACATTAAAGTGAATGACATGTCTTAGGTCTACAAGACTACAAGTTGCAAATTCTTAACTGTTGATCTTTCTAAATCTAATGGTTATAGGGTGATTTCAGAGGTTTAAGTTGGGAAGCCCATCGCTCTGTGCATTTCATTATGGAATGCAACTACAACCATACATCAAATGTTCATCCAACAATTGAAACTTGAGTAATTTATGATATTAACTTACAAAAATAAACATGACACATTTGTTTTAAAGTTGTTTTAAAATTTTGTGCACTAAGATTGGCATCAAGGCCAAGGGGCCGATAAATTAATGTTGCAAAGGACTTAAAAAATCTCACCGTGTTTTGACCCTCTCACTTAAAAAAAATCAATAATCACTTGGCAGTTGACACTTAGCAGTACAAAGTGCATTAAATGCTTTGTTTATCAAAATTGGAACATTAAAGTGAATGAAACATCTTAGGTATACAAGTTAGAAATTCTTAATCTTAACCATTGATCTTTCTAAATCTAATGGTTATAGGGTGATTCCAGAGGTTTAAGTTGGCAAGCCCATTGCTCTGTGCATTTCATTACGGAATGCAATTGCAACCATACATCAAATGTTCATCCAATGGTTGAAACTTGAGTAATTTATGATATTAACTTAAAAAAAAAAACATGACACATGTGTTTTAAATTTGCTTTAAAATTTTGTGTGCTAGGATTAGCATCAAGGCCAAGGGGCCGATAAATTAACGTTGCAAATGACTTGAAAAAATATCACTATGTGCTGACTCTCTCACTTCAAAAAAATCAGTAATCACCTGACAATTGACACTTAGCAATACAAAGTGCTTTAAATGCTTTGTTTCTTGAAATTGGAACATTAAAGTGAATGAAATGTCTTAGGTCTACAAGTTACAAATTCTTAATCTTAACCGTTGATATTTCTAAATCTAATGGTTATAGGGTGATTCCAGAGGTTTAAGTTGGCAAACCCATCACTCTGTGCATTTCATTATGGAATGTAACTACAACCATACATCAAATGTTCATCCAATGGTTGAAACTTGAGTAATTTATGATATTAACTTAACAAAATAAACATGACACATGTGTTTTAAAGTTGTTTTAAAATTTTATGTGCTAGGATTGGCATCAAGGCGAAGGGGCCGGTAACTTAACGTTGCAAAAGACTTATTATAACCTACATGATGCAAATTGTAGAAATTTATGTGATAAGATCCATATTATAGCCTACATAATTACATTGTATCCATAAATAGATTTGAAATCCTGTATTCATAGTCTTTCCCCCATTCCTTAAAAAAATCAATACCATAGGCATCAACCTAACAATGCTTTATCGGCGGAACCCCCATCACAGCCTCGCCAATGGCCCGAAGAATCATAAGGTGCACTCCACGATATACCAATAGATTCAACAAAAGTAAGCACATCGTTGTAACACATAAACATCGGTGGGACGAATGATTGTATTCCCCCGATGGCCCGATGTAACCATGAATTATCAAGTGAATATTACATAAAGTATATTACTTAATTTCTAAAAAGAAAAAAACTGATTTGAATATATTAATAGACACTGAAGTTCTGAACTCATAAAACAACTCTTTACTGTAAGTGTAAATGAATAATGAAGAATAACACAACACAACCATTTATTTTATTGCAACTGAATTTCAATGTCACATTATTACATATCTTTTTAAAGATGAGTAGCTGTAGATTAGGCAAGCTCCTATTTTGTATAAATAACATATGTCAGTGTGTCACTTTAGTACTTTACATAGACACAATTAAATAATTTATTCCAAGTTTGTGCTCATTACAATGGATTACAAATTGATTCCAATTTCCAAGCTTCTGTTGCTAAAAACTTACTACAAATGTAATCTAAAAATAAATGCATGATTCCAAGCTTCTGCTAGTGGATTTGCCAACCATGTTGGGGAAAGGGGGCTCTAATAAATTTTGGGAAATGAGAGCTGTGAAGATACAAAATGTACTTATCCCCTTTGAGAACCAGAGTCATACGAAAGATGTAATAAAAATGTCTCTTCAAAAATAAATGCATGGGGCTTGCTTGGCCAACCATGCTTGGGAAATGAGAGCTATTAAAATACAAGAGGAGAAGAAAATATGCTCCTATCTTTTTCACACAACTTCCATGCACTGGTATAGCACTTACCTCCATCAGAGCTCCTCATCTTGGTTCAAAACTTGTCTGAGAATTCAGGTTAACCAAATCAACTTCTTTCCAATTCCACCCATTCTGAACTTGAAGGAAATTTGTCTTTTACTAATTACTCTGTAACTACATAACTATAGATAGGAGAATTTATAGTATCCCCAATAACACATCCTTTTCTTCATGAATCCTTATTAGCCCTAGAAAACAAAAACCCTTATGACACTATCCACTATTCATTGAATCACTATCCCTATTTATAGGCCACTAGTGCTGCTACCAGCCTGTACAATTAAAATGTTTAATTTGATTGACGTTTGACTACATGCCAACTGTACCTCAAGCTAACAAGCTGTCAAAATCACCAATGCCACTCAAAGTTCAAATGATATGAAATCATTACAAATCTTGTTTCATTAAATCTATGAGTTGTCCAAGAAATTGCTTCAGATGTTCATATCACATATGGTATTAATCGCCGCCACTACCAACACTAGCAGTATGCCAACCACACTTTCTTAAAAAAGATTGAGAATTTCAATTAAATGAAATGTACAATGTTGAGGCATTGAAAAAACAAAATGAGTGATGAGAAATGGGCCTTTATATTGCCACATGTCTACATCTAATGGTTCTATTGTTATTCTAGAGGTTTCAATTCGCAAGTCTAATGCTTTGAAGATTTACTTCCGGAATGCAACTCTTTTTTCTTGTTGGTGTATAGATTTGTCACTTTAACCATGAAAGTAGATGCAAAATATTTTTAAAAAAATGACACAAAGTCCGTTTTTCTCACAATCAATAAAGAAAAGCGATAGTTTCTCTTTTAACAAATGAATTAAACTGAACACAAAGTCTCAGAGATGAAAAAATATGCATTCTGACCTAACAGATAAACATTGAACAATTATCATGAAGAAACACAATTCATTAATAATTAAAAGGAAGCATTAATAAATACATAGATTTATAAATATATTATTTTATCTCTCTAATGCCAAAAATTTTGATTCACAGACCTTTCACCCCACACGCTTTACAATCAAAATTCAAAAAGTGCTCAAAAGCTGAAACTACCCCCTTATCATTACGTGTCACAAATTCACAATTCACAAAAGGATTCATGCATGTTGTTAAACCGCTGGAGGTGCCAGGACTCTATATAGTTCCAACTACATTTCATAATTACTACATTTCCATAACTAAATTATGAAATTTAGCGCATTCTTCTTCTTCTTCTAAAACGAAAATCACCCTATTGTACTCGACATAGCTGGTTTTCTCTTTCCATGCCACTAAACGTAGCTAGGAAATAATGTCGAGTTGCTCTTCTTCAAGCCAATTCAAATTTGGTTGCATGACGACCACAAGTTCATCTTCCCATTCCTTGATATCAGCTAGAAGTACCATTTTGAGGACACTCTAAGTCTGGAGTTCAAAATGCAGGCTCACTTAACTTTACCGACAGAAAGTGACCATTTACTTGCCAAGAAAAAAGTGTCAATCTGCTACTAAATCTATTTCTCCAACCTCCTTATTTAAGATCTATCCTTGCGGAGGATTTAAAAGATTACGTTAAACCTAAAGTTGGTGTTTGAAAGCATTTGAGAAGACATCCTTTAATGACACCTTACAATTCATTAAATGAGTTGACACTTTGAAAGTTGTGCATCCCGCTGAGGTCATCCAATCGCTGAGAAACAAAACTTTATAACCATTTGTATGGTAATAAAATCTCAGCCATTGATTTCTAGAAATCTAACGGTTCTAGTGTTATTCTAGAGGTTTCAAATCACAATTCTAGTGCTTTAGAGATTTACTTCCAGAATGCAACTACAGTCGTCCATCAAACATTCATCGAATGGTCCCTATGATTTTTCATTGGCATAAATGTTTATTTCACCACTGGATTTTATTATTATTTTGAGATTCTTTTTAATTTTCCAATGATTTTTTTTTTTTCTTTGACAAAAGGTTTTAATCACCAACAATTTTTTTATTATGTTTTGAAAGCAAGATTAATTCGCCAATAGAAAAAAAAATCTGGTTTGAAAAACAGTTTTAATCGCCAATGAAAAATATTTTATTCGATTAAAAAAAATTGCAATTTGCCAAGATTTTCCACAGACTTCTAGGGATTATAAAAGATTCACCAATTGAGATTATTTTTTTTCCCGAATAACGAAAAAATTCGCTAATAAAATTAATATTTTTTATCGGGAAGTATAGAGGATTCGCCAGGATTTTACACCTTTGCCAAGGGTGGTTCTTAAAGTTTTCCCTGCTTGGAACTCCCAGTGAAGATGTATGACCAAGAGTGACTAAGTTGAGAGACTATCATTCCTATCTGTAAGTGTCTTCCATTTATTTTCATTTCTTTTCCATTTTGGATGCTCTTTCTTTTTCTTCTTTTACTTTGTGTATCTGTAAGTAAACTACTAAAAATTGATTGGTCTCTCCTTGCAAAAAATGTTGATTTATGAGCCATCGAAGAGAATCTCATCCAAAAAATCAATGCAACATCCTTATTTTGATGATCTTCAGAAATATCAATTTTGATTTGAAGCCATTATAAAAGAGCGTGTGAAGCTTTGCGAGGGAATCTCAAGTTACTCCTTTGAAGTTAACCTCATAATGAGCACCTATGATGTAGAAATTATAAGAGAATCTTGAATGCATGAGTGACATTGTAAAAGATCTGTGAGAACATACTACTTAACGCATTGTAATGAGATTTACTGAAATAATGAAATTTGGTGCAAGGGCACCAAGGTTATTGCACAAATTTGGTTCATGGAAGTCTTAAGTTAGTTTTGTGTTTTGAGTTTTGTTAATTGAATAAGGTTATATTAGACCAATTTATAATGTAATAAGTCATGTTAGTTGGTTTTGGGGTCATTTTGGAGCTCATGTTGCATATTTGTCAAAATGATGTAAAATTGAAAAAAATGAAAAGTTGTTAATGTGAAAAAGTGCAAAAAAATGTAAACTTGAAGTGATTCTGATAAGAAGTTATTCTAATAGCAATATAGGGTGGAAATACACTCACTTCCATAATAGAAAAGGATTCCAACCTCCTTCCTTCCCTCAAAACTCAATCTTGGCTTATTTTCAACTTTGCACCTAGTCATAGGACTCTTTTGGATCAGCTTTCACAAAACAAGCAACCCCCCTTAATTCTTCCTATCACACACAAAACACCAATGGGCATCATTAACCAATTTTCCAAACCACCAATTCCTCCACTTTTAGGGTGTGATAAGCCCTCTAACATAACAAACCTCAAAACCCTCTTCATTCACAAGTTAGGCAAGGGTTTATTGACATACAAACCGAACCTCTTAAGACACTTTAGTAAAACATAGTACCTAAAAGATTCTCTTAAAATAGGGTATACAGACAAACCCTCAATAGTTGGCCTCTAAAATGCACAAAATCACTTGAAATCCAACCAAATGAAAACTAAAACGGAGTTAAGTCTATTGCCCACCTAATTCCATCAAAAAAAGACCACAATCACTCTAAGCTACGTTCAACCAACTCGATCCTTTAAGGGTCCAAAGTGCAAAAGGGCATCAATATTTGATGGGGTATTACTCAGAAATCGTGGTGCTTATGAAATCTTTATCTGAACCTACGAGATCATGTTGGGCCCCTCTACAATAACCTCTCTCAGTTTTTGTTATCTCAGAGTGGTTTTCCCGTGGTGTCCAGTTTTCACTTGATGTTAAAAGTGTCAAATGCAAGCAGTGCAAAGTGGTGCAACTTTGGTTCTGCAGCTCGTGTGACCAAAAAAAATTTCCAACGCATCTGAATAGGTATGTTTATGCAAGGCATGACCCTCTTTCACACCCAAACATGTGGAATCACTTTGAGCTACGTTCAACTGGATCGATCCCTTAAGGGTCCAAAGTGCAAAATGACTGCAAACTTCAACATGTTGTTACTTGGATACCGTGATGCTTAAATTTTTTTCGTTTGATCTTATGGGATCAAGTTGGGCCCCTCTACAATAAAATCTCTTGGTTTTTTCTATCTCAGAGGAATTTTCTCATTGTGGCGAGTTTTCACTTGGGGAAAAAATTGTCAAATGCAAGTAGTTGAAAGTTGCAATGTGGTGCAACTTTCGTTCTGTAGCTCGTGTGACCCAGCAGGATGTTCCAATGCATCTGAATAGGTATTTTAACTCTAGGAATGGTCCTCTTTTGCACCCAAACACGTGGAATCGCTCTAAGCTACGTTCAACCAAATCGATCTCTTAAGGGTCCAAAGTGCAAAATGGATGTAAACTTTAGCATGTTGTTACTTGGATAGTGTGGTGCTTAGAAAATTCTCATCGAATCCTATATTATCATATTGGGCCCCTCCACAATAACCTCTCTAATTTTTTTCTATCTCAGAGGAATTTTCCCGTGGTGGCGAGTTTTCACTTGGGGAAAAAGTTATCAAATACAAGTAGTTGAAAGTTGCAAAGTGGTGTGAATTTTGTTCTGTAGCTCATGTGACCCAATGGATTGTTCCAACATGTCTGAATATGTATTTTTACACTAGGCATGGTCCTCTTTCACACCCAAACACACGGAATCACTCTGAGCTATGTTCAACCAGATCGATCCCTTAAGGGTCCAAAGTGTAAAATGGCTGCAAACTTCAACATGTTGTTACTCAGATACCATGACACTTAGAAACTTATCATTTGATCTTATGGGATCACGTTGGGGCCCTTTACAATAAAATCTCTCAATTTTTTCTATCTCAGAGGCATTTTCCCGTGGTGGTGAGTTTTCACTTGGGGAAAAAGCTGCCAAATGCAAGTAGTTGAAAGTTGCAAAGTGGTGCAACTTTCGTTCTGTAGCTTGTGTGACCCAACAGACTATTCCAACATGTCCAAATAGCTATTTTTAAGCTAGGCATGGTCCTCTTTTGCACCTAAACACGTGGAATCGCTTTGAGCTACATTCAACCATATTGATCCCTTAAGGGTCCAAAGTGCAAAACGACTACAAACTTCAACATATTGTTACTTGGATATCGCGATGCTTAGGATTTTTTTGTCTAATCCTATGGGATCATGTTGGGCCCATCTACAATAACCTCTCTCAATTTTTCTATCTCAGAGGCATTTTCCCGTGGTGGCAAGTTTTCACTTGGGAATTAGTTGTCAAATGTAAGTAGTTGAAAGTTGCAAAGTGGTGCAACTTTCATTTTGCAGCTTGTGTGACCCAAAAAACTACTCCAACACATCCAAATACGTATTTTTATGCTAAGAATGGTCCCTTTTCACACCCAAACACACGGAATCTCTCCCGGCTATGTTCAACTGGATCGATCCCTTAAGGGTCCAAAGTGCAAAATGGCTGCAAACTTCAACATGTTTTTACTTGGATACCGTGATGCTTAAAAACTTCTCATCTGATCCTATGGGATCATGTTGGGCCCCTATATAATAATCTCTCTCGATTTTTTCTATCTCGGAGGTATTTTCCCGTGGTGGTGAGTTTTCACTTGGGGAAAAGTTGTCAAATGCAAGTAGTTGAAAGTTGCAAAGTGGTGTAAATTTTGTTTTGTAGCTCGTGTGACCCAACAAACCATTCCAATACATCTAAATAGGTATGTTTACGCTAGGAATTGTCCTCTTTCACACCCAAACATGCATAATCACTTCGAGTTATGTTCAACCAGATCGATCCCTTAAGGGTCCAAAGTGCAAAATGGATGCAAACTTCAGCATGTTGTTACTTAGATATCGTGGTGCTTAGAAACTTCTCATTTAATCCTATGATATTACGTTGGCCCCCTCTATAATAAAATCTCTCAGTTTTTTCTATCTTAGAGGCATTTTCCCGTGGTGGTGAGTTTTCACTTGGAGAAAAAATTATCAAATGCAAGTAGTTGAAAGTTGGAAAGTGGTGCAACTTTCATTCTGCAGCTCGTGTGACCAAACAAACTATTCCAATGCATCCCAATAGGTATGTTTACACTAGGAATGGTCCTCTTTTGCACCCAAACATGCGGAATCGCTCCGAGCTACGTTCAATTGGATCGATCCCTTAAGGGTCCAAAGTGCAAAATGACTGCAAACTTCAACATGTTGTTACTCGGATATCATGATGCTTAGAGACTTATCATTTGATCCTATGGGATCATGTTGAGCCCCTCTACAATAACCTTTCTCAATTTTTTCTATCTTATAGGCATTTTCCCATGATGGTGAGTTTTCACTTGGGGAAAAAGTTGTCAAATCTAAGTAGTTGAAAGTTGTAAAGTGGTGCAACTTTCATTCTACAACTTGTGTGACCAAATAGACTGTTCCAATGTGTCTGAATAGGTGTGTTTACACTAGGAATGGTCCTCTTTCACACCCAAACACACGGAATCGCTCTAAGCTATGTTCAACCAGATCGATCCCTTAAGGGTCCAAAGTGCAAAATGACTGTAAAAGTTACAATGTTGTTACTTAGATACCGTAACGCTTAGAAAATTATCATCTGATCCTATGGGATCATGTTGGGCCCCTCTCCAATAAATTCTCTTGGTTTTTTCTATATCGGAGGCATTTTCCTGTGGTGGCAAGTTTTCACTTGGGAAAAAAGTTATCAAATGCAAGTAGTTGAAAGTTGCAAAGTGGTCTAACTTTCATTCTGTAGCTCCTGTGACCAAACAAACTATTTCAACGTGTCTAAATAGGTATGTTTACACTAGGCATGGTCCTCTTTTGCACCCAGACATGCATATTCACTCCGAGCTACGTTCAACTAGATCGATCCCTTAAGGGTCTAAAGTGCAAAAGAGAAGTAATCTTTGAAGGGCTATTACTCAAAAACCATGATGCTTATGAATTCTCCACCTGAGCCTATGGGATCATGTTGGGCCCCTCTACAACAACCTCTCTAAGTTGTCATTATATCAAAGTCATTTTCCTATGGTGTCCAGTTTTCACTTGATGGAAAAAGTGTCAAATGCAAGCAGTGTAAAGTTGCAAAGTGGTGCAACTTTTGTTTTGCAATTTGTGTGACCAAATAAATTACTCCAATGCATCCTGATAGGTACATTTATGCTAGGCATGGTTCTCTTTCACACCCAAACACACAGAATTTATCTGAGCGACGTTCAATCGGTTTGATCCCTTATGATGGCATGGAAAACAATCGAAAAGAGAAACATAAACACGACAGTTGAGAAGTCTGAGTTTTCCACAAAAAAAAATGTATGATCATTGAGAACTCAAATTTAATGGTTTTTGAAGAGTTTGAAGGAGAATAATTATCAAACATCTCTATTTCTTTGTTAATTTTTGTGCATTTTCTTCATTTCCAGCATGTATACGGGTCCGTATAGCAAGAGTTTTCTCTAAGATGATCTGAATCTATTGTAGAATGGTTTTAGCTTTGATTAGAATCCATTCTTGTGGATTTCTATTAAGTTCCAAGCAACTTAGAAGTAGATTTCTGAAACAGGTTTGAACTTGCTCATACAAGGGTTTCAGTGTAATATGTTGAAATAAGCCATTCCACCTATTGTTCAGGTTGTGTCTTGGTGGAATGACCTGCTGTAAGTAGCATAGGGAGTAGGTATAAGAACATAACATTGGTAAAGGCATTGGAAGAGATTACTAATGCTGCCCCTATTGAAAATTCATAATTTAGGCCTCAAAAGCAAGGCTAGAAGAGGTGAAAAGAAGAAATTGCTTGAGAATAAGTTAGAATAGGTTGGAAATAGAGTGAGGTTGTAGATTTTGATGTGTTCAAAAGGTTTGAAAGCATAGGGGAGGTCAAAATTATGTTATGGCATGATGCCCTAGTTGGAAAAAGAGGGGTTTTCAATGAAAAAGAGAGGTTTGAGGGAGTAAAAGTGGATAAAGTCAAGGGGCAGCATAATTTGGTGGTCAATTAAGTTTGTGCAAGTATAATGAAGAGTGCTGGAAGAGGTTTTGAGGTTGTATGAGGTTTGGGTTTGAGTTCGGGGGTTCGGTTCGCCGGTTCGGCCAAATTTTTTTGGAGGGGGATTCAGATCATTTTGGGTTCGTTAGTACACAAAACATGTATAACAATATATATATATATATGAATTAGGATTAGAATATCACATAACATCATATAAACAACAAAACCTCCATAAAATTGAATGTCATTTCATGCAATACCAATTGAAAATGTGTTTTTTGCTTTTACATAAAGTTGTTTAGCATCAATCAATTAATATTCAAGACAAACGATGAAGGAAAACAATGATCAATGCTAGGGATAACCAATTAATAAGTATACACATGAATAATTCAAGCATGAACATGTGAAAAAGGGAAGCACAAGTACTCAAAAACACATAAGCCCTGAAGTATACACACAAATACATAGTATACACAAATTAATACAAAGTATATGCATGAATACAAGGTATAAGCATGAAAAAAAGTAAGTCACAAAGTATACATTGGAACACACATACGTCACAAAGTATACACTTGAATACACGTAACTCATATCTATTGAACCATGAATTTAGAATGCAAATATGGACACCATTTATAAAAAATATTTGTATTAACCAAATAGCCATGTATGCATACATCAATATATGTTGATATAAGTATGAAATATAGGTACAAAATAGCCATATAGGCTTATGAGAATGCCATATAGGCATACAATTTCAAATATATCCAATACAAAATATGTACAAAAATGCCATGTAGGTATACAACAAAGGGCTTTGAAATCAAAAGTCATCGCTCTCCATCCCCTCGAAATAAACTCTTGCCCTTTTCTTGTCGATCGGATGGTGATACGTCTATCACTCATTTATTTTGTGGTCGAGGAGTGTTCCTGGTTCTCCTCCTAGTGTTTGGTTCTTCATGAAGTTTTATTTGTTACAATAAGAAGTAAAGAAATTAATATATAGAAATTAGATTATAAAAGATTATATATTTAACAAAATAATCACTTACCACCATTTGATGCTCAATCTCCTCGAGGGAAATATTCACACAACTAGGCTAAGGCATGTTGAAGCCCTATATAAACCATCCAGATAGAAATTAAACCAATAATCAATAATGGTTTGCTTTTTCACTAGAACTAACATCTATAACAACGAATGTAAATTGAAATTTAGTAATTTGCCTCATACCTCCCCTATTAGAGCCATCAAGGATTCTATAGCAGATGAAACACCAATCTCCATTGCCCTGATCACATTCAGAGGTGTCTCTGCTTGCAACAACTGAAAATAAAATAACAAATTATTCAATCACAAAAAATACAATAGTGATCCACGTCATGACTTATAATGTATGAGATAATAGACAAAATTTGGAGTACTTATTAAACTATATATTTCTAACTATCATGCTTACTATTTTCCCTATCCATATCTTGTTCAAAAGCACATGTTTTTAGACTTTTACCCATAGCAGCAAGTAGGTGAACTATTTGATAAAATGCTTTCATAGAAATGTACGATAACTGTGGTGGCATAGAGAAGGCAGTGAATTGTTTGAAAAAATGCCTCAAAGAAATGGGGTCTCGTGGTGATGGAATGCCATTACAAACAAATGCACGTCATGGCACTCCATCACCAATAGATCACATTTATTTTAGGAATTTTTTCAGACAGTTCATTTCCTTCTATATGGTATTATTGCTTACTATTATGCTTTGATAGAGATTTTTCTAAGCATCCATAGTTTTTTGGAAAGCACCTATTTTAGGATTTTAGCCATAGCAGTAAGTAAGTGAGTAGTTTGATAAAATCATTTGGTACACATGTATGGAAAATGTGGTATCATAGAAAAGGTGGTGAGCTGTTTGAAGAAATGCCTTGAAGAAATGTGGTCTCATGGTGATGGAATGACATTCTATCACCATGATACTGCATTTCTTTGAGGCATTTTTTCAACCTACTAACTGCCTTGTCTATCCTATTGCTTACTATTATACTCTGATAAATTTTTTCCAACCATTCATAGTTTGTTGGAAATAACCTTTTTTAATATTTTAGCCATAGCAGTGAGGAAACAAATTGTTTGATAAAATTATTTGGTAGACATGTATGGAAAATGTGGTAGCATAGAAAAGGCAGTGAGCTGTTTGAAAAAGTGGTGCAAGTGCACCTTTACAAGAGCATGCCTCCATGAGGAAAATTTAGGATTTTAAGGTTGTATATGTATTTTCATGATGTAAGAAGGATTAAATACCCATTTTCGAGTTTGTAATGGTCTTTGGTAGTCATTTTAGGCATAAATTGTAAAGTTGCAGAATCTTAACAAAAGTTGTCAATCAATGTTGCAAAAATGCAAAAAGGTGCCAAGTGGAGGAATATGAAGAGTCAAGGTAGTTGTATAGGAAATATTAGGTGATTAGGAAGTTTAAATGATTGGATAAGTGTTTAAAAGATGTGATTCATCATTTTTAGCTTTTGTTGAAGCATTTTGAAGGAGAAAACTAATAAAATATCACTGTTATACTGCTATTTTCTACGTTTTCCTCCATCATCTGCCAGTGTATGGTTTCGTGTAGGTGGTAGTGCATCTGTAATGTGTGTGAATTTAAGGAGTTAGGTTTTTGTATCAATTTAAAAATAATTTGAGCATTTGATTTCGAGTTTCAAGATTTTGGTGGCTTGATTTCTCTAGGTAGTCAAAAAATAGGGGCTAAGGGTTTGATTTACCAAATGAACTAAAAAGTCCATTCGACCTTTCTGTAGCAATAGTTTCTTGGTGGAATGGACTGGTATGAAGTAGGATTAGGTGTAGAAGGTAAGTAATTGGTTTGGTGAAGTTTTTGTGTGAGTTCTCCTCGCTGCCCTAGTGAAAAACCAGTTTTGGTGCCTTTTAAACAAGACTAGAGTGAGTGAAAAGAGGACAGGGGTTTAGAAGTGGATAAAATCCCCTAAAAATATGAGAGAAGGTGAATTGGAGGGTTTTTAGAAGATTTGAGAGGTTTTAAGTGGTCATAGAAGTGAATAAGTGAGAAACCCTAGGTGAAAGAGGGTGAAAACTAGTGAAAAAGAGTGATTTTGTGAAGGAAGTGTATGTAAATCTTTGGGGAAAAAATATTTGAGGATAGAATGAGCATGTATAGGCATAAATAATCTGATTGAAATGATTATAATCTTCTAAGAGTTCATGGCATAAGAGTTTCAATAAGCCCTAATTGGTTGCAAGGAAAGTGAGGGTTTTATGAAAAGGGGTCTAAATGAGCGAAAGGAGACCAAAAAGTTGAATAATTTGAGGTTTCAAGTGTTGGTTATGTGTTTGGAGAGGTTTCTCTTTGAAAAAGAGGCCTAATTTTGGCCTAATTCAGTGTTAAAAGCCAGATTTGGGATAGTTTCTCCAAAAGAGTTGCAAGTGAGTTTCAGATCTATGAGAGCAGGCCATAATGGATGCCTAGTTTGGAGCATAGACAAGGCAGTGAACTGTTTGAAAAGATTCCTCAGTAAAATGTGGTCTCATGTAATTCCATGACAAGAAAATGCAATTGGAGGCTGCTCTTAGACTTATTACTTATGCTATGTGAAGTAATTGTATCACTACTTATGTTGACTTTCTAATCAACTATATTGTAGTTGAAATTTTGTCATCTATCAACATCTAGTTATTAGTTATGGAATGTGAAGTAATGCTTTGATTTTGAATTATGTGCAATGCAACGTAATCAACGATATGAATATAAACTACACAAATCTATTAAGTACAATTCATTATTTAAACTATTTTTTCTATTACCTACGTGAAGGTTTGACTAAATCCTCTGGCATCGGGAGGTGTTCCCTCAAAACCTCCAATATTAGCCTATTCAACATCCAAAATCACATATTAAAATACCATTTGTAAAATGATGTTATTAACATGTAATAAATTTATAATTGTTTACTAGTTACATACCCCACTAATAGGTGTACTACAGAAATAAGTAGGTGTAGGGCCAGTGTATCCAGTATCAACACTGTGACCCTGCAAGTTTATTAAAATTATAAAACTAAATTAGTTAATCTTGCATTTCAAAATCAAAATTTAATAAATTAAATTCAATGAACATGCTAACTTTTAATTGACTATCAATGCCATATGCATCATGAAAAATGGCAGCTGCCCTCTCCATCTCAATAATTGCAGATGGATCTCGTGCAGTAGCCTCCTGAGTGTCAGTGGGTTCATATGAACAAGTCACCCCACAAGATTGACACACATGGGATTGAAGCCCACCTGTCGAAGACTCCCCTGGATGGTGTTGTACAAGAGGGCTAACATGTTGTATGACACTCTACGTCAAAGAGTTGATGGCCTGCAGAGTCTCTACATCGACACTCTCCTTCACGACGTAAGAGATGATGATGTGCTCATGAGGCGGCCTAGCGAGGGGTCATCTCGCTTACCGCTTAGGATCTATCTGTGCATCAGGTCTATCTTGTGCCAACCCCCCACCTCTCCCCTAGAAGTCCCTCATATCAAAATAATTTGGGATTTTGTTCAGGATGAACTCAGCATATAGATTCTTGAGAAAATACTATGGGACTTCACAATTGTTGCATGGTGGGTCATCAAAAACCATGTACCACCTATCTCAAAAAAATTTTGTAATCTCTTGGTGGTTGCACCAATGAATAGGAAACCTCTTTGCATTGAGGGAGAGATTTTCATTTGATAGTGGGTCAGTAAATAATGCACACAAATCTAATTTTTTAATTTTTAAATCTTTTACATCTTTATATGATAATTTATCTTGATAAAAATCCCTAGCCGCCTACCTCCTATCCTACCAACCAGATAATTGTTTGCTGATTGAATCTACATTTTTTAACATGTATTGCAGTGAAGTTATCAGAGTCATTCTTTTCATAGTTGAACCGTTTGGATTGTTCAACCTCCCGATTAAATCCTTAGTTTGTTTTCTATTGTTCTCAATTTCTCCCATTAAATTTTGCTGAGTACCAAGAGGGTATTGAGGGATTGGTGGAGGAGGTTGTTGTTGTGGTTGAGGATTTTCTTGTTGAGGATTTTGTTCTTGTTGTGGATTTTGAGGAGGGTTTCCAGGTTGATTAACATCTCCTACAATTTCAAAAAATAAATATCAAATACAACCTAAAACTAACAAATTCAAAAAAAAAAAAAACAATCCTTAGCTCTTTCACCTCCTCGGCAATGTGGCAGAATCTTGGAAATGAATCAACAACCGTTGATGAAAATTTATCAACACAAAACTACCTCCTCGAATGCGAGCATGAAATTCTCAGGTTTTTGGTCGTGAGCAACAAAAAAAACAAGTCATAAATCTAAATGAAATTCGATTCTTTTTTTTTTGCTTTTAACATGACATAACAGGAGGCATTTTAATGCACTCACGTTATGGGCTTGTGGTGGCCGATCCTCAAGCTCGGTACACCAAGCCATAATGCGAGAGTGGTATAACGCCCTCGTGTTATGATTTTTGAATTTTTTTAAATAAAGTGGCCACGGAATTGCTACCCATCTCCATGCACTTACCCAAATGTAAAATGTAAAATGTAAAATGATGTTCAAAGGAGGTTTTTTTAGTTCATGTGAGGTATTTTACTTAGACAAAATTGTGTCTAATGTTTCCAAGAAAGGACCAATCAAAGAATAGAAAATTCACAACTTAGGGGATGCAGTGTGTTGCATCAGGTCGGTAAGAGGAATGCAATATAATAAGTTATATCACTTTCATGAAGGAAATTACACCCAATGTAATCCATAAAGCGACAAACACATCATATGAAGTAACAAGGCTACACTAAGAACCAAGAAAAAGGAAAAAAATCCAAAAGTAGTAATTCCAATGGATGCCCCCACTTTAATGGAATTGCTACACACTATTTTGTGAGCAATTACTTTAAAGTAGAAAAATGAAAAATGCGAAAAGAAAAGAAAGACATGAGAGCTAACTTGGAAAGCCCTATGTCAAGTCATATGTTCCCAAGAGAAGTTGTGTCATGTAAAGGAAAAGAAAGAAAGATAAGATAAGATGGTTGCCCCCAAAATGAAAACACCAAACATATAAGGGATCTATGGATTTGGGGTCAATATGTTCATTGCTACAATGTTTTTTTAGAGAGCTCAGAACTGTCATCATCCCCTCAAATACATAGAACTAGAAGAAGGACACAAAGAGAGAAAAAACAAAGAAAAATAAAGAGTCATTTTGGGTCAACATGGAAGAGATATAGGGTGTCTCGACGCTTTGAATCATCCGCAAAAGTTTAATAAAAATACAAAAGAAAAATAAAAACGATCCTTTTTTGGGTCAACATGAAAGGGACATTACCATCTCAATGCCTTGCATCATCCCCCAAAAGGAAGACAAAAAGGAAAAGAAAAGGAAAAGGAGAAGGGGCCTTTTAGGTCAACATGAAAGGGACATTGTTGTCTCAATGCCTTGAATCATCCCCAAAAGGAAGGAAAAAATAAAAAGAAAAAGAAAAGAGAAGGGTCCTTTTGGGTCAACATGAAAGGGAAATTGTTGTCTCAATTCCTTGCATCATCCCCAAAAGGAAGGAATAAAGGAAAAGGAAAGGAAAAGGAGAAGGGCCCTTTCGGGTCAACATGAAAGGGACATTATTGTCTCAATGCCTTGCATCATCCCCTAAAGGAAGGAAAAAAGAAAAAGAAAAGAAAAAAATGGAATAAATGCACGACATATAAAAGAATGAAGGTACAAATAGATGAATTTCACAAAGAGAGAGAACATCAAACAAAATATTACATGGGAACACGTTACATACAAAAAAACACACAAAAGAAAAGGAAAGAGACAAGTAAAGGAAAATGCATGTCAATTGTTGAGCAAGTCATCTGCCACCCAATCTTGTTTAGTGTAAAGTGTGGGTGGGCGACTAGCTCGAGGGACAACAAAAATTGTAGAACTAGCATCTAGATCGATGCTCATCCTAGGAGAGTTTTCATGCAAGTTCATGGAAGAGGAGAATACTATGTTTAAAGTGTTATGTACCTCTTCATCTATTTTAGCAATCTCCTCATCATCATCATCCAAATTAATGATAATAGGAGGGTGAATGATGACGTTATTTAAAGCGTGCAACTCTAGTAGGGATGGAGATATAGGATCATGTTGTGGTGGTCAGGGAGGAGGGTCATCATGCATTACTTCAGGCAAGTGAGGATTATGATTTTCATTGTTTTCTTCATTACGAGACTTGTGAGAAAGAGCATGATGGTGATGCCTACGCTCCCTAGCTCCTCTATTTCTTTTGATTCAATTGTCAAGTTGCGTTTGGGAAGGAGTGGCTTGATCAAATATAGGTTTCTTTTCATCCTGAGGGGGAGGAAAGGAAGAAACCATGACAGGTTGGTCATCCACTTTTTCCTTGGCTTTATAAACTTTTTTTAATGCGAGGAGGCAAGATTGAGTTACTTTCACAATCTCTAGGTCTTTTGGACGAGGAAGGTGAAGTATCAGGTATTGGTTGAGTGTGATCTAGTTTAGGTTGTAGCATGGTCTCATCTAGGATGGTAGTGGTTGAGGTGGGTGGAGACATGTTACGAAGAGATAGTGCGGATATTTTCTTGGCCATAAACTTTTGATAGGCAATGAAAATGAAATCTCTTCTAGGCGTGATTGGTTCCATGGGATCAGGCCAAAAGGCTTCTAAGGAAAATTTTCCCTTAGAAGAAAAAGGATTAAAGCCACTGTGGTGAATAGTGAATATGTCATTGTCAAAGGGAAAATTTAAACATTTGTGAATGATCGAAGGGACCACTTTCATTGAACGAAGCCATGGATGGCCTAGTCGCAAATGAAATTGATCTGATTGTGGGATGATAGAGAATGTAACGTCCAATGTCTTATGGCCTATTTGTAATGGGAGGTCGATTGATCTGATCATAGGGAAAGAAAAACCATTATGCATTTTAATCCATACGTTAGGTTTATTGTAATAATTTTGATAAAGATCATGCGATACCAAAAATTCTTCCGTGATCACATTCTCTCCACAAGCGAGATCTATTAATATCCCATTAGTGGGATTATCATAGATATGTCTGACTATGTAAAGAGGACCATCAAGGAGATTCTTAAGTATGTCTTGAGAAGAAAAGTATATCAAGAGATGTTTTAGGTTGGCCCTTATGAGGGATAACGTTTATCGCACCTACCATTTCCTCCATAGGCTTGACATGGGTCACATGTGGAATAAGATCTGAATGTTCATTATTTATATCAACATTCATAACATCATTATGTGAAGTTTCACTAACTTTGACAAATGAGACATTATGTTTAGGCATGGGATTGGTGAAGGTTTGCGAATTTTGGTTGGGAGGGGCCATGAACTTATTGCCTTGATCACTGATGCCAACAACAGATAGACGGCTAGAATCAATGAGGTCTTGAACAAGATGCTTACATTGTTCTGTGTCATGTCCATTTTGTCTATGAAAATGGAAATAAGCTTTGGAGTTGAAGTTCAGAGGTAAAGGTTTAGTGAGATCAGGTGCATGGACAATAGGTAAGATAATTGTTGGTTGTTGTAGAAGTTGAGACATTGTATTATGGAGAGTATCAGATAAAGGCGTGAAGTGTCCCTTTGGATCTCCATAATTGAAGGGCACTGCAAATTTAATAGTGACCACTTGGTTGTTGATAGGTGGAGGGGATGATTGAGGAGGGTTAAATTGCAAGAACCCTTTGTTTTTTTTTCAAAATGGCTGAGAATTATTTTGGTTGGCATTATCGGATTTCTCAATTCGACTAGAAGTGGATCCTATATCACAACTACTAATAGAATTGTGATAATCACAAAGGGCCTGCATAAGTGCATGAAGGAAGAGAACTTCATCATGGTGAGTTTGTCTTGAAGGTGTGTTAGCAAATTTTTGATAAACATCTTTTGAAGACGTGGGTCAAGAATCTTGATGTCAATTTGGGAATAAAGCGATTCATAATGTGAGATAAAATTTGTTATCTTTTCATCATTGTTTTGCTTACATCTCATAAAATCATCTAAGGGCTATTTGGGAGTCATGTGCACTTGGAAATGGTTGATGAATGCATCAAAAATTTCATTGAATGAACGAATGGAATTATTCGGCAAAGAAGAAAACCAATCCAAGGTAGTGTCTTTTAAGGTTCTGGGAAATAGTTCGGCTAACAATTTATCATCAAGGACAAATTCACTACACAAGGAGGTATATGCATTAACGTGATTAGAAGGATCGCCCTTCCCTCCATACTTCTCAAACCTAGGTATTTCTATTCATTTTGGCATCGGTGTTCGCAAGATGTCTAATGACAAGGGGCTACTGTGAACATAGTGTGTGGGTGAACCATGTTGGTTTTGATTGATAGTGGAAATCTGTTGTTGCATGGATACATTTTTTTGGAAAAGTTGCGTTATGAGAGGATCAGTGTAAGTGGTATGACGTGGAGGAGAAAGTGGTGATGAGGTGAATGTAGTGGTAGGGTAAGTGAATGGAAGGCTAATGGAGGGTATGGTGGAGGAGGATAAAGTATGTGATGCCACATAGAAAGTGAGAATACCAAGGGAAGGAATCATATTGCTAACATGTTGCACAATTGTTGTGAAATTAGGAGAGGCATAGGTAGGAATGGAAGCTATTATTGAGGGAGGAGGAGTTAGAGGTCCTCCTTGGCTAATCACCATGTTTTTTGGGTGAGATACACTAGAAGTGGAAGGAACATGTTTTTGCTATATCTCAACGATTTTCTTCACAACATCTATACCTTCATCACTGTCAAGCATTTAGTGGATATTTTCTATAGTGGGAATGGCAGTAGCGGAAATGTTCTTCAAACTCACTTGATGTTGGATGTCTGCTAAGTCTGCATGAAGGTGGAATATCTTTTTGTGGGGGATATCAATAGGTTTATGTTCAGAATGCAAAGAGTTGCTAAGGGTGGTTTCTAGGCCTAGTGCACTATTATCGATACTAGGAGTGGAAGTTCGAGATAACCCAAGATCTACAAAAAGAGTATTGTTGTGAGATGCAATGAGTATGGAGCTTCGTCTCACTAAGGTATCAACTATAGGACATGAAACATTCATGAAAAGTTTTCTAAAGGCAAGGTGGATGGAAATGCAATGCAAACAAAAGACAGTAAAATGCTTAGAACTAAAATTCTGGAGAACACAGAAATGTAGAAACAAAAAACAAAAGTGCAAAAAATGCTCTAAAAATGCCAGAAATTACAGTGTAAAATGTGCAGGTGGACTAGGTCGCCTAGTGTAGGGTAAAAGCACAAAGCTTTGTCACACTTTATAAAGGAAACGACCAACATTGATCCAAATTTTAAACTTGAATCAATAAAAAATGGCATATATGTTTTCAATTTTGAAATGATGTAAACTAGTGAAGTATGTTTTTTTAGTATATTTTATGTTTGTATTTAAAAAATAATAAATTTAAACTAGTTTTTAATAAATTAACACTATAATTTAGTTGTTGATAAAATGCTGAAAAATGAAGTTGTATGGGATGCCAAACTTTTTATAGTAAATTTTATATTTTTCTTTCGATTTTTTTGTGTGTATTTATAACTTGAAACTTTAGTGCATGGATATATTTTTTTCCAATTTTGATAATATATATTTTTAAATAAATATTAAAATATGTGTGAATCAAAAATAGTTGTTTCCATCGGATGTCAACTTTCATATTAAATATTTATCTAAAATGTAAAAAAAATTATACCATCTTGAAATAGATTTTTTTTTATCTAGTGCATCATATTTTTTCAATTTTTTTTAATAAGTTTTAGTATTTTTCCTTGGCATGGTAATCAACCTAATATTTTGTGTTGATAACCTACTTTTAGTATAAATAAAAATAAAATAAAAATAATAATAAAATTGTTAAAATAAATATACTTTTGAAAACTACACTTATGGATCTAAAAAGGGTGTTTTAATATTTTAAAAAATTGTTATTTACATTAGCATGAGTTATTGAAACTTCAAGTTTTTCAAATAATTTTATTTTTTTGGTAAATTGGACTCAAAGTGGTGTTCCATATATTTTTCGCCAACAATTTTAGTTGAAAAAATTGTGGAAGTATCTAACTTAGCTAGAATGAATCTTACTAGATCATATGTTTTACCAAAATTGATTTTTAGTTAGAAATACTTAAATTCAGTAGTGCTGATAAGTTAGTTGAAAGTGTGACACAACTTTATGCTTTTACCCTATAGCGAATTAGTCCCAACAGTGATTTTTATAGCATTTTTTCAGAATTTTTGACAAGTTTTTATGATTTTTAGGCTTTTCCAATGCAAGTACAAAATGAAAATGGATAATTTTTGTATTTTTCAATGAGAATGAAATACAAAAATGCAAGCTAAATGAGATTTTCACTAATGCACTTTTTATAAACCCTAGAATGCAAAACCCTAATGCAATGCAAGATTTTTCTAGGATGCAAATGCAAAATCAAAAGATTAACAAGTGTTCTAAGGACGGGTTCACCAAAATGAACCACAAATTTTAAGGGAAAGTGTATTCCCTAGCATTACTAGGGTTTTCACCTAGAAGGAGAGATTTTTTTCACACCTAAAATCTAGGGGGGTTTATTCAAGATTAGGAGTGTGTGTTGTGTGTGATATGGAATGTGTCTAATGCTGAAAACTAATGAAATGAAACTATTTAATGAATGTAAACTAATGAAATGAAAGACTATTGAAAAAACTATGCAAAATGACCTAAGAGTGACCTAAAATGTATGCAAATTGTAACAAAACTAAAGGAGGTAGAAATGGTGCACCTGGAAACTGAAGGTTGATGAAGAGGATCTATGGAATCTTCTAGAATCTATTGTTGAGGGCCACTGGGACACTTACACCAAGCTGGGTGACTTAATCCTACTTTGGGGAAACTTTACCGGAATAGGTTTCAAGGAAATGGGTCTCTAGATCTGTAGAGATCACTTTTCAGGCTTGGCAGTGGGACTAATTTTCCAATGATGGTGACTTAGTCCACTTGGGGCTTTTGAGAATCTTGAAATTGGAATCTATAGCTATCAACCTGTACCTATGTTCTTAACAGGGACCCATGTCTAAATCTTCAAATGTTGACCTACAAGTTATCTTCAAGCTCCTTTTAGGGTTCGTTGACTTGTGAATGATGTGGATGGAAATAAGACACCTTTTAGCACCTTACTCTTTGACTAATTTTCATACAAACCTGCAAAACACACATGCAAAGAGGGAAAAAGGGTTAGGGTTAGAGAATAGGGGTTTTCCTTAGTCAAATCCCATTTTGGTAATCAAACCCTAGATAATGAAATGAAACGGAAAGGGAAAGATGAATGAACAACATACAAATATAAATACTCACTAAATCCTTGTTGAAAAAGTCTGAAGATATGCAAGTAATCAACTCCAATGGATTGATGCTTGATGTGCTTAGAGTGCTTGAATGTTTGATGCTTTCTTGAGAAGATAGATTGCTTGATTGCTTGTGATGATGGGGCGGTAAAATGAAGATAAAACCCTTTATTTATACATTTTGTGCCTTAATTTCCCGAGAATAACACATCACAGGCCAACCTTAGGGTTTTGGAGACAATATCCTGCTAGAATTTTGATTTAATTTTTGTTTTTTATGCCAAATGGGACTAAGTTGCCTAAGGTGGAGACTTAGTCCACTTGGACTAATTTGATTGGTTATCAAGAATTAAAATGTGGTTAATGATGTTTCATGGGATTTTCCTCCAAAACACACTTAAGTAGGACCTATAAGTGTATTAAGGGGTCATTTTAACATAAGAAAGGGTGAATTTGTTAATGACAAGCCTATGCAAGTGTGAAGATTTGTTACAACATCTTACAACACTTTGAAATAAGTCTTGGTAAGGGGTAAAAAGGGGTTAATTTAGATGAATTATGATAGAAAGGTCTTAGAAAAGTGGGAAGATGTGTTACAACACTTCACAACACCTTTGTAAGATATCATTAGGTTTTTATGATTTGCAAGCATTCAAGGCTTAATTTGAATGTGTTGGCCACATTAGAACATTAAATCTAGGCAAAGTCAGGCCAAAATCCATAGGAAAGGCCCAAATGAGTGAAAAGTGTCAAGGATACACTTTTTTGTGACATAGAGGGTACAAGGTATTGGATAGAGGGTAGAGGGTAGAGGGTAGAGGGTAGAGGGTTTAAGGGTTGAGGGTTGAGGGTTTAGGGTTCTAGGTTGAGGACCTAGAGGATTAAGGGTATAGGGTTGAGGGATTAGGGTCAAGGGTCTAATGTATATGGTAAAGGGTATAGGGGTTAAGGGAGTAGGGTTTAAGGGTTGAGGGTTGAGGGATTAAGGGTCAAGAGGGCTGATGGATTAGGGTAAAGAGTTTACTAAGTGGGTTTAAGGGTTGAGCGATTAGGGTTGAGGGATTAGGGTGTTGGGTTGAGGGTTGAGGGTAGAGGGTAGAGGGTAGAGGGTAGAGGGTTTAAGGGTTGAGGGTTGAGAGTTGAGGGTTAAGGGTAGAGGGTAGAGGGTAGAGGGTAGAGGGTATTGGGTTGAGGGTGGAGGGTATTGTGTAGAGGGTTTAAGGGTTGAGGGTTGAGGGTTTAGGGTTTAAGGTTGTGGACCTAGATGATTGAGGATATAGGGTTAGGGGATTAGGGTCGAGGGTCCAATGTATACGGTAGAGGGTATAGGCATTGAGGGAGTAGGGTTTAAGGGTTGAGGGTTGAGGGATTAAAGGTCAAGAGGGTTGAGGGATTAGGTTTTTGGGTTGAGTGTATTGGGTTGAGGGTAGAGGGTAGATGGTTTAAGGGTTCAAGGTAGAGGATTGAGGATATAGGGTTGGGGGATTAGGGTCGAGGGTCCAATGTATACGGTAGAGGGTATAGGCGTTGAGGGAGTAGGGTTTAAGGGTTGAGGGTTGAGGGATTAGGGAAAATAGTTTATTAGGTGGGTTTAAGGGTTTAAGGGTTGAGGGATTAGAGTTTTGGGTTGAGTGTATTGGGTTGAGGGTAGAGGGTAGATGGTTTAAGGGTTTAGGGTTTAAGGGTTCAAGGTAGAGGATTGAGGGTATAGGGTTAAGGGTCCAATGTATAGGGTAGAAGGTATATGGGTTGAGGGATTAGGGTTTAAGGGTTGAGGGTTGAGGGATTAAGGGATTAAGGTTTTAGGGGTTGAGAATAGGGGTTTTCCTTAGTCAAATCCCATTTTGGTAATCAAACCCTAGATAATGAAATGAAATGGAAAGGGAAAGATGAATGAACAACGTACAAATATAAATACTCACCAAATCCTTGTTGAAAAAGTCTGAAGATATGCAAGTAATCAACTCCAATGGATTGATGCTTGATGTGCTTAGAGTGCTTGAATGTTTGATGCTTTCTTGAGAAGATAGATTGCTTGATTGCTTGTGATGATGGGGCAGTAAAATGAAGATAAAACCCTTTATTTATACATGTTGTGCCTTAATTTCCTGAGAATAACACATCAGAGACCAACCTTAGGGTTTTGGAGACAATATCCTGTTAGAATTTTGATTTTTATGCCAAATGGGACTAAGTTGCCTAAGGTGGCGACTTAGTCCACTTCGACTAATTTGATTGGTTATTGAGAATTAAAATGTGGTTAATGATGTTTCATGGTATTTTCCTCCAAAACACACTTAAGTAGGACCTATAAGTGTATTAAGGGGTCATTTTAACATAAGAAAGGGTGAATTTGTTGATGAAAAGCCTACGAAAGTGTGAAGATTTGTTACATCTTACAACACTTTGAAATAAGTCTTGGTAAGGGGTAAAAAGGGGTTATTTAGATGAATTATGATAGAAAGGTCTTAGAAAAGTGGGAAGATGTGTTACAACACTTCACAACACCTTTGTAAGATATCATTAGGTTTTTATGATTTGCAAGCATTCAAGGCTTAATGTGAATGTGTTGGCCACATTACAACATTAAATCTAGGCAAAGTTAGGCCAAAATCCATAGGAAAGGTCCAAATGAGTGAAAAGTGTCAAGGATACACTTTTTTGTGACACAGAGGGTACAAGGTAGAGGGTAGAGGGTAGAGGGTAGAGGGTAGAGGGTAGAGGGTTTAGGGTTTAAGGGTTGAGGGTTGAGGGTTTAGGGTTCTAGGTTGAGTACCTAGAGGATTAAGGGTATAGGGTTGAGGGATTAGGGTCAAGGGTCTAATGTATATGGTAAAGGGTATAGGGGTTAAGGGAGTAGGGTTTAAGGGTTGAGGGTTGAGGTTTGAGGGTTGAGGGATCAAGGGTCAAGAGGGTTGATGGATTAGGGTAGAAAGTTTACTAAGTGGGTTTAAGGGTTGAGCGATTAGGGTTGAGGGATTAGGGTTTTGGGTTGAGGGTTGAGAGTTCAGGGTTAAGGGTAGAGGGTAGAGGGTAGAGGATATTGGGTTAAGGGTAGAGGGTATTGGGTTGAGGGTGGAGAGTATTGTGTAGAGGGTTTAAGGGTTTAAGGTTTAAGGGTTGAGGGTTGAGGGTTTAGGATTTAAGGTTGAGAACCTAGAGGATTGAGGGTATAGGGTTAGGGGATTAGGGTCGAGTGTCCAATGTATAGGGTAGAGGGCATAGGAGTTGAGGGAGTAGGGTTTAAGGGTTGAGGGTTGAAGGATTAAGGGTCAAGAGGGCTGAGGGATTAGAGTAGAGAGTTTACTAAGTAGGTTTAAGGGTTTAAGGGTTGAGGGATTAGGGTTGAGGGTTGAGGGTAGAGAGTAGAGGGTAGAGGGTAGAGGGTTTTAGGGTTTAGGGTATAAGGGTTGAGGGTTGAGGGTTGCGGGTTGAGGGTTTAGGGTTTAGGGTTTAGGGTTTAGGGTTTAAGGTTTAGGGTTGAGTGTTTAAGATTTTAAGGGTCGAGGGTTGAGGGTTGAGGGATTAGGGTAGAGAGGGATGGATGGATGGATAGAGAGATGGAGGGAGAAGTGAGATAGAGGGAATGAGACAAGAGGAGGGAGGGACAAAGTTATATGAGGGTTGAGGATCCAATGTCTAGGGTAGAGGGTTGAGAATTCAGGGTATAGGTTTGAGGACCTATAGGGTTGATGGTTTAGGGTTTAGGACCTACATATGGTTGAAGGATTAGGGTTGAGGGTACATATGGTTGAAGGATTAGGGTTGAGGGTCCAATGTATAGGGTAGAGGGTATCGAGGTAGAGGGTTTAGGATTTGAAGGTTGAGGGTTGAGGGATTAAGGGTTGAGGGTTGAGAATTGAGGGTAGAGGGTTTAATGTAACAGGTAGAGGGTAGAGGGTAGAGGGTTTAAGGGTTGAGGGTTGAGGGTTTAAGGTTGAGGGTAGAGGGTATTGGGTTGAGGGTAGAGGGTAGAGGGTAGAGGGTAGAGGGTTTAAGGGTTTATGGTTGAGGGTTTAGGGTTTAAGGTTGAGGACCTAGAGGATTGAGGGTGTAGGTTTGGGGGATTAGGGTCGAGGGTCCAATGTATACAGTAGAGGGTATAGGCATTGAGGGAGTAGGGTTTAAGGGTTGAGGGTTGAGGGATTAAAGGTCAAGAGGGTTGAGGGATTAGGGAAAAGAGTTTATTAGGTGGGTTTAAGGGTTTAAGGGTTGAGGGATTAGGGTTTTGGGTTGAGTGTATTGGGTTGAGGGTAGAGGGTAGATGGTTTAAGGGTTTAGGGTTTAAGGGTTCAAGGTAGAGGATTGAGGATATAGGGTTGGGGGATTAGGGTCGAGGGTCCAATGTATATGGTAGAGGGTATAGGCGTTGAGGGAGTAGGGTTTAAGGGTTGAGGGTTGAGGGATTAGGGAAAAGAGTTTATTAGGTGGGTTTAAGGGTTTAAGGGTTGAGGGATTAGAGTTTTGGGTTGAGTGTATTGGGTTGAGGGTAGAGGGTAGATGATTTAAGGGTTTATGGTTTAAGGGTTCAAGGTATAGGATTGAGGGTATAGGGTTGGGGGATTAAGGTTAAGGGTCCAATGTATAGGGTAGAGGGTATATGGGTTGAGGGATTAGGGTTTAAGGGTTGAGGGTTGAGGGATTAAGGGCTTAAGGTTTTAGGGGTTGAGGGATTAGGGTAGAGAGTTTAATAAGTGGGTTTAAGGGTTTAAGGGTTGATGGATTAGGGTTGAGGGTAGAGGGTATTGGGTTGAGGGTAGAGGGTTTAATGGTTTAGGGTTTAAGGGTTGAGGATTGAGGGTTTGGATTTTAGGGTTGAGTGTTTAAGGGTTGAGGGTTTAGGGCTGATGGATTAAGGTAGAGGGTAGAGGGTTTAATGTAGATGGTAGAGGGTTGAGAATTGAGGGTATAGGTTCCAATGTTTAGGGTTGAGGATAGAGGGTTTAGGGTTTAAGGGTTTAGGGTAGATGATTGATGGTATAGGGTTGGGGGATTAGGGTTGGGGATCCAATAAATAGGGTACATGGTATAGGGGTTGAGGGATTAGGGTTTAAGGGTTGAGGGTTGAGGGTTGAGGGTAGAGGGTAGAGGGTTTAATGGTTTAGGGTTTAAGGGTTGAGGGTTTAGGGTTTAGGATTGAGTGTTTAAGGGTTGAGGGTTTAGGGTTGAGGGATTAGGGTAGAGGGTGGAGGGTTTAATGTAGAGGGTAGAGGGGGGTGTTGGCAAGAAGTTGAGTCCACTTTTTGGCCAAAAAGTGGAAGTGTTCTCCCTAATTTTTAGAGTTTGACACATTTGACCTTAAATTTGAAGCACTTAGAGATGGAATCTTCAAAAATGTCACTCATCATAAAATGTAGTACTTGGAGTTTAGTTTCAAAATATGTAATTTATTTCAATACCCAGATTGTACAAATTGAGTTTCAATAGGCTTTTGTAAAAACCACTATTTAAAAGTCATGTTTTTTACCATAACATGCACATGTACGACATCCATATTTTCACCTAAATTATCATATTTTTCTAAATCCTTTTGGGAAAAGACTTGTGACTCACTGAAGCTTGTTTTGGATATTTTTTTGTAATTTTTTATTTAATATTTTATTTTTTGTTAATTTTTTATCAGGCTTATTTGTCGTTTTGAAAAATCATCATGTACAACACGCATAAGATGGCCTAAAGTTATCATTTTTTGCATTTTTTTAAAATTGAAAAGAATTGTCTGAAGTTTGTTATTGTGCAATCTGTTTGTCAAAATTTTATGTTGATCAAAAGTTATTAAAATAGTAAAAAACACTGATATTTAAAGTTTATGGACCAGTTTCATCATAAATGAATGGCAAAATAGAAAAAATAATCCAATTTTTTTTAAAAAATATATATTTGAAATCTGCATTGTCTCATCTAAAATGGGTTTTAATTTCGTAAAAAAATTTGCAAAAAAAGCTGTTAGCCATATGTCCAAACTCGATTTTTTTCCCTGCCGATTATAGAACATGATCCTGTTTCTTTTTAACCATTTTATTTAAATTTACTATCAAATTTTACTGTGAAGTCTGCAACTTCACATGTATGACCAGGAGCAGTAAAATTGGACTATTTTTCATCAAGTATTTTTTTTACAGGTGGTGACTTGTTTTTTTGATTAATTTTTTCAAAGGAGAGATCCCATTTTTTCAAAGAAGGAACGAAAGGTCTTCAACTTGCAATATGAATTGATTTTTTCAAAGGAGGCATGAAGAAATTAGTTTTAAAGTGGAATTGTGCTAGTTTTCTACTTGTTTTGAGGAACACAAGAGGAAGAATTTAGTCCTTATAGGTCTTGAACTTCCAATTTGAGTTGAATTTTTTGAAGAATTTCACTATTTACATTCATTTGTGCATGAGAATTTTATAATCATGGGAGATAAAGCTTGTAATAAGAGGAGGAAGACATTGAATCCTGAAGAAATTGAAGCAAACAAAGAGAAGGAGAGAAAAAGACAAAGAGAAATAATAATGAGAATTAAATCAATGAATGATGGGGGAGCATCCAGTTCCACAACTATTGAAGATGAAAACATAGAGGAGATCATGGTTGTAGATGAAGCTAATTTGCAAGAAGTCAATTTGGAGAAGAATATGATTATACAAGCAAGTCCTACTATGTCTTCAAATCCCTCTTTCAATGCTATGGAGAATGTTTCAATATGCACAAATCTAGGTACATCTTCAAATCCACATGTTAGTGAAATGGTAAATTCGTATGTAGAAATTTTACAAGATGTTGGACTTAACAACGTTGACATTGATAATATTCAGAGAGATGAAAATTTTATAGAATTTTTTGAAAATTAAAATGAGAATGATCCTTTTGTTGAAAATGAAAATAAAAACTATTTTGTTGATGTAAATGAAAATGAAAACCGTTTTGTTGATGAAAATGAAGATGAAAATGTAAATCGTTTTGAAGTTGAAAATGAAAATGAAAATGAAGATGAAGATGAAGATGAAGATGAAAATCTAGAATGAGATGTTGAATTTAATGAAAATACTTTTTTTTAAATTGAAAGTGGTGTTTTTGATAATCTTCCTGGTAAAATTTCTTGGAGGCAAATAAGAACACATGCAAAAAAAAAATACAACGAATTATTTTATCATAAAAAAAATGCAATTCAATGTCAACTAATGATGCAATTGATGATAATGCAAAAAATGAGGAAAATAATGAAAAGGTTAGGCTTTTTTGTTAAACCAAAAAGAAAAGATCAATCATTAAAACATGCTATGTGTACTGTTGCTAGTGCCATTCAATCTATTGGAAAAAATAGTCGATCTAAAGATAAAAATGCAGCAAGAAGAGCTATAACAACTGCTATAGTTAATAAAGCAACTTTGAATAAAAGAATGGTAAGAAATATTAGTGAAGTTTTAAAAATACATCCTAAAACATTGCTAAGAGCATCAAAAACAAGAGAAATTATAAAAAATGATCCTATCAACCAATGTTGAATTTTTAGTGGTCGACTCCCGAGGTCTAATATGAAATTGAATATTGAAATTAAATCTTTGATTGAAAAATATTGCACCAACTCATTTGACCCCAATTTTCGATGAAACCTTCCGACGAAAGCTATATAATCAGATGTATCATCGGGCACTTGTGCGAATTTCCATTTTTTAAAAAAAATTTTACCCCGACGTTCGTCAGAATTTCGACGAACCATTGTTTTGTGTACATTTCAACGAAGATCTTTCGCCAAAATTGCGACGGTCCTACAAAGTTAAATTGTGGCGGGCATAAATTGAAATGAGCTCGACTATTTATTGTGATAGTGTTTTGCTCGATGATTTTCTTGGGGAAAATCAGAAGAAACTCAAGAAGATATCGCCAGGTTGAGGGTAGTCATTGTCTTTTTCCAGAATTCATTTGTGAAGTCAGATTTGTACTTCCAGGTTTGAAAATCATATTTGAAAGCAACATCTCATCAAATTTCATTTGTAGTCTTGTGCATTTTTAAAATTTCATTTCCAGATTTTAGACTTTGCTTCATAAATTCTTAATAAGTGAATTGTTCATAACTAATGGAAAATTCTTGATGGATTTGGACAAAGATTATATTTGCAAGGTTTCAATTTTAACCCTAATGATCAATTTGCAATAGATTTGGGAGCCATAGCTAGATAATATCAAAGGTGTTGGTTGTTTTTTTACTATAACCAGTTTTATCTTCTAGACACATAGCATATAAAATCTCAGATAATACTGCCTTACAATACCATCAATCTATATTTTAACCCAATACTACTTATCAAATCCTTATATGAACATAGTCACCTATAACCTCACTCAATCATTTTAATTAATTCCTTGAATTAAAACCAAAATGAGAATTACACACACCATAACAGTGAGATGAATAGAATAACCCTTGATCATTTTATTCAAGATAATAATATATTCATACAATGGAGATACATGACCTTGAAATGAGTAATTTTCATTCAGATGCTAGTACTGTCTTGAAAATTAAGTACCCAGGAAACTAAAACCTACAATAGAATGACACCAAACCTAAGAATAGTATCTTCACTATAATATCAAGCTCTTTACAAATTCGCTCTGCAACTTCAGTTAGACTTGACCTAAAGATATCTAACTTGCTAACCCATATTTTTGGTCCTAAAATCCTTCTTATAGGGAAAATGAAGGAGCAACAAGCATCGGACCAGAAATACACCTGTCATTGGTCACTTCGACCGCCTTATGACATTTCAAAAATTGGTTACAACAGCTGAGTCTCTAGAGAATCTTCTTGTTCATCCCGTCCACTGGAGAATAACTCTTGCATTTGCCAAACTTTGAAAACCTGCACCAAAACTTCTACCAAGACATAGCCAAAATTTGTTATAACCATAACCGCTGAGCTGCCAACTGTCAGTTGTAGACTCTGTCCTATTCTTGTTTAGTTAAGTACTTTTCTACCCATCCTTGATATTCCTCATCCGTTGGCCAATTAAAATTTGCCACCTAATTTACCTTTGCACTGTAAGGTGTATACTTTACTACTACTTGATTCGCCTCCCTTTCAAAAGATTCCAAAAATGTGCTAGTGTTAATGATTTTATCCATACTACTCATCAGCATGTCATAATCTGAGTCATCACAAATCAATTTTATTTGTGCATTGATGATTTCATCTACCCTGTCTTGTCATTGCTGCAGTGATCTAACATTTCCTTGGGCATCTACACTATCTGGTAAAGATGTGTCACTCTAGTCATCAAAATCTTTACCAACTCTTTAATCCTCCTGCTAAAATCATCAGGTAAGGCCTGGAAACCTTGCAGTGACTTCACAAAGTCTTGAGTAGGCATTAATTGTTGAGGCCTATTAGCTGCATTTTGAGAATTTCATTTCCAGATTTTGTTGTGCAAGTTCAATATTATGATTTTAGGAGTATAACAGCTGGAAATCATTGTAAAATCAGAATTTAATAATTTATGGAATTAGCATTTGAAAGTGTTTTTTGGGGTCATTAACTTCAGACTATCTTCTCTTTTGCAGGGGTGGTTGCATGCCAATTTTTTTTGGTGTAAAATATCATAATTATTATATTTTGTTACCTGTGTATGATTAAAAATTATTGGAGTACGTGTGAGTTTGATATTTTTTGAAGATCTAAATATTCAAGCTTGGTAAAGAAAAATTATGTCAGATAATATTAGTCCAGAACAAAATTAAGAGAAAGTTGCTAGATTGTGGGCTATATTGAAAAGAAAGGGTGATGGGAAATGCTATTGTATTTGCAATAATTGCAAGGGCTTAAAGACAAGAAGACTTTTAATCACAACAGCTGAGAAACATTGTAGGTAGCTTGGTCACGTTGAAGGGGGGCATGATTATCGTCCATTGGTAAGTTGTTCATTATATGTGTTTATATTGATTGAATTTGTAAATGTTTATATTGTTTTAACATTTGATATATATATATAAAAATCACTTGATCATGATCATGGTTTATTTGTGTCTATCATTATTATAAAGGTGGGGCACCCTAGGGCACACGATATGAATTATCACGGCCCAGAGAATGTGGTTTTGCAAGCGGAGGAACATGGAGCTGTGAATATCGAAGATGAAGTTAATGATCCTATGAAAGAAGATGATCATGCACCAGAAAACAGAATTGAAGATGATGGTACAAATAAATTGATCCATGACACATGTAGTGGCACATCTAATCATGTTGATCGAGATGACTTTGATGATGTTCATGATTTACCTTTACTTGAGAAGGAATACGAGCCCCTTTATGAAGGCTCCCAAACAACTCTTATCTCTGTTGTATTGTTGCTGGTGAACTTGAAGGTTATGAATGGTTTATCCAACATAGCAATCTCACGGATGTTAAGGTATGTCATATATGTCATCTTTTTCCATCTATTTTAATTGTTGTTAGTTCATCGCTAGTAAATAAAGGATGAAGTATGTACCTTTAATATTCTTTATATTAAGAAATTATTTTTTGTTGTAGATTGATTGGTGAATTTTTGCTACCACCATCAAATATTTTACCTCACTCATACCGAGATTTATTTGGCATTATGAAAGATATTGGAATGGAGTATCAAGCAATAGATGCATGTCCCAATGATCATATTATATATCATAAACAACATGAATTTGCAACAGAATGCCCAGAATGTCATATCAATAGATATCAAACAGATCAACTAACAAAAAAGGTGCCTCACAAGGTTCTTCGTTATATTCCCATTATTCTATGTATGCAACAATTATTTAGGTGTGAAAGCTTAGCGCAATTTATGGATTACCATGCATGTAATAGAAGTGGAGATGAGATTCTTCGAATGCTTGCAGATGGTTCTGCATTTAGGGACATGGAGGAAAAATGGCCACACTTTAAAGAAGAACCTCGTAATCTCAGGCTTTCATTAGCAGCAAACGGTGTCAATCCATTTGGAGAGCTGAGATCTATTTACTCGGTGTGGCCTGTTTTTGTTATCAACAATAACATTCCTCCATGGATGTCAATAAAGAGGGAGCACATAATGTTGGCAATGATTGTTCCAGGTATTTATTTACATCAATTTTCTTTAACGTAGTAGCATCTCATTTGTCTTATTTGTTGCATAATGACATGTTTTTTCATTTAATAGTCATGTACATGAATTTATATATATTGCAGTAAAATGGTTATAATAATTATGTAATGTTTATATTCATTCAACTAGGTAAGTACCAAGTTAAAAATATGAATGTATATATTGAGCCTCTTATCGACGAGTTACTAAAGTTATGGAATGACGTCACTATGTATGACGTATCTAGACCAATAGGACAAAGACAATTTCAATTCCATGCAATGCTTGTATGGACAATTCATGATGCCCTAGGGCTAACACATTTTTCTGGTATGTTATAACGTTCGACTGCATGACTTTAATGATATTTAATTTTATGAATTAGATATCATGCATGTTTTTTAAATAATCTATTCATTATATATAATTATAAAAATTGACATATTTAATCCAATTATATATGATTTGCAGGTCTTCAAACAAAGGGAAAATTTGCATGTCCAATTTGTGGTCCAAAGATGAAATCTCGTCGTTCAACAAGTTTAGGAAAGCAGGTGTTTGATGAGTATAGGCACTTCCTCCATAGAAATCATAAGTATCAAACTACTGAAAAACATCTTTTCAATGGGAAAGAAGAGACTACATCAAAACCATGAAGAATGACACCTCGCCTATGGAAGTTGGAATATAATAGAATTAATCGTCAAGGTTATACATTGGATAAAATTGTTTATCTATCATTTATGATATGTTTTGAATTTATATTTTTATATTGTGTTGTGTTTACTCATGTTGTAATTGACAATGATTGTCGTTGTTAATTTGTTTAACTTATATGCTTCATGAAGTTCATCAAGGCATTAATGGTCGGCTTCCACAGGGATTGAAAAGTTATCTTAGAAAATTTAGTAGGTTTCCCTACTATGAGTAGCTAAAAATTGTGCATTTGTTTGATACAATGCATATCGGAAAGAATATGACATAAACGTTATGGAAAATATTGTATGGAAGGCATGACAAAGAAAAAATTGTCAAAATTTGTAGTGACATTCAGGAAGCCAGTCATGCAATGAAAAATGTCATTCAATTAAATAGCGATGGAGACCAAATTAATATAAGGGCCCTTCCTTAGTTATTAACGGAGCAACAAAGCAATGCTATAAAATAAGTCATACGAAAAATTCGATTTCCCATAGGATTTGATGCGAACATAAACAATATCATAACAAAGAAAGGTGAATTTGGGTCAGGGATGAAAACGCATGATTGGCATACCTTCATTAAGGTAATTATTCTGGTATATTATATATATATTTGTATACTGCATGTACTTTTCAGTGTATTATGTTTACTACTTTTGGAAAAATATTAATGAAAAGATCATTTTATAATTACTGCAGTACGTTCTACCTCTATCTCTCCCAGAAAACTTTGACAACAATGTCAAGCAAGTTATATATGATCTTGGAAAATACATGAGGTAAGTAACGATATTTGTTCAATTCATTGTATAATTTTGTTAAATCTCATTAATATATTTGTGCCTTGAATCACTTGTAGATGGTTGTCATCTAAAGCAATCCATAAAGAAGATATAAATTATTGGAAAAGAAGAATTCCTCGTCTAATGTGTGAAATGAAAAAGTGTCTACCTTCGACATTTTTCAATGCACAAGAACACTACCTCATACACCAAGTTGAGGAGATTGAATTGTGTGGACCTGTACACACAAGGTCAATGTGGATGGTTGAGAGGCACTTGAACTTTTTGAAGGCTTTGGTTAGACAGAGAGCACATCCCAAGGGTTCTATAGTGGAGGGATACATGGTATACCAGATCATGGTGTACATTACTGAATATCTTCCTAAGTTTGTAGCAAAGATCCATGTAGATTGCATTTGGGATCCCAACTCCATTAACAAATTCGAAGGGGAATACTTGATGGGGAAAGGTAGATTGAGGAAAGTGTCAGGTAATTATAAGATGGTCATGGAGATTAATTAGAATACATTTTACATTTAGTTTTTATGTATATTGTACTTATTTAATTATTAATCTTCAATATTGATCAATTATAAATTAAGGTCGTATACCGTGGTAATTAAATAATTATACGTCGTTTGTGAATTTCATTTTTTTTGATACAGTTGGTCGAGAGTGGGATGCACTACATTTGTACGTCGCAAACAATCTTGATTGGATGATGGTATGGATTGAACGATGTCAACAATCTGGTCGCGCATGAACATGGGAAGGTGTGGCTTCATTGGTTAAAGAAGCTCATCGTAATGGAGATTCCAATGTTACACCAAGGGAAATTGATTTAGCATATGGTTTAAGAGATAAACAGGTATGTATAAATATATTAATCACCCATATTATTTAATTATTTTGAATTATATTGATGTATATATATGTTGAGATTTTTTTCTTTGCATACATTCGGCAAAGAATAAATATGTTTATCAACTGACGATATTGCAATAAGTTTTGCATGTTTGACACATTGCAGGTGAAACATCACAAGGCTATGTGGTAAAATGGTCATAAATTTCAAATCAAAAAATTGGATGACATGAAGAAAACTTGTGATTCTGGGATAACTGTAGTCTTCCAGGTGACTAATGTTTCATCTAGAAGCGACATACATCCAGAAGTCTCAGAAAATCAATACTATGGGATTTTGGCTGATATACTTGAGTGTGACTTTAAGTCCTTCAAATTATTTTTGTTCGTTGTCCTATGGTGCAGGCTACGATTGAATGAAAATGATCCCGAGAGAACTATTATTGAAAATGATAATGGATTTACCATGGTTAATACAAGGTATTTTGAGCGAGCTGGAAATGAGCTCTATGTTCTTCCAAGACAATGTGAGCAGGTATTTTACTTAGAGGTTCCAGGTAAAGCGGGTTGGTCATATGTTGTTAGACATGATCCAAGAGGAAGGCCGGTAAAGTATAATGTGGTGGAAGAAGAAGATACTGAATAAATAAAAGATGATGTAAATGATGATCAGGATCAACAGTTAGTTGATGATGTGCCTGAGGAAGATGTCGAAGAGGAGGATCTAGATGATGATGATGTAGGAGTTAATGTTCATGAAGATGATATCCGTGTGGATGATGACATTATCGAAACTGATATCAATGACAATGATGATGATATGACCAATCCTTACAATGTTGAATCTGGATCAGATGATACAGACAAAGAGTTGGATGAAGAAGAAGATCAATGACATTAATTTGTATTATCTATTTGATATTAATTTCTTGAAAGAATTATATTTGACTTATGTGGTTACATAATTAATTTATGATGTTTTTAATTTTAATTATATTAGAATATGTTCAATTAATAGATGTAAAAAATAAAATGGATAAACCAAAAGATGAAAGCGTGAGACCACTGCCTTGTTGGGTGTATGGAGTCTAATGAAGATCTATAAAAGTGTAATCTATGATGGCAATAATTCAAAGTGTTTGGCACACCCTTGTAGTTTATAACTTGTATAAATGTGCAAGTAAATGACTGACAAACTCTACTTGAGATAGAATGACAATTCTAGTTATGTGATTCTTCTTATTCATCCAATTAATACTCTTTAGTTACTGTGATTGACTAGAAGGGTTTAATCTTTACTTGAAAGAACCAAATAATCACATCACACAAATACAACAAATGTGTATCAGTAAACTGAATATATATATATATATATATATGTTTGATATATCAATTTAAACAACATAAAATCATCAATAGTATCAACTACTTGGAGCATGAGATGATTACAACAACATTTTACCACTTAAGATAGTCATTTAATTTGCAATTTGGCAGCAAGCTCTAAGCTAAGACAAACAGACACAGAACCTTACAAACACATACGATTTAGGCCAGTGCCATATACTATTAGGGAGTTGAATTCACAAATATTTAGATTTCCATAACAGGTTCAAACACATAACATATAAGATCTTTGACAATATTGCATTAGAACAGTGTCAATTTCTATCCTAACTCAATACTTCTTATCAAATCCCTTTACAAACATATCCATCTATGACTCCATCCAAGCATTTTAATTTACTCTTTGAATTAAAGAAAAAATGGAAATCATACACACCATAACAGTGAGATGAACGCCATAACCCTTGATTATATTATTCAAAATTGTGATATATTTATACAAAGGAGGGCCATGAGCTCTAAATATATCATTATAACTGAAATGCTAGTATTGTCATGAAACATCAAACCTTCATGCTGTTAGAACTGTCAAATGTTGACAAATTCATTATTTCTTCATGATTATTAGTCTCCGAAAAAAGATTCATAATGCAGATAAAAAAATCCTCACATAGCATATTTTACCAAAATCCGATTTAAAATTGTGCCATAACACCCCATAAATTTCATCTGACATTAAAATCTTTACATATGAAAATATCGGCATAAGTTGATGCAGGTCTCATCGATGATAATATACATATCCTAAATGTATCGGCAAGACATCACAAGGGTCACACTGATCAAGTTATACATAGAGAGAATGTGGGTTTGTATATCTTATTGGCAAGACAAAAATTATCGGCGTGACGATGTAAGGTCACATCGAGCTAAATTACCTTTTTCCGATTGGAGTAACATAAAGTCTATTGGAGAGACTTGGTCATCAGAGAGAGATTTTAAAACACTGCCCATAGCGTTATTAGTCTTGCCAATAAAGCAAGGGGAGGACTCACTCGGTGAGACAAACGATGCTGGGGAGAATTCAGAAAGTCTTATTGACCCCTCGGGTTACACCGACAGAACTGAGCATACAAAGATAAAGGGTGTTGAGAAGACAATGCGTATGGTCTCGCTGAAGAAAAAGTGTATCAGTGAGACATGTCACCACGGGGAGATCTAAGAAACATCACAGCGAGTATCATTTTGTTGGCAAAACAAATACTTGGTCATGGCAACATAAGCCAATAAAGTGAGCATCTTGATGAGATGAAAAGCTTTCGGAGTAAGGTGAAGAACTGTTGGCCCAATTCATTAAGTCTGGGCGATATTTTTTTCGGTGAATTTCATGGCGATAAACAAGTAGAAAGAAAGAAACTGTCAGGGAGACTTGTGATGTCAGGGAAACTGCAAGACGTTTTAGCAAATGGGTGAATGTTGAACAGGCGGATCGGCCAGAGGTTTGAAATGTCTTACCGATGTTATCGTATCAACGAGACATCAAATGGATCATACCGATAAAGTTATACACTAGGAGAATGCGGGTTTGTATTACTTATCGGTAAGACAAAAGGTATCGGCGTGACGGTGTAAGGTCATATCGAGCTAAGTTACCTTTTGCCGATTGGAGAAAAGTAAAGTCTATTGGAGAGACTTTGGTCATCGGAGAGAGATTTCAAAACACTGGCCGAAGCGCTATTGGTCTTGCCGATAAAGCAAAAAGAGGACTCAATCGGTAAGACAAACGATGCCGGAAAGAGTTCATAGAAGTCTTATCAATCCCTCGGGTTACACTGATAGAATTGAGCATGCGGAGATAAAGGGTATCGATAAGATGATGCTCATTGTCTTGCCAAAGAAGAGGCATATCGATGAGACATGTCACTGTGGGGAGATCTAAGAGACATCACAACGAGTATTATTTTGTCGCCAAAACAAATTGCTTGGTCTCGATGACATACTCGATAAAGTGAACATCTCGGTGAGACAAAGTACTTTCGGAGTAAGGAAAAGAACCGTTGGCCCGATTCATTAAGTCTGAGCGATAGTTGTTTCGATGAAAGTCATGGCGATATAAAAGAAAAAGGAAAGAAACTATCGGGGAGACTTGTGATGTCGAGGAAACTGCAAGACGTTTTGGCGGATGGGTGATCATTGAACCCTAATGTGACAATGAGAATTTTGAAAAAAATACTTGCAGCATTCATGTCTTGATCGATAAAGACATTAATGGTGCCACGAAGCGTAGGAGATTTTTCATATCAGGGTATGATCAATTGAAATCATTGTCTCATAGAATTCAAAGCGAAGGAGAGCAAGGGAACTAGCAGAGCAATTAAGGCATTCACTTGGCTTGAGTTTGGAAGAAGTTACAGTAAGTTTCTCGTCCTCTCAGAATTCGTAAAAATTTGAATTATGGAAGGCACTGGTTCAGGAAAACTAAAGGGAAGAAAACCCAGGGAGGGAAGCCAATCAAAAGCAAAAAAGCAAGACTGAGTTGCAACCAGAAGGTACTGAAAGGAAGCTAAATCAAGACCTCATAGACCAGTTACCTGGTTCTGGACCTAAAGCCAGGCGTTCTGCATAGCTCAAAGCGAAAGTTGACAAATTGGACGACAAATACAAATTTATAGGTGATGTTTGGACTCCGATTAGAGGCTATGAGTTATTCAATTTCCATTACCACAGGAGAAATTTCTTTAAGCCAGTATGCAATCCATGGAGGCTCAATATAGGGAAGTTAGTGTGCCCTAATGTTTTTATTAACGTTGAACTGGTAAAATTGTTGGCTGGACACTATGATTCGAAAAACAAAGCTATATGTGATTTGTCAGGGAATCCATTGATACATGTATCTGAGAATGCAATTGCTGAGGTTTTCAGAATGGAGGGAATATGCAGTGACAAAGTAGTGAGTGAAGAGCTCGATAGTGAGTTCAGAAGGATGGACACCATTTATAAAGGGTGGACGTTACCTTTGCACATAATTAGGTGTCATGGAAAACCTACTCCAATGGAAGATAGTGAGGGGCCACCCTTTCATGTAGACTTCTTCGAACCTTACATAAAATATACTTACTACTCAGTGGGACAGGTATTAGGGATGGAGGTACCTGAGCATATGGCGGTTGTGCCCATGGTGATTTCTGCAGACATTCAGTATCACAATTCCAGATCATTTGAATATGCTGTACATGTTTTTAAGGAGCTGGATGCAGGTTTGATGGCGATAAAGAGTGGTGCTTCTATTCTCCATCTTCAAAATTACTCACTGTTGATGCACTTAGTGTTGTATTTTGGACAAGAATTAGGTTTATGGCCCCAAGAGCTGAGGATTTCACAATCCGACAAGGAAGGTAGGCCATTTCCTATTCAATTATGGACTGCTATTTGGGATAGTAGGTTTGCCAATTCAAATTTCTTGCATTTTGAAGAATTCTTTGTGAAACCCTTGTATAGATTTTTTAGCCATCCTTGTGATTATTCTTTATTTTAACAAGTAAAAAGTTTTCTTAGGCCTTAAGATTACAATGGACCAATTAACCACAACTGGGGGGATTGGTATTGCTTAGAGAATGCCACAATGATTAGGGTTTATGGCTTTGAGGATACACCTTTAATTCTACCCAAAACTGTCCCGGATAGAATTGCATACCTAGAAATTGTTAGGAAAATGGATTACTCCAGTGTTATGAACTTAAGTTCATATGGGAAGTAGGCTTTTATGCCCAATACATTGTGTTTTAGTGATTTCACTATATTAGCCAAGGAAGGTTATGATCTGATTCTGGACAAATTATTGCACTACAACATGAGAAGAGCACCAGTGAGAAAGAACTTTGATCCAGAAGGGTATATCCACTCTGCCAGAAAAAAAGTAAATCTCCGAGGGTACCATCATGTGCCTTTTAAATCTGATGACATAATTAGAAACCTGTAGGCAAAGGAAGCTGAAATTTTGATTGAAAAACATAATCAGGAGTTGGTGGATGCTGAGTTGTTATCCTCCATTAAGGGGATTTCAGAAATAGACAGGCCACAAAGCTCATATGGGAAAGTTTCAAGAATGAAAACTCAAGAGTATGCCTATGTTGCCAGAGAAAAAAATGTTGAGGAAACCATGGATGTAGATACAAGACATGACTATAGGCATTTCATATCAGATGATGAATTTATAAAGACCTCAGAGCTTAAGACATTTTTATATAAGCAAAAAGGGAAAGAGATAAGGGGACAGGTTGACAATGTCACTCCAGCGAATGAGGATCAAGTGTGAAAAAGCTTAAATGATGAAGTAGACAAAGAGATGATTGACATGACCCCTGAAAAAGGGGAGGGACTTGCTTGAAAAGGCAGGTGTTATGATTTTTCCAAGTTTGGATATGAATTCTGCATTAGTTTTTGATAGTTTCTTAAAAGATAACAATGCTACCCACAAGCTCAGTATAGAGAAGGTGATGGAGGTATACATAGGATCAAGATACAATCCTGATGATGAAACATTGATGATTTGGGCCTTGTATCCTCCTCACAAGAAATCAATTGTTATTGATACTGAAAAGGCATTCGGACATGTCATGACCCTGAAGGCTGCGAAGGTTGATCCTATAGCGACTGCTGATATTGGGATAAATATAGCCAAGTTGAATAAAGCCCAAATCCAAGCATTGATAAGGGAAAGGGAGATGTACAAAACCAATAATGAGAGGATGTTGAGAGAGAATGAATGCTTGAAAGACTTGGTAGGTGGTGTAACAGAACTAACAAGGATGCTCACTCAAAGTGAGAGTTCACAGAAAAAAGACCGTTGGGAAGGGTCAACTGCATACTCTCAAGGGAGAATGGATGCATTTGCTGCAATAATAAAAAAAAGGCAGGTTTTTTTAACCACTTGGTTAAATAAACTCTGGGGAAAACATTCACAGTACATAGATGCAATAAAGGAACATAGGAGAGTGGATAGCAGATTTCAGGAAAGAATTGAGGAATTGGAGCAGGACACTACTAGTAATGAAGAGATTGAAAATGCCAATTGTATTATGGATAGGCATAGGCATTTCTTTGAGGAGTTACAAGGGGATATGCAGGGATTGATAGAGGCTGCCGAAGATAGATTGACCAAGTTATGTGATGATGAAGGGAAAATGAAGGAAGCGACTACATGGAAAAGTGAGTGCGAAACAATACTCCAAGGGATGCTGGAGACAACCACTGCAAAAGATGTGATATTGGATGCAACATGTGAGCAAAATGAGCAAATGATAATGATGGAGATTGTGATCCGTGATGCATTGGGAGATGCCGACACTCATGAGCACTAGGATTATACGGAGCATATGTCTGTAGTCCATTTGTGGCTCAAGAGAAATTAGTTAATAGTGGATTTGTTAAACCTTTTTGAAAAGGCACGTCCTTTTGCAAACTGATGTATAAGTATCTGTTGTTGGATAAATGTAAAGGGGTAGAAGATAGAATTAGAATAGGATAGACTATTGTAAGCATTAAATTTTCAAAAATGATGACATTCAAGGAGACTATGTTGCATGTATGAACTTTGAAGGAGATAATGAAAGACTGTTGATTTAGTGGCTTCATTCTGGTATCAATCGTTTGCTGGATTCTTGCGATTATTTGATTGACTCCAATCTAATTTTTCTTGGTTGTTTAAATTGAAGTATCAAGTATATATTCGATTTATCAGTACACATTTGTTGTTTCTGTGTGATTTGCTTTATTGGATTCTTTAAAGAAGAATTAAAATTACTTTCAATAAATTACAATAATCTGGGAATGCCATTTGGATCAATAAGAAGAATCAGATAATTAGATTTGATATTCTGCCTCAAGTAGGGTTTATCAATTACACTCTTGCATGTTTATACTAGTTGTAAACTCATAGTTATATGCCAAACAATTAGAGGACCTGCTAGATAGAAACCATTCATTAAAGTCTTTCATTTGACTTCGTTTTACCCAATAAGGCATTGGTCTCCCTTATTTACATTACATTAGTTTTATTTATTTCATTTAACATCTCTTAATTGAACATATTAATTCATACCTTGATATTGCATATACAATTTATACCAAAGTAGGATCATATCTTTCCACTGTTAAATTTCCATTTTTGGATAGTTAGATCAAGTAGGAAACATAAATTGAACATATTAATTTAGTATAAGAGTCAACCAATCATAAGGAAAACATAATATGAAGATGAATTTTCTCAAATCTTGTGGTTGTAGATGCCCTTTTGAAATCTATGCAAAATGTGGGAGGATAGACAAAGCTCATGAACTATTTGACACAATGCCTTGAATAATTGTAATCTCATGGAATACACTCTAATTAGAAAAGTCTCATCACTACCCTCATAACAATCTATCAATTTGTTTTAGTGTCTATTGTGTTATACCCAATTTGGGACATGGGGTATAACAAAATAGACACTAAAATAAATTGAGAGATTACAATTCTTTGAGACATTTTGTCAAATAGTTCACAAGCTTTTTCTATCCTTCCACATTTTGTATAAATTTTTAAAGGGCATCTACAACCACAACATTTGAAAAAAATCATCTTCATATTATGCTTTGATGGATGTATATACCTTGTTCCAAATCTCCCATATTAAGGAAACCGATAAGGATTTTGGTGAAGGTTGTGGAATTTTTCTTTGCATCTACCAATTGTATTTTTTTGAAAGTTTCTAAAACCTTTTCAACAAATCCATTATGTGTATATTCTAAAATCATTATAGTACACAATTTCACATTTATTTGGCTTTGCATATACCAATTGTATTTTCTTGAATTTCCCTACAATATTTTCAATGTAGATCTCTTTTGTGGATATCTTATAGTCCTTCTAGTCCACATCACTTTGTTTTTTGAAGAAACTATTACCATATATTTATTATTTATGTTCTAAATTGGATACATGTTTATAAGTTTGATATTACAATTAATAATATTAATTTTGGCAAGACATTAAAAGATTTTGTTGATTTTAAAAATATATGCATCCCAATGTAAAAATGCCAACAATGGAAGCAATGATTGTAACACATAATTTTTGATGTAGTATCCAATTCAAAGGATGATGTTACAATTTAGGGTTATGATTGGGTATTTAATTAGGGTTAGGATTTAGTGTTCGGGTTAGTGTTAGGTTTAGAGTTAGGGTTAGGGTTAGGAAAATAATGTTAGGATTAGGGTTAGATTAGGGTTTATGTTTTATGGTTAGGGTTAGATTTAGAGTTTTGGTTATGGTTGGGATTAGATATGAAATTAGGGTTAGGGTTTAGTATTACAATTAGGGATTATAGTATTAGGGTTATATCTAGAATGAAGTTTTAGGGTTATTGTAATTATGATTAAGGGTTGTTTTTATATTTGGCTTAGAGTTGGGGTTAGGATTAGGGCCAGGGATAGGGCTAGGGTTAAGTTTAGGGATAGGTTTAGGGTTATTAGAGTGAATGCAACTAATTAATAAAATAAATAATATTTAGGGTTAGGTAATTAGGGTTAGGGTTGGGGTTAGAGTTTTGGTTGTGGTTAGGGTTATAAAGATAGGATAAAGGTGAGGGTTAGGGTCAAGGTTAAGGTTTCGAGAAAAGGGTTAGGTTATGATTTGGATTACCCTAAACTCTAACCATAACCATAAACCTAATCCCAAACCTAACCCTAAAGAAAACACATAACTTAACCCTAATTGTAGTGTTTGAGGCTAGGCTCAAACACTATATAACCTAACCCTATATAACCTAACACATAACCTAGCACGAAAAAAATATTCTCCCAAACAATCTCCTCTACTTCTATTCATTCCTACTAGACTTGTAACATTCAACATTGGTGCTTCAACCATTCATTCAAAGCTAAGAATTTGAAAGCAGTGTTCATTTGTAATATAATTAATCATTTAACAATATTATAATTATTATTAATCTAATACAATATTAATATTATTAATAATATACCAATAATATTAATAATCTAATATAATTACTATTAATCTATAGATTATATATAATCTTAATATATCAAGTATATCATTATAATTCATATAATGTAATCTAATATTGTTATATAATATATTAAAATTATAACATTACTATTAATCAAAGTGCTTTAATATTTATCTCGAGTTTTAGTACATTATATGACAGGTTACTAAAGCGGCTCCGAGATGTACGTGCTCAAAATCGACGGTGATGTTATAATCTTGATGAAAAGTTGCTTGACGGTTATGTTCAGTGTTGGTTACTACTATGAATGAACATGATTGCCGATGGTGGAGATCAACGGTTTCCCGCCCTCGCATGATAGAAAGATGCAAGGTGTTTATTGATTGTGATATCACGGGCAAGCGCCATGTGTCTTTCCTTGGCGATGCATAATGTAGTGGGCCCTTGGTGTTGAGATGGCGATTACATCAGCCTTTTGAAGGCAGTCATTCGATAACTTCTCAAACACAAGAAGATGTGATTTTGGCCCTATTAGGAGAAGATTTAAAAGTTGATTCTAGAGCTGAGAAAAATTATCATATTAAATTATGAAGCCCCTTTCTTTGGCAAGGAGATTCCATGTGTGTTCAAAAATTCTTGTTGCACACATTTCCATTACTCATGTTGCTAAGAACCTTGCAAATCCTCATATTTGAAGATTGAAAAAATCCAAAGGTATATTTTATGGCCTCCCTTTAACCAAGGAAAATGGTTTCACAAAGTATCCTAGGAGTTTTATTATTTCCCTCATGACTATAATAGGCTTGGCTTACTTTATATTCACTACTCTAAATGGCGCCATAATAGGCTTTGCTTTCTTTATATTCATTACTCTAAATGGCGCCATAATTTCTTTAAATTTAATTAACATACTCTAAAACCTAACTAAAGCAGGTTGTAGCTCGTCAAATTGGACAAGTGAAAGGTCAATACCAATGCTGAGGAAGACTTTGGAGGAGTGAAAACAAGGTCAATACCAGCGTTGACGAAGAGTTTGGAGCTAAAACAAGGTCAAGACTAGCGCCGAGGACCAGGTTGAGGGCACTCAGAGAAAATCGACGACCAAGGGACAATGAGTACTGTAAGTTTGGCACCCCCATTCTCTTTAACTTGCAATTTTCATGCCTAGTTTCCAAAGATCTTCTCGCACATTGGCCCCCCCATTCTCGTAAAATGGTATAAGATAAGACAAAAAATAAAATAGATTTGTCTTTCACATTTTTATAGTGATTAATAGAGGCACATAGACCAATTATTCATAATAGAAGAATTTGATCATACTTTTCCAATGATGCAACAGTTCAACTTTGGGGTGTATCATTTAGGAAACAATTCAACTTTGGGGTTCATCATTTAGGCAATGACGGATCCCTACTCTTTCCATATGCTCTTTCCTTTCTATTTCTTCAAATGTATAGTTTATGTCTTATATTTTATTGAAATAGTTATTCCCACAACTTGTGTGGGACACCATACATTTGTAAGTATCAATAAAAGACATTTGTGAAAATTTTGTGCAATCTTTCTCATGTATACATTTGCATAATGAACTGCAATTCATTTGATAATACTTTTGTGTATATGAATGGAACTATTAGAATTGAATGTGTACCTTTATCTTTATTTTTGCAAAAACTATCCCAACTTTACTTGATTGAGTTAGAAGCTAAATTAGGTAAAAAAATTGGTGACATCTTCTATATGTTTTCCTGCTAAACATCCTAACCAGTTGCCTAAACTTATCCATTGGGAATGGTGTCGACTCTTGGAACTTGACAAGACTTGAGAAATAGTCTTGCATAATGTTGTAACTCATCCAAAATAGTGCATAAAACCTACCAACCTTATTCAACCTACCAAATGACTCAAAACAAACTAACTGTGCAAACAAAACTTATTCACTTAAAACAAAAACTATCCTAACCTAGACTAACTGAGGAAAGGAATACCTAAATAAAACCATTAAATAGTTCATGAAAGTAGCTACCCTTTCTTTGAAACTTGTAATGCTGCATATGTTTATGAGCATCAAAGAGGAAATGAAGAAATGATAGATGTTTAACCAACTATTGCAATGCCTCATAAATGGAGAAAACAAATCCACAAATCCACTTACCATTCATGTTATCTTAAAATGGATAGGATAGTTGGGTATGCTCTCTTTCAATAGAGTCCTCATGCTGGGGTGCAATAATGACTTGTGATGCATTGCTAGTTTCCATCCTAGTTAGATGCCTGATAGGACATCCCCTTGAAAGCTTTAGATTGGTTTTTCCTTTTTCCTCTTTTGGTGTGATCATATCCTTCATCTTACTCTTATGGTGCTCTTGTGGTACAAGAAATTGATTTGGAACTTCATGGTTTTCTTTTTCTTTCAAAGAACCCAATAGGGTTGATATAATATTATCATGACTGCATTCTTCAAACCTTTCTACCTTTTTTATGGTTGTCCTGTTTCATGGCTAAGTTTAGACAAGAGAGAAGACAATTTGAATGATTAGAAATAACATCATTACCTTCACCTTGCATGATAAATTTCCATGTTGATTTCTCATCCATGGTCAATGGACCATCCTCTTCCATTAAGATAGATAATAACTCATCAAAGCTATTAGCTCTTGGAAGGCTCTTAGGAACAGCTAGTCCAAGCTCAAAATCCTCATTAGTACACTCCAAATCAGGATTTTCTTCTTCAATGAGTGAAGGTAAATGTTCAAAAAATGTAGTAGCCTCTTCCAACAAACTTTCATTTGTTATACCAACCTTAAGCTCTTTTGTACAGTAGAAAGGAAGTTCCTCCAAATAGCTAAGATCTTGCAAATCAACTTCATGATAAGTTTCTTGACTTGAGAGAATAGACTCCTCATCAAGACCATATTATTCCTCTTGATCCATGTTTGATTTTTCCTCTTTAACCAACAACTCATCGAATTGTTTGATATCTTCTTGTTGCTTCGAATCTTCATCCTTATCAACAAAACAAGACAACTCATCAAATGGGAAGATCAACTCTTCCTTCTAACCCATCCAGTTTCCTTGTACCTTGTTTTCCAACTAATCACCCTCGACTTCTACTTGAAAAAGTTTGGATTTTTCATTATTCACACCATTCATAGGCTTATAAAAAATAGATATCTCTTTTTCCTCCTCATAACTGACCTCACAAGCTCTTTCCACTTGAGGAAGATCCTTAATCAGTTTTGAGTCTTGAATTGAAAACAAAAACTCTTGTTTCACTACTAGCTCGACCTCCTCCTATTTGAAATGATTGAGCAACTCCTCAAAAGCTTTAGGGAGTGTTGATAGAGGATTGGCTAGTATAGGAGGCTTTGGTAACTCTTGAGGAAGAGAAGAAGTGATCTTCTTGAAGCTTGGGATTGTTAACATATGCTCTTCCAACTTAACAATTTCATCATAGTTGTCCATGTTAGATTCAACTGGTAAGGGGATTTGAAAGGGCTTCTCTTGGTTACGAATCAACTATTGGTTTGAAGAAAAACTTTTAAAACTTGGAATTTTAATTGGCTTAGATTCTACAACACTTTCCTCTTCTTGGTTGCATGCATTTGGACTACTAAAACCAACTGATATGTAATTAGAGTCACCATGGTGTTGTTTATATTGCCTCCAAAGGCTAATAATACTGAGAAAAACACCAAATCTCTCAGTATTTTGATGAGAATTTCATCATACTAGTCCCACCAAGTATGCCAATAACTGTTATCACTCAATATTGTACCCCTCCTAAGTTGCAAAACTTAACATATTGGTGAAACATGGGAATTTTCTAGGTTGTGGGTTACCTAAAGCAGAAAAGAACCTCTAGAGTAAGTTGGCTCTTATGGTACTCACCTAAAACTACTTGTTGGGAAAAGGGTAAGGAGGAAACATGAAATAAAACTAACTCCTAGCGTGATGCACCAAATATTAAGGATTTGTAATATTGTTTTGACACACAATGTGATCAATAAAACTCACTACAATATACATAACTCATTTTTGACATGTTTTGCATAAGTATTTCATAGATAGGCTTTGAAGTTTATGGAAAAACTCAAGTGGAACAACAAATGACCTTCCTAGAGGCTCGAATGTTTGACTTCACAATTGAATCCTACATAGAATGGGTAGAACACAAACTATGACCTGAACAAACATGCACTTTTGTATAAAGGCTATGAGAAACTAGACTAGAACCAAGGATAAACATTATCATCACAAGGAAATATCAATAATTTCATGTTATCACACAATATCCAGCATTGAGAATGAAAAATAGCTTGCTTTTATTGATTGAAAGGTAAAAATACAGTTGAGTACAAGTCTGTTAAAATGAGTTACAATGCTATCTTTTTCTTGAAAGCTCCAAAAATGAGCTACAATACTTGCTGAAAGAAGAAAGAACTAACTCCAAACTATCATTTGAAGTTACTTTATGCTTGCAAAGACATTGCACAAAGATAGGAACTTCCTTTGGTCGTGTAAAACAATGAAGCCCATTTTTAAGCCCCTTAAACAACTCTAAAAGGCTAATGGATGAAGAAAAGGTCAAGCCTTGACCTCTCCTATGATAAAGGCACCCAAAACTGCTAAGTAGATTTGACACTTGTTACAAAGTTTGGGAGTTAAAACGTTAAGTAGATTTGATTTGTGATGGACACATTTGGACGGTAGTAACAATAACTTGCAATCTATCAAGACTTGATTACCTTATAACCTGTCAATTTCTAGCGATGAAATGATAAATTAATCATAATGTCACCGTTGGATCACATCACCATGAAAGAACTTCACCCAACATCCTTATGAGTGTAGGCACCACAAAATAGGTATTTGTTAGATTTGTCTTCCTCAAGCGAGGGAAATTCAGGAAGAGAAGAGGAAAGCAAGACATGTAGTAGGTCTAAAAGAGGGAGATCAACTAGAGGTCAAAAGATTAGAAGAAAATTTCGTAAACACATGGAATTTTTTCTTGTTGAAGGGGGGTCATGTTCTTATGATGATGAGATCATAGGCGACATCGAGGTGCCCTTGAGGTACAAACATCTACGGAAACAATGGGTACCCAAGGAACTTCCTCCAAGAAACACTGATCTTTGTGTCAACGAGAGGATATATCACATAACACCATCATCATTACATGGTTTGGGCCTATTTTGCATGGAAGACATAAAAGTCTGTTACGACAAAGTTACTAAGTTGATGGAGTATGTTGGACCCTGTTACAGTTACAAAGATTGGATGCAGCTGGTTCGATATACATGAAGTATGTGTAGGTATGCACTATCAGCAAATTATATACAACTAAAAGATAAGGATCAAAATAAAGGGGTGGCTAGGTACATTGACGGGAGGCCAAAAGCATCAGGGAATATTGTAGGGTTTATAAATAGTACATGACCTAGGTCAACAAATAAGCAACCCAATTGTATGTTCGAGGCACAAGAGGGAAACCGTGTATTCGTATGTGCAATAAAATCAATAACTAAAGGGGAAGAGTTGCTAATCGATTAAAATTTGAATCGCTTAGATACAAACACAATTACTATGGGGGTGGTATGTACTATATATATACCATTTTATTATTATGTTTTTTTTCGTAAGTCTATTGGTTTCATTTCGGTAATGTTTTTTATATTTAATTTTTTGTCACAGTGGGGCATTAATCATACGAGGAAGGCTCCGGCCCAGAGCACAAATCGCGATCCATCTTCAGGCGCTTCTATCCGACATGTTTACCTCATTGTAATTGTACAAATTAGATATGAGAAAAATGTTTTATTATTATGTTTTTTTCATGAGTTTATTGGGTTAATTTTGATAATGTTTTTAATATTCTTGTTGCAGTTGGCTGATCGGGGAAAGGCACCAGCAGTACAAGAGAGCATCCATATGGAGGTGCAGTCACTATTATGCGATGATGACATCACATTTTCCACAAACCCTGTGGATATGATGAGGAAGGCCCAAAAGAAATGCAATCAAGAAATCCTTCAGTTGGTATTCGTAGTGCCTCAAACAGATGAGATAAGAGAAAGGGTTAAAATATTGTCTGAGAGAGCACAAAACTTGGAAGTAAGCTGTCATGAGATCTTTAATTATAACATAAGTTCATTCATGGTTTTATATTTTGTACTCTTTTATGTCATGAACTAAAATATGTGTTGTTGTTATAGGATTATTTGTGTCCTCATGATCATGTTGCTGGCTGTGATCAAGGTACTGCAAGTGTTTCCTGGGAAGTAGGGGATGGTACAAGTGTCAATCTTGATCTTCCTGCACATACAACACATCATCCGACCCCATCATCTGTGCCTATATTGTCATCTGAAATGTCGGCAACACATACCATGCAGGCATTCGGTTGTCCACCCTCTGGCAGCGAACATATGCCACTACATGTGTCAGTACTTGTGGATGCAGAGGCCACTACTACTGGTGATGTTTTAGTAGCATTTCCTAGATCTTCTCGTATTACTAGTACGGGAACATTGCCAGTCACATTTGTGGTGACCGAGGATTTCCTTCCCATAAAGATAGAGAAGGTCCTAGGTACTTTAAAATGTTTTAATTATTATTATTATTTTTTAAGTAAGTGCTAACAGTGGGGATAGCGCCCTATTATATTGATTTACAAAATGACAATATTTGCCTACATTATAATTGCCTGTTTATAGCCACTATATATCCGACTGTATGCTTATCATGCTTTATGCTACTACATAACTATATACTACTCACAGTGCATACCCCAACTTTACTGCATGTTTCATTCTCCTTTTGTTGAACCAATCCTCATTTTGAACAAACCTTGCAAAGGCATTCATGTCATTATTGATTATGCCTGCCCGATATACATCCCATGCATTGCCTAGGAAGCAGCTGATTGCCTTGGTCTGGTGCTATGAGTTGCTAATGCATTCCTCCCCAGCTTCAACCTCCACTTCTTTCCCATCTCCCCCTGCCACGTCTTTCCTTTCTTTATACAGACTTCCAATCCCAATGCGAGCGCCTCCTTTTTTGCTATATTATTTGTGCACGTATCTAAGTTTCTAATTATACACCTTGCCCTTCTGAGTTTCTAATTATACATCCTGCTCCTACAGGAAATGATGTTTTTTATAAACATCTAAGTGATATTTCATTGGAGCTCTTCGGGCCCACCATACGTACACGGTGGAATGCCCAAAATCAAGATTTAAAAGATGAGCTCATTAACCGTTTAGTTGTGTTGTTCAGTGATAAAACATTCAACCGAACCAAGGTCCTTAAGAAAGATGGTACCTATCTAAAGTATGTGAGGGACCAATATAGGTCACATTTAGAGAAGAACATAAAGTACGAGTGTCCCCCCATGATTCTGGAAAGGGAGTGGAAGGAATTGGTGTTGGATGGAAAGGAGAAGGCTGTAAAGAAGAAAGGAAAGATACTACCGAGCCAAGGAAGGTATGTGATACTATCAACAATTTAATTATATACTCATTAATCTTTCTTTTTACATAATCTAACGTATTTCAAATTTTTCATAGGCTACCCGACACATCGAAGGAAACAAAGGCAAGACTAGAAAAACACGGGCAACACAAACTTGGCTCTGGTGGTTATATGAAAGTAGCCGCATGATTTGTATGTATCAATAAATGAAATATTGCATCCAAATAATAAATTGCAAACAATTTTGGTTTTATCACACCATAGAAGCAAAATTCATGATCGCATGCAAAAATGCAGGGCTTTGATTTCAACAGAGTGCCCATAGAAGAGGACCTAAAGATTGCCTTCAACCAAGGCTATGGAGCCCTGACTGAATAGCTAAGAGTCTCGACTGGGCAAACACAATCTTCCACTACATCCAACACGCAGGTAAATAAACTCAATAAAGTTTATTTCAAATTGAATACTTGTGCAATCTGTTCAATATTAATTTCCACCATAATAATGTGCCTATTTGTTTTACACAGATAAGCAATGATAATCCTGCACATGACATTGGAATGCAGCCTGGTGAGGGTGGAGTGCAACCTGCCGATGAAGGCCATGGTGTGCATCTCGGTACTAGATGTATTTATGTGCTATACAAAACGTAGTATGGATTAATACAATTAAACATCTTTAATTGCATTTGGTGTATTAATGAATGTAACCTTTCGTGTTTCAACTTTAGAGCATGTAGAGCGTGATCAACATGTTGAGCATGATCAGGCTAGACAAGATCATGAACATGATGTGGCTCCATCAGGTAAGCAGGACCACTCTAATGTTCTTTTAAACATATTTAATTGCAATTGGTGTATTAATTAATGTAATCTTTCGTGTTTCAACTCTAGATCAGGATTTAGAGGGTGTTCAACATGTTGAGCATGAGGCTATAAGACAATATCAGGAACATGATGTGGCCCAATCAGGTAAAGAGCACCACTCTGATGTTCTTTTAATTAATGAAATATGTGTAACAATAATAATAAAACATATCAATTTAACATTTCTTTGCTATTGCAGTAGACCCCCCCTTGCAGCCGCGTCCACGCGGTTGTGAGTACATGACTAGGCATAAATAAAGATCACAAGCAGAGCTCAAAACAACTCAAGGGGGGACAAATGATTTTGAAAACGATACTCCACTTGAACTTTTTTTAGCTGCAAAAAAGAAACAAAAAAAAAGTGATTGTAATCATATTATGATAGCCATATTTTTGATAATATGTAAAAACTGAAAAAATGAAATATGTTAATGAATGAATCTAAATATGTTAAATGAATAAATGTTATATGTTAATGAATGAATGTTATATGTTATTAATGGATGAATGAATGAATGAATGTGAATATGTTAATGAACGAATGTTATATGTTATTAATGCAAGATGAATGAATGTTATATGTTATTAATGGATGAATGAATGATTAATGTTATATGATCGGGTATGGGGAATTGAGAGTGATGTGAGGGGGGGGTGAGGGGGGGAGGGCCAAATGAGCTTCCACCTTCACGTGGTTGGCCCTGTTAAGTAGAGATTATTAAACTACTCTCAAAATAAAGAGAATCTCAATAAGGTAAGTAATGCACTTTTCAATATAAGAAATGCATCGTTTGAAGCATCAAACCAATCTGCAAAGATGAAAGAAAGTTCTAACTTTTCACTATGAACATTGTGTTGTGTGTGGATTTGGTTTCAAAGCTCTGTTGATGGAGATGCCTTGTATGACAACCAAGAAAATAGGTATCATTATTGCTGCTACAAACATGCCTCATATCATTAATCATGCATTGTTAAGGCCTGGCCGACTTGACTACTTTTATATATCGCCCAAAGTCACCCTGATAAGTATTTCGATCCATTTGTATCATCATCGACAAGAGATCATGTATCGCTAGGATATTATATAGTTTCCCCGACGTGGTGAGTCTCCCCGATGATTATTCTTTCGATCTCAACTATGTCACCAAGACTCCTGCCAATGTAATCTTATTGGCGTCACATAGCTGGTCGGGTAGACATTCAAAACTTACTCCAATGATATATGTCTTGCTGATATGCTTCCCTCGTGCTTCGTCGATGAGACAAGATGTGTATCTCGCCGATGAAATGTCATCCCTAAGACAAAAATCTAGTCCTCTCGATATATCTTCCCAGGAAATTTTGATCACTGTAATAGTCTTGATCTTTCACCGATATGCCTACATTTCAACGAATAGGCTTTTTAAAAAAAAGTGCAATTTCTCGTTGAATTTACGACGAACCGCAAAAAGTGTCCGATGAATTTTCAATGTATCCGACGAAGTTTCACCATAATGACTTGCCTATTTCATCGCGCGTTCGATGAACTTTTGGCACTATTTCATTCTAAACTATGTCGCCAAGACTCCTACCAATGTAATCTTATCGGCATCACATAGCTGGTCGGGTAGACATTCAAAACTTACTCCGATGATATATGTCTTGCCAATATGCTTCCCTCATGCTTCGTCGATGAGACAAGATGTGTATCTTGTCGATGAAACGTCATCGCTAAGACAAAAATCTAGTCCTCTCGATATATCTTCTCAGGCAATTTTGATCGTTGTAATAGTCTTGATCTTTCACTGATATGCCTACATTTCAACGAATAGGTTTTTTAAAAAAATGTGCAATTTCTCGTCGAATTTATGACGAACCGCAAAAAGCGTCCGACGAATTTGCAATGTATCCGATGAAGTTTTGCCGTAATGACTTGCCTATTTCGTCGTGCGTTCGATGAACTTCTGGCACTATTTCAATCTAAACTATGTCACCAAGACTCCTGCCGATGTAATCTTATCGGTGTCATATAGCTGCTCGGGTAGACATTCAGAACTTACTCCAATGATATATGTCTTGCCGATATGCTTCCCTCGTGCTTCGTCGATGAGACAAGATGTGTATCTCGCCAATGAAACGTCATCGCTGAGACAAAAATCTAGTCCTTCTGATATATCTTATCAGGCAATTTTGATCGTTGTAATAGTCTTGATCTTTCACCGATATGCCCACATTTCAATGAATAGGTTTTTAAAAAAAAAGTGCAATTTCTCGTCGAATTTATGAAGAACCGCAAAAAGCGTCCGACGAATTTGCAATGTATCCGAGGAAGTTTCACCATAAAGACTTGCCTATTTCATTGCGTGTTCGATGAACTTCTATCGCTATTTCAATCTAAATTATGTCACCAAGACTCCTGCCGATGTAATCTTATCGGCGTCATATAGCTGCTCGGGTAGATATTTAGAACTTACTCTGATGATATGTCTTGCTGATATGCTTCCCTCGTGCTTCGTCGATGAGACAAGATGTGTATCTCACCGATGAAAAGTCATCGTTGAGACCAAAATCTAGTCCTCCCAATATATCTTCTGAGGCAATTTTGATCACTATAACAATCTTGATCTCTCAACGATATTGGCAATATGTCAAACTTGTGTCGTAATGGTGATAGAATTATGTTGTTAATATGACAGTTTGGTAAAGGTATGCCTCCCGTCATACGGGCACTATTCGTCGCGTGATCGACGAAGTGGGCATTGCGGTTCCGATGAGCGTGCATTGTGAGGTCGACATTTTATAGCCTGTCGGGATGTAGACGAAATTTGAGCGACAACATTGATTTCTGTGATTCGTCAGCCAACTGACAATGTATCATCGAGATTGCAATGAAAGGCCATCAAAAATTGGGGTCAAATCCTATAGTGTTGGCATGATAATACTAGGGTTTCATCTAATGCTAGAGATGTTTAAAAATTAAGGGTGGGGTCCAAAGTTCACGATCCTCACCCAAAACACCTATTAGATACAACACAAACTGAATTTTATAAAAAACTTTGTGGTGATTTAGTGTTACTCGGTAATATTAAAATAAGTCAAAGGTTTTTTGAAAAATGTAAACCGTGGTATGTAAAAATTAATAAGCAACAAATATCTTGTTGTTGTAAAATGCATGTTCAATTTCTCTATTTTTGTGATGTTTTTCGATATATACGTTGTACCTTGCATACTAACATGATTATACAGTAATGCAGTATTAATATGTCACCTGAAGAAATACGGGAGTTTATTTCAAGTTTGTTTTGTGAAAGATCTAATGGTAAATTGTTTTATTTAAGTTCTTGTATTTCTAGACAATGCATTGATTGTGGAAATATTTCATTCTTAGGAATTTGTATGCATGAAAGTGTTGATAATGATTTTGGACAACAATTAGTAGAAGTTAAAAGATTTAAGAATGTTCACTATTCTTTAAAAGATGGAAAAATAGGAAAGCGTTGTGATTTAGTTATATAAAAAGTTAATGTGCATGCATTCATGAGTGAATTTAAGAATAAGATAGTACAAAAATATATCATGCACTCTCAACATGCTTGATGGCTTGATGGCCAATTTCACGCATGCAGAAACACATTTCCAATTAGTACTATACTTTCAGTGGTTGATTTTGCAGAAAATTACACTCTAGCTCCGCAAGAGGAAATTCAATCACAATATTATAATTGAGTGCAAGTAGCTATGTTTGTCCATATTGTTTATAGGCATGCAAATGATAGCACTGAGGATGATAGAAAATTTATGAAGGAGTATCATTTTTATTTGAGTGACAACCGATTACACTCATCAGAGTTTGTTCAATGCTATTTCAGTATATATTACACAAAATTAAGAGAAAGAGGAATCCATATGAAAGAACACCTCATATGGTCAGATAATTGTACGAGGCAGTTCAAGAATGCTCGAATGTTCTATTGGTTAAGTAGGATTCACAAAGAACTTAATATCCAACATATATGGAGCTTTTTTGAAGCTGGGCATGGTAAAGGAGAACATGATGGAGTTGGTGCGTGTGTCAAAAGAATTCTTGCTAGAGAACAATTAAAATTTGAAGATGCAGTAAAATTTAAAGATGCACATGGGATTGTCGATTGGTGTAATAGAAAATTATCTACACCTGGTTTGAGTGAGTACTCTAGAGTTCATTGATTCTTTTGGTTGGTTGAAGAAGATAACATTGTACCTAGAGTTGACTGTGAGACAACAAGTCGATCTACTAAATGGCATTCATTTAGGAGTTCAAAAACAAGCAGATGGACTATCTGGACAAGGGAGCTTGCATGTTTTTTCCAGTTTTGTATCTCAGGAGATTGGGAAGCATGAAAAAATACATAATGGGTTGAACAATGGGAGCAAAGATCATTGACACCTGCACAAGCACATGATCAATATGAAAGAACTATTGAAGAATATTATCAAGTGTTTGCATCTGAAGACTATGACCGTATTTCAGACCTTGTACAAGAAGGTAATTTAATTCAATTTATTTCACTTTATTAAGTTATTTTGTAATACTAAATTTTTTATATTGATATGTGCAAGTTATTAAATCATTTTTTGTTTGCAAGACATGTGTATGTTGTTGTTGCACCTGAGGGGAATGAAGAGCAAACCAAATATTAGTTAGCTCATTGTGTGGAGAGTAAAAATAAGTTAATATCACATTGAGAAGATGATGATGGCTATCATTATCCAACAAGTACCATGATCCCCTTAAGACATCCCCTTAAACAAATTTGATAATAATTTTTTTGATCCCCTTAAGCAATTTTTTAGAACAAGTCTTTCATCGCATTAAGAAAAATTTGAGAACTTATATGATAATTGTTTTCATGTTTTCCAATAGGATTGGTTGTGGTTGTTGGCACTTGGCTACGAAAATACCTAGCAAGGAAGAATGGTCTACCTGCATTTGAAGATTATGAACCACAAAAAAATTATACATTATTCACATTTGGTGGTGGCAACAAATATAAAACTAGATCGGTATTGTGGAAGACCTGCAAAGAAAGTGTTATGGACAATTTCTATGGAACAGCATGAGAAAATCATAGATGCATTACAGAAAAGAGAGGATGCAGATGGTACAATGGAATAAGTAAATACAGGTAAATATAGTTTAAGCTTTATATTGTCCTTTTAAATAGAGGTAATTATTAGTTAAAATATATTTAATTACATGTTTTGATTACATATTGATATTGCTTGTACATTAATAGTTAAAATTGATTTACTATCCTTTTTTGTATCCTTAAGCTGCCATTGCATTGATCTCATACTTTGAAACAAAAAGGAGAGAATGCCTAGATTCAACCTACACACATGTGGAATACTTTTAAATGAAGCTACTTGAGTTGTGTACAAATAGATAGTTTTATATAACAAAATATGTATATTTTGATGATTTCATTGATATTTCTTGTAACCTTTTTGATATCAGGTGGTGTGAAGACCTAGTATATTCTGGGCATGAGTTTGAGATGTTCTTGAGATGGTATATCCAAATTTTGTAATTTTTTTTTTGAGATGACATATATGTCCTAGCATGTCTTCAAATCACTAAATATCATGCATACATTATTGTTAAATCAATTATATCCTTAAGATGTTGTATTATGAACCCTTAAGACATTGTATTGTCACCCCTTAAGACATTGTATTATGACCCCTTAAGACATCCCCTTAAGACATTGTATTATGACCCCTTAAGGCATCCCCTTGAGATATTGTATTATGAACCCTTAATACATCACCTTAAGACATAATATGATCCCTTAAGGTATCCCCTTAAGATGTAATATGACCCCTTAAGACATCCCCTTAAGACTTTGTATTATGACCCCTTAAGACGTTCTATTATGAACCCTTAAGACATCCCCTTAAGACGTTCTATTATGAACCCTTAAGACATCCCCTTAAGATGTTCTATTATGAACCCTTAAGACATCCCCTTAAGACGTCGTATTATGACCCCTTAAGATTTCCCCTTAAGACATCGTATTATGACCACTTATTTGTTTTCAATGTACCTATTTGTTTTGACAAGTTATAAATTAGTATTGGATGTCATTATTTGTTTTGACAACTCATACATTAGTATTGGATGCTGAATTATTTGTTTTGATGGCTTATAAATTAGTATTGGATGCCATTATTTGTGTTGACAACTTAAAAAATAGTATTGGATGCCATTATTTGTTTTGACAACTTATAAATTAGTTTTGGATTTTATTATTTATAGAATTTATTAATGCTTTTGTTCTCTAATCTTGTATGGTTTTTTTTTATTTCTTAAATTTTTATCCTTTCTGGTATATAAACGAATTGCTTTTGTTTGTAAATTATGATTTATTGACTAATTATTGATTGACGTGAATTGAATAAGCTCATTGACTAATTATAGCTAATTATTGAATGTACATATCATGTATGAGATCACTAAATTTGTAAACTGTAATTATTAAAATGTCCTATTAATTTCAACTTCAATTTCATATTTATATTTAATTTCACATTAATGTCCTATATTAATATCTTGACTATGAACATAAAATTCATAAATGTATATGTGTAAATTAAAATTTCAAACAATAATAAAGTCCATAATTTATGTAAATATATTAAGTGCATGAAACCAATATATTAAGCGCATGAAAAAAAGTCCATCAGAGTACAACTCATGAACTAAAGTCCAACTAAGTACTCACGAAACATGAAATATAAATTTCAACATAGTACATGGCAAACTGAAAATATAGTCCACAAAATAAACAAATATAACCCACAAAATCATGTTTCTACGTCATGTATTGTCTCTATAATCAAGAGACCTCTTCATGCCATGCAGACTATGTAGATGACCTGAAACACTCTATACAAGATAAAGATGAAATCATATGTAAGACAATGAAAAAATATTTAATGAAAATTTAATTTATAATTCATCATATTAAAATTAAACTACAGTCATATCTGGGTTTGGATGCTCTACTGCACCTGAAGCAATCTCTACATTCTCTGAATCGATCTATATAAACAAGACAAAGAAAGTTGAAATTAGATGCACAAGTCTACAATTAAAAATGATTTAATTGAAATTAATTTATAATTTATCATATTTTAATTGTACCATATCCATAGGTTGTGCACCCTCTTCTGCAGGACATGTTTGTACATTCTCAACTACTAGATGTGTCACATGCTATAAAAGAAAAAGAATTTAAAACATGTATTAAATCAAATTATATATATATATTCAATTTGAAATTTAAAATTAAAGTTATATATTCACAATATATAATTTATAATTGAATTTAAATATAATAAAAAATTTGAATTACCATTTGATCTGGAGCCTGCTCCACATGCCCTCCTGGAGGTGTAACTATGTCTGGGTCAGGGCTGAAAGTCGCACTAACAAAGTCCTAAAAGATCAAAATTAAAGCATGTAATACTTGAATTAGGTATATATATATATTCAAGTTTGCACATTTTGTGTAGAATTTTTTTTAAACAACCTGAAAAATTAGAGGCCTCATGAGTAACCACAACATATAATGTTTGCTCGATGCCCATTATCATTGTGGTATCAACCTAGACATACATGTAGACATGTAACACAAGCTTATAATATTTACAAGTGTACATGCACATTTCATATATAGTGAATTAAAAATTAATAATTATAACTATACTAATGTAAGTTAAACAATTTACAATATAAATGTACCTGCCCTTGGTCTATGATGACCGATAGTGGAGGAGTGCTTGAAAACCCCTCAGGTGGAATCAACATGGAAGCTGATTGAATCACCTAAACCAACATAAATATTTCAAACATATATGTTATTCAATTATAAATTTAAAACTCAAGTTAAAAATCATTTCATTTATAATTTAAAAAAATGAAATCAAAATACCCTATAAGGGTTGCCGATTAGGACTGGTGTCGATGTATGTACTCATGGAACAGATGATTGCCCCATCGTTACTATCGTCTGTACACCAAATAGTTTGGTTGTTAAAATGTATTACAAAATTTACTCTGATATATACATTCATCAAAATTCTTATAAAATGAATGTGTAGATGCATATTTATACCTGTGTAGCAGTGTCCTCAGGATGTTCACCTCTTGTAAGAAACTCTACAAATGAACTGATGTGACCAAATGAACCACCAGAATCTCCACGTCCACCCGAACTAGGTGTGGCCTGATCAGGTCCATAGCATACTTGATGGAAACTAGTACATACATGTGGGATGGGCCTTGCCACTCCTGGAGTGGTACTCAGACTAGCTCCATAAAAAAATCCTCCATCATCATTGTCTCTATGCTCCCTACCCGCTATCACAGAAGGATGTTGATCAAGGTCTCCTGTGAATGTACTAAGGGAACCTAATGTCAAGACCATAAATCGATGATGCATAGGTGCAGGAATGGGAGGATCGAGAGAAACAACAAGGGGTTGTGCATGCATAGGGCATTGGGGATCAACCCTTTCCCCTAACCTTTATTGTGGCATGCCGCCACCAACACCCTGAAATGATTTAAAATCAAAATAATTGCGCTTTTTCCCCATAAAAAACTCTACATACAATTTCCTCAAAAAATACAATGGGCACTCCCAATTAGCATGTGGGGGACTATCAAAAACCATATACCATTGATCCCAAAAATGTGCACTCATTTGTGGATGTATGCACCACCTCATGGATATTCTAGATTTGTTCGCAGGAATGGGTTGTCGATTAATGAGGTCGAGAAAGTAGGGGGCTAGGTGGGATTTCGTTATTTTAAGGTCTAATATTTGTTTATAAGAGAGACCGTCAGCATAAAATTGTCTCGTCTGTTCTCTGACTATCTATGCCTATCTAGATCAGAATCAATGGACTTGATGGCATCCACAATGTTTTGCATTGCAAATGCAAAATGTCTAACATAGGGTGGAATCAATGCTTGACTCTGCATAGCATTGATTTGATTTTGTATGGATGCAACTTGATCATTTATGTGTGCTCGTAAGCGAGCCTCATCAGATGCAACAAGTTGTGGAGGTGGCATATTAGGTGGAGGGGGAGGTGGAGGGGGAGGTGGAGGTGGCTGAGGTGGTGGATTGATAATATTATCAATATTAAAATCATCCATGATATGAGATATAAGTGTGCACCTACATTAAATTATACTAAATTAACATACAAACTTAAAAAATTACAAGAAATAGTTAAATTTGAAAAACACATGCAAATTTGTTTAAATATGATGTGCATACATATATTAAGATCATATAAAATTGAAACACACATATACAATGATTGAACTTGATCAAGTAAACTATGTACATACATTTAAAATTAAAAAATACCATGCATTTAACATACATACATTTAACATGTACATACATTTAAAATAAAAAATACAATGCATAATTTTCATGCATACATCATTAAAGTAAACTATGTACATACATACAAAATTTAAAATTTAACAACTATGTGCAATTTTAATACATGTGTACATAGCAAACAATAAACTTGAAACATTCACAAAAGCTCATTTTATGTCTAATGCATATATATATATATATATATATATATTACAATTTTCCATCATGATCAGACTAGATAGTCATAAAATATATACTATTATAAATTCATCATTATAAGTTCATAAATTCCACCAAATTCATAAATTCATGTCACTAAAAATATCCATCTAGAACCAAAATCATAAATTCAAGTCATTGAAAATATCCATCTAGAACCGAAATCATAAATTCACATCACACAAAATATCCATCGTTCACCAAATTCATAAATTCATAACTATTTAAGATCATCGTCTTAATTTAAAAACTACTGTGGCTCTCTACTGCATCTCTTTATTTATTTGCATTTTCCTTTTCAGAATCAAAATTTCTCCTCTCCTCTAGCCATTGTCGATGCTCATTTAAGATCCCATCCATAGCCCTGACAAAAACAAAAACAATTGTTTGCATCCTAGATGCAATCATCCTCACAGGTGGTGCGGCAAATTCTTCATTTTGAACAATGTTGATTTGATCTTGGATGGTTCTAACATTAGAATTGATTCGTGCTTGCAAACGAGCACCATCGATTTCAGGTGGTGGAGGTGGGGGGTTATGAGGTGGAGTGGGTGGAGGTGGAGGTGAAGGTGGTGGAGATGGATGGCACGAAGGTGGATTGCGAATATTATTGAATCGATCCATGTGATCTCTAGAAGATATGAGTGAACCTGCATTAGATTTGTAATTTAAAAATGTAAGATACATGTTTAGGATTTATACCCTTAAACCATTAAATATAAATGGCCTAATTGAATACATGTGATTAAATAAGTAAGCGTCATTTATGTCTAAGGCATGTTACTTGAATGAAAATACAATTAACTATTAATATAAAAAAATTTATGAATGTTATAGGGTTTACAGTTTAGAGTTTAACATAGATCCCCTTAAGCCATCCTATCACCCTAAACCATAAATTAATCAACCTAGATCATGATTTATCTCATTCATATTATAATCCTGCATGATCTTATTATTGTTAAATTTGGTTTATGAAACTTAGGGTGAAGTTTTGGTGTCCCTTGGAATATAATGAACTTGCAAGTTAGTGAAGAACATTTTCTTGTGGAACAGTTGATTGAGATCGGTCTATAGGATAGGATTCATGGGAGTACCCTATATATTTTCTTGTGGAACAGTTGACTGAACGATTTAGGGTGATAGGATGGCTTAAGGGGATCTATGTCTAGTGAGTTCCTAAGAAAAAATGACATGGATCAAGTGAATAAAATTTGGTGACGTTGCCCAAGGCAACTGAATTTCATTAATGACCTAGGAAAAAATGATGTCTTTAGCTTTTTTAGGGTTTAGGGTTTAGGGTTTAGAGTTTAGAGTTTAGGGTTTACGGTAATACAATGGCTTAAGGGAATCTTTGTAGTAAGGTTATATGACAAAATGACATGGCTTAAGGGAATCAAATTTGGTGGAGTTGCCTAAGGCAACCAAATTTGATTTTAAGGTCCTAAGACAAAATAAATGATTTAATGAAGAACATTTTCTTGTGGAACATTTGATTGAGATAGGTCTTGTTTCAACTAACCAACCTAGATCATGAAATATCATTCATATTATAATCTTGCACAATCTTGTTATTGTTAAATTTGGTTGCCTTGGGAAACTTCACCAAATTTTAAAAACTTCTTTGATCCCATTAAGAAATGTCATATTAGGACCCCTTAAGACATCGATTTACGATTTAGGGTGATAGGATGGCTTAAGGGGATCTATGTCTAGTGAGGTCCTAGGACAAAATGACATGGCTCAAGTGAATAAAATTTGGTGACGTTGCCCAAGGCAACCAAATTTCATTAAGGGCCTAGGAAAAAATGATGTCTTTAGCCTGTTTAGGGTTTAGAGTTTTGAGTTTAGGGTTTACGGTAATATGATGGCTTAAGGGGATCTTTGTAGTAAGGTTCTATGACAAAATGACATGTCTTAAGGGAATCAAATTTGTTGGAGTTGCCTAAGGCAGCCAAATTTGATTTTAAGGTCCTAAGACAAAATGAATGCTTTAGTGACGAACATTTTCTTGTGGAACAGTTGATTGAGATAGGTCTTGTTTCAACTGACCAACCTTGATCATGAAATATCATTCATATTATAATCTTGCACAATCTTGTTATTGTTAAATTTGGTTGCCTTGGGAAACTTCACCAAATTTTAAGAACTTCTTTGATCCCATTAAGAAATTTCATATGAAGACCCCTTAAGACATCGATTTACGATTTAGGGTGATAGGATGGCTTAAGGGGATCTATGTCTAGTGAGGTCCTAGGAAAAAATGACATGGCTCAAGTGAATAAAATTTGGTGATGTTGCCCAAGGCAACCAAATTTCATTAAGGGCCAAGAAAAAAATGATGTCTTTAGCCTGTTTAGGGTTTAGAGTTTAGATTTTAGGGTTTACGATAATATGATGGCTTAAGGGGATCTTTGTAGTAAGGTTCTACGAAAAAATGACATGGATTAAGGGAATCAAATTTGGCTTAAGGGGATCTTTGTAGTAAGGTTTTATGACAAAATGACATGGCTTAAGGGAATCAAATTTGGTGGAGTTGCCTAAGGCAACCAAATTTGATTTTAAGGTCCTAAGACAAAATGGATGCTTTAGTGTTGAGGGTTTAGATTTTAGAGTTCAGGGCTTAGGGTTTAGTGAACTTAGGGTGAAGTTTGGGTGGCCCTTGGAATAATGAACTTGCAAGTTAGTACCTAGTTTATGAATATTTTTTATTTTATGAATAGATTGACTATTTTCGTAATAGAAACACATAATTATGTATGATTAAGATTGAGTTTGATGTATATTTTAATTGGATTTTTTTTTAATTGAATATAAGATTATTTTATTTAATATTTTTTTCATTACTATTAAACTCACTTAAATGAATTTGATGATATAAAATGTATAATATAAAATTAGTCAATGTTGAATCAGGTATTTTATTTTAGATTGTTTGTAATTGAAATAACCTAAAAGAACTTAGAAAAAAAAATATTCAGATTATTTAGTGTCTAGGTAACTAGTGCAAAAATTTAAATCCTAGACCAATCCTCTAAGTATATATATGGTAAATCCTAAACCATGGATTTAATCATTAAAATTTTAAAATTTAAATTCAAAATTTTCCATCCCTTGCACATTTAATAATACATTATGAGCCAACTAAACTTGCTTAGTATTCAAAGGCATTCAATTTTCTTTATTTTATCATTTAATTACACTTGATCATTATTCACAAATCATTTAAATTTTTGAAAGTACTATGCTAGGAACACTTCAATAGGAGGACCTAAATTTAATCTAATTATGCATCACCATTTCCAAGTTTGAATACTATTCTCCTGAATCATTCCCATAATCATGAACTTGATCTTATCATGAGGGCTAACCCATGAGAACATGACAATTGAGATCCACCAACTCACCCTTAGGTGTTTTTAAATGCCACTACTTAATAACTTATATCTTCATTTGTAATAGTTAATTTCTATGTGTCAAGCAAACCTCTCATTTAATTTCACAATAAAACAATATTATGCATATGCCCTAAACTCTATTTTTAAAATTAATTTATATATTTCTTACCATTATTTTTTTCAAAAATGTATTTAAAAACTATATTTTTCTTCAAAATAGATTATAACTTAAATCTTAATTTCTAATAGTTAATTGTTCAAAATCCTCATTTTTTCTCTAATAGAATAGACATCTATATTTTTTAAAGAGAGTTGATTTATTTACCATCCATAATAATTTACATTTCATCAAAATACCCCATTTCTTCTTAAGTAGTTCAACTTCAATTCAAGAACCCTAGATCCCTAGATGAAGCGAGATGAAGCTAGATTTTGAATTTAATCCTCACTTAAAGTTTCATAGATACCAGATGAAGCTAGATTTTGAATTTAGAGTGTGTTTTTATTTTTGTTTTATTTTTATTTCATCTTTTTAATAGGACTGATTATTTGACCTATAATTAATTATCAAAATTCATATAAAAGATAGTTCTAAATGAAAATTCATATAGCAATACTGTACTCATTTCACAAAAAATGAAAGTTTTTCTAATCTAATTATAATTTAACATTGAAACTAAAGTTTAACATATCATTTTCTCCATACAATGCAAATGAAATTTAAAACATTTAAGCAATGCAAATGAATTTTCTTGAGCTCAAATATTAGGGTTTTCAAAATCAAAATGATTTGTTCAATTTCAATTTAGGGTTTTAGCAATTTTTTTTGTTTCAATTCAATTCAGGGTTTCAATTTCTAAGCAATTAGGGTTTTTAATACAATTTTTTAGTTTCATTTCAAACTAGAGTTTTGAAATTCTTTTTTTTTTGCTTTGATTTGAATTCAAGATTTCAAAAAGCTTGATTAGGGTTTCTAAATGCAAATTTTTAATTCATTTCAATTTCTAGGGTTTTGAAATGCAATTTTTTTGTTTCATTTCAATTAGGGTTTTCAAATTCAATTTGTTTTGTTTCATCAAACAATTCAAGTTTCAAAAGTTAAATTTTGTTTATAAAATACAATTCAAGGTTTATTTTTTTGTTTCTATTGAAAATCTTCACAATATGACGTATTTTATTAATCTATTTGTACAATTTCTCATTTCTACAATAACACAAAATAAAATGCTTAAAATGTAATTTTTTTTTGAAATAAACATGCTAAAAACAATTAATTTATTAATAATTTCAATTTGGAATGAAAAAATGCCAAAAATGGGGGAGAGTACGAAACCTGAGAGGTTTTATGGGGTTGCTATCACTCTGAAATCGGGATCATGTGCGCGTTGGTAAAAATGAATATTTCTTTATTTTTTAAAAATAAATAGTGTTACGAAACGGGATCTCGATTTGTAGAAAATGGGATCTCATTTCCTCTCCGTCTGTTCGAGACCCTCTAGCAAACGGGATCCCATTTTTCAAAAAGTGGGATCCCATTTTTTATTTAGGCTTGGGATCCCGAACCGAAAAGGGATCCCGATTTTTAAAAATCTGGATCTTGTTTTTGCTTAGCCGATTTCATTTTTTTGGCTAAGGAAAAAACTTCCACGTTTCATGGACCCAACTTTGTGCATTTGTATAGGGTTGAGAATTGAGGGTATAGGGTCCAATGTTTAGGGTTGAGTGTAAAGGGTTTAGGTTTTAAGGGTTCAGGGTAGAGGATTGAGGGTATAGGGTCGGGGGATTAGGGTTGAGGGCCCAATATATATGATAGAATGTATAAAGGTTGAGGGATTGGGGTTTAAGGGCAGAGAGAAAGAGATAGAAAAGAAACATATACAAAAATCAATTTTCTCATAATGCGAGTGCATTTTGAAGTAGTAGAGATATGACCATTCTTTTAGCAAGACATAATGTGCTCACATTATAACACGAGCACATTTTGGCTTGCTCTAAAAATGGTAAAATACTCAATATACCCATGATCTCAAGGCCCACATTCTTCATATTCTCCTATTTCTATGTGTGCTCTAACAAAAAATAGTTTTTGATGATGTTGTGAAGTGTGCATGCATGTTTTTCACATTCCACTACCTTTGCATGAAATAGTAGAGTTTTCATGTTGAAAGACATATAATATCAATTCAAGTCTGAATTCCATTCAAAAGTGATATACAATTAAAGTTTGGAGGGGAACAAGCTTTTCAAAAAGTCAAATTATTCAAGAGTTTGAAGAAAGAAGAAGCAAATGATACATAATTGGGTAGAACTCCTGTATTTGAAACTCTGGTTTTTTAGGTATGTGAAGTATTTACACATTTTCATTCATTTTATTATGGCTTTCTTTCATTTTTTTTATTTTGCATATTCCATGTTGAGCATTGTTTGTTTCTCATTATAACCTTAGCTTTTCAATGCACACTTTAAATTACAAAATTATTTACACTTTCCAATTACATTTTTAAACCACATCTCTTTGAGGCATTTTTTTATTTATCAATTGACTTACCTTGTGTATGCTTCCACATTTTGTATACACATATATATGACATAAGTTATAAGGAAGTAAAATAAAACATCGTTTCTCAATCCTTTATTATGGATGTGCAAACCACTCTCCAAAGCTTTCATTTTCGTATAGACATGGGGGATGTTGGAAAATATAGTTGAATTTGGTTTTACACCTACAATTTGCATATGATTGAAATTTTCTAAAGCCTTTTCAATAAATCTATTTTTTGCATATCCTACAATCATTATAGTCCATAATGACATATCTCATTGAGGTATTTTGTCAAAAAATTATACCAAGCAGTTGATTGCCTTGTCTATGCTACTAAATTTTCCATACATGTCTCTAAAAAATTAGAATATACTCCTCCCACATTGATAGGTCTTTGAATCTATTTTGGTTTTCATCTCCATTTCTAAATTTACCTCATCACTAAACCTACCTCATCACTTATGTTGTGATATATTTTAAATGTTTTCGATGAGGCATACGCTACCCCTACCTTGTCAACCCTACTGCATTGGCAACCTAGTGAGTACCGTGAGACCCCATTTCTATGAGGCATATGTTTCCCCTACCTTGTCAACCATATTGCATTGGCAAGCTAGTGAGATTGGCAAGCTAGTGATCTCATCACCCTGAGACCCCATTTATATGAGGTATACGTTGCCCCTACCGTATTAGCAAGCTAGTGATCTCACTAGTTTGCCAATGCGGTAGGGTTGACAAGGTAGGGGCAGTGTATGCCTCATAGAAATGGGGACTCACACATCACCTTGAGTCCCCATTTCTATGAGGCATATGTTGCCCCTACCTTGTCAACCCGATCGCATTGGTAAGCTAATGAGATCAAGCTAGTGAGCTTGGATGCTCTTTCTTTTTCTTCTTTTACTTTGCGTATTCATAAGTAATCTACTAAAAATTGATTGGTGTCTCCTTATAGAAAATGTTGATTTATGAGCCATCGAAGAGAATCTCATACAAAAAAGCAATGCAACATCCTTATTTTGATGATCTTGACAAATCTCAATTCTCTCCCTATTATAACTAGCACCAATTGACTAACTTATTATAAAAAACTTCATTTATTAAAACAAATCAACCTAATGATTAGATATCAATATCAATATAGCATACAGTCTATTGAAATAAAAAATTGTAATGAGATTTACTCAAATATTCAAATTTATTGCTACCTTCAAACATTTGTAATTCAAGCAATGCAATCCTTTAACAGTCCAAATTACAAAAGGGAAAAAATCTTTGATGGATTGTTACTTGGATACTGTGCCAATTATGGGAATTCCAGTTGAGGCATCAAGATCATGTAGGGTTCTCTACAATAACCTCTCTCGATTTTTTTTTTAATCTCAGAGTCGTTTTTCCATGGTGTCCAATTTTGACTTGATGGAAAAAGTGTCAATTACAAGCAATGTAAAGTTGCAAAGTGGTGCAGCTTTCATTCTGCAACTTGTGTGACCAAACAGACTATTCCAATGTGTCCAAATTGGTACATTTATGCTAGGCATGGTCCTCTTTCACACCCAAACACGCGGAATCACTTCGAGCTACGTTCAACTGACTCAATCCCTTAAAGGTCCAAAGTGCAAGAGGGAAACAATCTTTGAAGGGCCATTACTCAAAAAATGTGGTTCTTATGAACTCTCCATCTGAGCCTATGAGATCATATTGGGCCCCTCTACAATAATTTCTCTCAGTTTTTGTTATCTCAGAGTCATTTTCCTGTGCTGTCCATTTTTCATTTGATGGAAAAAGTGTCAAATGCAAGCAGTGCAAAGTTGCAAAGTGGTGCAAATTTTGTTCCAAACTGTTCCAAAGCACCCAAATGGGTGGGTTTACACTAAGCATGGTCCTCTTTCACACCCAAATATGTGGAATCGCTCTGAGCCACATTCAACCGATAGAATCCCTTAAGAGTCCAAAATGTAAAATAGATGCAAACTTTAGCATGTTGTTACTCAGATGCCATGATGTTTAGAAAATTATTTTCTGAGCCTATGGGATCAAATTGGTACCTTCTACAATAACCTCTCTCAGTTTTCACTATCTCAGGGGTGTTTTCCCGTGGTGGTGAATTTTCACTTGGGGAAAAAAAATGTCAAATGCAAGTAGTTGAAAGTTGCAAAGTGGTGCAAATTTCGTTCTGCAAATCATGTGACCAAATGGACTGTTCCAAAATTTTTGTATGGGTGGGTTTACACTAGGCATGGTCCTCTTTCACACCCAAACACACGAAATCGCTTTAAGCTACATTCAACTGACATAATCCCTTAAGAGTCCAAAGTGTAAAATGGCTACAAAATTCAACATGTTACTCTGATATCGTGATGCTTAGATACTTCTCGTTTGATCCTATGGGATCATGTTGGGACCCTATACAATAAATTCTCTTAGTTTTCACTATCTCAGAGGCATTTTTTCATAGTGGCGAATTTTCACTTGGGGAGAAAGTTGTCAAATGCAAGTAGTTGAAAGTTGCAAAGTGATGCAACTTTCATTTTGCAACTCGTGTGACCAAATGAAATTTTCCAACATGATCAGATAGGTACATTTACACTAGGCATGGTCATCTTTCACACCCAAATACAAGGAATCGCTCTAAGCTACATTCAACCGACATAATCCCTTAAGAGTCTAAAGTGAAGAATGGATGCAAACTTAAACATGTTGTTACTCAGATACCATGATGATTAGAAAATTATTTTATGAGCCTATGGGATCATGTTGGGCCCCTCTACAATAACCTCTCTCATTTTTCACTATCTCAGAGGCTTTTTCCTATGGTGGTGAATTTTCACTTGGGGAAAAAGTTGTCAAATGTAAGTAGTTGAAAGTTGAAAAGTGGTGCAACTTTCATTTTGCAACTTGTGTGGCCAAATGAACTATTCCAAAGCATCTGGATGGGTACATTTAAGATAGGAATGGTCCTCTTTTGCACCCAAACATGCAGAATCACTTTGAGCTACATTCAACCGACAAAATCCTATAAGATAAATGTTAGAAATCTGTAGAAAAACATGGGTTTTTATTGAATTATCTCCAAAATACAAGTCACCAACCTTGGGCTCACCTTCTTAAGGCCAATTTAAACATCTTACATCAATTTTCTAACTACCCTTTGAATTCCAATGACCAAAAAAATTATTTCCAATCGATGACCCTTCTAGTGTAGGGGCACCAAGTTCATTTTGCAAATTCTGGTCAAGCGAGGTATAAATGATAGGTTTCTAGGGTGTTGAATCTTATTTTTATTCAATAGGGTCATAATAGACCATATTTTAATGTGCATTGAGTTATTTTGGTTGGTTTAGAGTTTATATGGTCACATTTTACAAATATTATCAAATGTTGTCATGTAAAAGTGCAAAAAATGCAAAATTGGGAATGCCAAAGGTCAAGGGAGTTCAAAGGTTAGTTGAGTCAGTTGAATCAATTTTGTTTTGATGTGGAAGGGTTTAAAATAGCCTCACACAATTCTAGGCAGGGTTAGAAGCTTTGTACTGAAGATTGAAGCAATAATAATACAATTTTCCTTGCAATTTTTCTAGTAAATTGTTGCTCCAACACTCTATACAGTTTCGTATAGGAAGATTATGATTTGAAATTCATTATATTTTGTGAGGGATTGTGTTAGATTTAATTTGGATTTTGAGTTACTGAATTTCATCAAGTTTTGAATTTTTTACAAGCATTCTTCAGGGAACGGGTTTGTAACACCTTGTTGAGGGTTTGAAAGTGTTCAAAATGCAAAGTTGACCCATTCCACCTGTAGAATAGGCTGTAAATTGGTGGAATGGGTACTTGTAGGTATTTTTAAATGTTAAAGTAGGCTTTTGGAGCAGGGAAGGTGATTTGTAGAGTTTTATGTGATGCCCTAGTTGTATTTCATGAGGTTTTGGGGTTGAATTTGATGGTTAGAGGTTAGGGTTGATTGTAAAACCCTTAGAAAAATATTTGTGAAGGATGGAATAGCTTAGGCAGACATATTAGAAGTTTTTTGAGGTTTTGGAAAGGTGAACCAAGGTGTGGAGTGTTGATTTCCAATAAACCCCTGTGAAACTTAGCCTAGAATGGCTTAAACAAGGGTTTAGTGCTTTGATGCATTAGTGAAGGTTTCAGTGACTAAAAGTTGTTGATTCAGTGCATTTGAGACCTATTGAGAGTGTTGGAGTTGAGTTTGGGAGTTTGGGTGAATAGCGTTATGAGCTTTCAAAACTTTTTTTCAAATTTGGCCACAAATTGGCCCATCTTTTGCACCCACCCAAAAATCGGGATCCCATTTATTAAACGAGATCCCATTCCATTTTCAACAGATCTTCTAATAAACAAGATCCTATTTATTAAATAGGATCTCGTTCCAATGAGTGAATTGGAAACGAGATCCTATTTAGTAAATGAGATCTCATTTTTTTAAAATTTGACATGTAGGTTGGGTTTTTTCTTTGTTGACAGGTTCAAGAAAAGGTTTGGGGGTCCGAACCTAGGCCCTGGACCTAGTTTGACCTACAAGTTGAAGGTCCTAGCAATGTCACAAAAAACTACTGACTTTTGGGCATACTTCTGAAGTCTTTTTTTGCAGAGTTTTTCAACGAAATTAAAACCCATTATAGATTAGAAAGTGTAGATTCCAAATATGTAATTATTTTTGCAATTAGATTAATTTTTTTTTCCTTCAATTTCTTATTAAACAGGTCCATAAACTTGAATTATTAGGTTTTTTTAGTATTTTAATAACTTTTTGCCAACATAACATTTTCACGAACGAATTGCATGAATGTGTACTTTAGACAATTATTTTCAATTTTTAAAAAAATCAAAAAATCATAATTTTAGGTCATCTTATGCGTGACGTACATGGCAATTTTTTAAAACACCAAATATGGCTGATAAAAAATTAACAAAAAATAAAATTCAATAAACAATTACAAAAAAATATAGAAAGCGTGCTTTAGTGAGTTACAAAAATCTTTTCCCAAAAGGATTTAGAAAAATATGATTATTTAGGTCAAAATATGGATGACGCACACATGCATGATATGGTAAAAAAATGACTTATAAACATTGGTTTTTAAAAATGCCTATTGAAAATCATTTTTTATCATCTAGGTATTGAAATAAATTTTATATTTGGAAACTAGGCTCTGAGTACTACATTTTATGATTAGTGACTTTTTTCAAGATTCCATCTCTAAGTGCTTCAATTTTTAAGGTCAAATGTGTTGAACTCTAAAAATTAGGGAAAACACTTCCATTAAATGGCCAAAAAGTGGACTTAACTTCTTACCAGCACCCATGTACTAAAACATATATATGTAAATATATATATGGAATGTACTTAAACTTAAAATGTACTGAAACATATAAAGAGTCCATGGAATGTACTAAAACATGAAATGTACTGAAACATATTCTACATTTCTCAGTCTAGCTTTTATTTTATATTTATTCATCAAATACATGCAATCTATAATGCGGTTCATCACTTCTCCACCAAAATTATCTACCTTATTGTCAAGGGTATTGCTAAAACCTTCTCAAATTATGTTAGTATTACTTATTCTACAACATCATTAGGATTAAAAAAAATCCTTTTAGCTTCTCAATAATAGTCAATTTTCTTTATAATTATGATCTATTGATGAATTTTCTAGTTCACTTTATCAGTACACTCCTTGATTAGTTTCTCCTCACACTTTATCTTTTCAAACCATTTCCTAATGCATGAGATAATCTCATTGGACAAAATTTTCTCTGTTAATAATTGGTCACTTAAAGATTGAATGACTAGTAATCTAGGTAATTATCTTTCATTTTGTTCCAATTATTCACATTCCTTTATTAATTTACCCATTCTTTCATCTTGGTTGATTTCATCTTTCCACTTCTTGAAGGAACACTTTAGTATGTCCTCTCCTTTATTGTCATTTCCCTCATCCACTCCTTTGTGGCTTTACTAATATTATTCGTTTTATCTAAGGAAGAAGCTTGTTCTTGAGAAAGAAGGATTAGAGCTAAATAAGTTTATTTTGTAGATTATAGAGGACCAATAAATTGCCTTAGATATCCTTGTAGTTCAAAATTTTTCTTTTGAGATCCTATTTCTTTTATTTATCCCTTTGGAGTATAGTAGTAATAGCATCAATAATAGCTTTTAAATCTACAATCTTATGTTCTCTTGTTGAGTAGCCAAAACTAATTATTAATATTTGGTATCCTTTAGGAATCATTTCATGCTCATCCTTAAATACTATTGGAATAACAACTTGTCCTATTCTCTCTCAATCTTGAAGCATCTATAGTTATTGACAATAAAATGCTAGCCTTCCTTTTTCTCTTAGGTGTTTCAATTTTCTTTATTAAACTCTTTAAATCTATAGAAAAAAACTTTTATTTGATCTTTCCTTTGAATTTTAGATGTCAACCAAGCTGAGGTAATAGGATATTGTCCAATTTATTGAATTTTTGGTCTCTCAGGTGATTGATGTTGATCATTTCCTTCACTACTTCCTACTTCTATTGCATCCTTACCTTATTCTTGGTGAAATTCTCTTATTATTCCTCTTAACTCAAGGCATTTTATGCCTCTTTCTAATCTAGTTATTCAATTTGAACTTTTTAATCTAGCCCTTTATTTTTTTCAAGTACAAACCCTTCATTATTTGATTCTTTAGGCTCCTTAGGTTCCTCTAGAAAATTAATTTCCCTAATAGTTATTGACACTATTGGTTGACTTATATCAAACTCTTTATTAGTATCCTCAACAAAAGATTTGGGAGAAAGAATGTCATGTTGTATCTCTTCAATTTATTATTATGATTTAAATAGGCTACCTTCACTTTCCTTTTATTTATCAACATGTGTCTCTTGTGTTATTTCTTACAAGACTAGAGATTATTCTCTCCTACTACTCCCCACTTCACCTTTAAATCTCTTTATACCTTCCAATTCTTTTAAAATTATAACTATGTTAGACATGGAGAGAAGAAATAAAAATTGTTTTCTTTTTTGGTGAAGAGTTGGGAGTATTCATCATTGGCTATTTTTATTTCATTGTCACCACCAAAGGTCTCTATCCTTCAATTGGTTCTTGAGTAACTTGAGCTATCGCTGGTTCTGTAACTTGTTCTTGCGTATGGGAGATATAAATGTTCCCTTGGGCATTTGTGCTAAAATATGTGGAACATAGCTTCAATACTAAATCCTTGTCTTGGTTGTACAACCTTTGTTTCTTGGATTTTCATCTTCTTGATTAAAAAATCATCATAATATTCTTCATCTTTTTGATGTCTTGTTTCTCTTCTTCCTAACATTATTTTTATAGGCAAATGTAATTCCTTGTGCCTTTAATGCTTGAATATATGCATTTAACCAATTAGTTTTTCCATCTAGGATATGTTGTGTAAGATATTTGATGGAGGATACTTCTTTCTCAAATCAATTTGGATGTTGGATAGGCTAATTGAAAATTATATTCAATTCAAATCTTGAATTTAGGACCTTTTCATCATCTTTTACTCATAGTATTATATATGTGCTCAATACCCTCATCTACTTGATAATGAGCCTATAGTAAGTTCTTCTCACTTCATGATAATTTATGCAATTATCCTAGAAGTCCTTTGTATGTGGTATATGCTTTAATGATGATATAACATATTTTTCCATTCTCCTAAAAGTGTAACAGCTAGGTTAGGCATCATTATAATGTTGTATTAAACATACTAGCCAATGAAAATGGGGAATTTTATCCTTTCTCTATGCTCGAACTCTAAAAATTTATGAGATTTTATTAACTACCTTAAAAGTTTCAATAAGATAATCTTAGCAGTGGCGTACCTAGGTAGTTTGTAGGGCTTGTTGAGAAACCCTTCTATTTTGATGCATGTAAACTTTTGAAACTATATCAACCAGCTCCCATATTTTTCAATTATTCCTTGTCTCTCCACAAACAATATTTGAGATTTGTCTCCTTCCATAGTCCTTACCAACCACATGGAGAAGTCATCACTCACCATCACATAATGTTTCAATGCCCCTTTGTAATATAATTGAGGATAGTAATCATATAACAAGTGTTTTCCTTGCTTAAATCCTAGCGTACCCTTTCTCTCTAGACCAAAAAAGGTAGAATCATTGTTAATGAGTAAACCAAATATGAAGTCATGTAAAATTTATGATTTACTTAGAAAATGGTCAACTAATCATACAAATTGTTGCTAATGGTCTATGTCCAATGTAGCATAGTGTGTTCCATTAATATGTGCTTAGTGTAGAAATGCATCCAATTCTCAAAAGTTGAGGTAGTTGGAAGTTACACAACTCTTCTAAATAAAATTACAATATCACCAATTTATTGTTGAAAATAACTTTTGTATAGGATCATGGGAAATTTTAAAATATATTTATTTGGATGCTCCATCCATTTAATGTTAATGAGCCTATCATATTTTTCCATTTTATTATTAAATTGTTGCTTAGAATCCCCTTTATCTATATGGCTAATTCTATTATAGAAAGGGATATTAAAGGTGTTCCTAATTGCATTAGTGTTTAGATCTGCAAAAAATATTCCTCTATAAATCTCTTGCCTTTTCTCTAGATCACAATGCTTGATGTATCTCAACACCAATTCTAGGAATTGCATTGATGTGGGGAACACCATGACTTTGTCCAATCCATTTAGAAAAAATTCCTTTCCCATGCCATTGCATCTTGACTAACCATTCTTTTATGGAAGCCTTCCATTCTAACATGTCCAATGTTTGTGTTTGATATGACTCCCCATCCCATAGTAATTTGGGAGCGAGAATTCATGCCTTTGAATTCATAATTCATACTTTTTTCTCAAGAAATCATTTAACCTACATGAAAAATCATATTCCTAAATTATATTATTGGTTATTTAAAGTTTTCCATTGAAATTATTTCTTCATTGGTTAATTCTCAATTAATGTATGCTGATTTCAATTAGTTTAGGCCACTTAACTTTTTTTACTTTTTCTTTGTTAATTTTGACTATTGTTTTCTACATTTTGTATTTTAAATTTGACTAGGGTTTTGATTTGTGTGGTCTATTTCTAATAGCCTTACCAACCCTAATAATTTTAATTTTCTCTTAACCCTTAATTGAAGTTTTAGAAGACAAACTAAAATTTAAATTTGGGTTTCCTAGTTACATACTTATTTGAATAGAGCTAACCTTGTAGTAAAATTTATGTGATGTGAATGCTTGGAACTTTGGAAAAACTTCATCCTCTTCATCTCTCATTACTTATAACTACTCAAACATTTTCTCCAAAAAAAGAATCTTTTCTAAAATTATTTCGGGTTCTTAGAATGCTCTCACTTCCTTAGAATGCCTTTGGTGGCAATTGTGTTATGGAATTTTTCTTAAAACTTAGAGAAATTTACGAAAATCACTTGATAATCAATGCACATTGAGAGTTAATGAGCAATAAATTCTCTAGAATGGACAACCATTTGTAGAAATTTGAATTAGAATTGCACCTTTTAATTTTGTGTTTCGTCGCATAAGGTTTAGATGGGCTCCAATTCTATACAACAATCCTTTTAATGTTCCCTTATTAGAGATTTTTAATTGAATTGAATTTAATAAATTTCTTAGGTTTGTTATCCAAATAAGTTTAGTTTCTCCACAACCTAACCTTTTTGTGATAATTTTAAGCTTCAAGTGGTCTTTTGGGAAAATGCTAATGAACTAAATTTATTGATTTTTCTATGCTTTAAAATATATGGTTTAGATGAATAGTTTTAATGTTGATGTCATCCAAATGAGATGATGATGCTAGTATGACATAAGTACTTGTTTTGAAATGATGTCATCATAAGTCAAGGGTTACTTGGGATGGTGTCAACATGATGTAATGTTGACATTGAATCATGATACAATTAGTAGGAAATTCTAATTGAATCAAATTTTAATAGGAATCTTAGAGGTTCTATTCTTCACAAAAGAAGATGATGTAACATGATGTCATAGGTGTATGACATGAAACAAGATTTAAGTGAATATACTTCATGTTAATATGTTAATGATCATGTTCATATAGACTTGAAATTTCCACAATCATTCATTTTTTATTTATAGATGGTCGGGCATAGGAACAATCAAGTGAATCAGATCTTTTCTTCCAATTGGTGGAGTTCAAATGAGAGTTAGATTTCTATCAATATTAACCTTTGTAGGATTTTTTAATTGAACCGATCATATGAGAAAAGTCAAGAGAACTAGACCTTGGTTTAGTTGGAGGGGTAAAACCTATGTAAGTGAATTTATCTTTCTTTTGTGAATTTCAAGAAATTTTTTAAAGGACCAAGACCTTATTTTAGATGCTCTATCAAACTATGATGGAATTTTGGTACATGGATCAATTAATTTTTAAAAACTTCACTAATTTATGAAATTGGATGATACTATGGGATAAATCTAAAACCTAAGAAAAAGAGGGGGGTCCATATTTAGCTAAAATCAAAATGATTCACATTGTCAAAAGGCACAACAAGACCATTATTTACCTCTTTTCCAAAGCCACACACTTTTGGTTCTTGTGGCTTGAGGTCAAGTCTAAGTATAATTCAAGCAATCTAGATTATTAGTCCTTTTAGGAAATCTTACAAGTAGTCCCTTCTCACATACAACACAAAATTGGCATTCTATCCACTTAGCTATGGTGAAAATATTGGAAGTGGTGTACCTAGTCACTCCTTTTCAAAACTACACTCCTTGCAATGGTCATGCTTGACTTTCTCTACATTTTCCTATGGTGTAGAATTTTATTGAGAGATTCCCTTCATTGCATTGTACAATACAAAGCCATAAGTTTAAAACCATATGGAAAACCATTATAGTACCCAAGCTTGCTCATCTTGCTTTGTGCATTCTTTGTCAAGGCTTGTTGTTAGGGACTCGTTTGGATTTTCATAAGTTCTCAAATTCCAAGAACATTTTTTTGTGCCTCTTAACCCCAAAAAATTTCATAATTTTTAAGCATAGAGTAAACACAATGGTAGAATCCTATGAATTAGAAATTAAAACAGATAACCAAGTAGCTCAACCAGGCAAGTGAGTAGCTCAATCATGCAAGCAAGCAACTCAAGTAAGCAAGTGGGTAGCTCAAGCACACAAGCAAGTAGCTCAAGTAGGCAAACAAGTAGCTCAAGCACATAGGAAAGTAGCTCAAGCATATAGGCAAGTAGCTCAAGCATACAAGCAAGCAACTCAAGTAGACAAGCAAGTAGCTCAAGCACATAGGCAAGCAAATCAAGTAGACAAACATGTAGCTCAAGCACACAAACAAGTAGCTCAAGCACACAAGAAACTAGCTCAAGCAAGTAGGCAGCCAACTCAAGCACACACACAACCAACTCAAGCACACAATCAACCAACTCAAGCAAGTAGGAAACTAGCTCAAGTAGGCAAGCGAGTAGCTCAAGCATGCCAACAACTAGATCAAGCAAGTAGGCAACCAACTCAACGACACACAGGATGGCAAGAAAGATGCTCTGATACCATTGTAATGTCCCTTACCCGACTTTGCCCTAGAATTCGCTTGTTGATTAGATTTAGGGTTTCTTCTTTTTCAAATGAATGTTCTCTTTGACTAAGTAATCTTGGATTGAAATATGAATTTAATATTTCCACCTGTACATATATCTGTTAGCATTAATATCTAGATATCTAAATATAAATATAATCACAAATCAATAATAAAGACATACAAGGAGTGACATGGGTAGATCCCCTCGAAGCTATCCATCTAAGCCCAAGAACACAAGTGTCCTATTAGGACAACCCACCCCTTGGCCCCAAGCAACATGAACATCTCAGAGTGGTGTGCTTAGAGGAAACACCTGTACCTTCTTTCTTTACCCGTTTCATCACCTCAAAAGACACTTAACCTAGTGGGGGAAGCCAACAGAGCTTATAAGTGGTTCTAGGCCTACCACCCTCCATGGCTGCAACAAATTGTTAAGTGGGGTTTTTAGGCACCACTTTTCTCAGGCCATTCCTCCCTACTAGGCTTGCAAACACTTAAAAGACAATCTTTTAGCAATCAAATACATTTGCATTTATTACTAATTCTTTAAGTTAATATCAACATTATTATCATCATGATAGTACTAAAGAAAGCATTACACAAATCATAAGATTAACAATATTTGTTTCTTATCTTCAAAATATGCTAAATATTATTGCCAAGTGAGTACATCACCTGAGTTGTTGTATCTCTCCACGTTTTCTGATTCCTTAGTTGCTTCCTTCAACCTTGGGTTGATCATGGGATGAAGACAATTCATATACATACTCTACTTATGCTTATATTAAAGAGTCATGCCAGTATTTATATGACTTAATAATTGTTGTATCATTATTACACAATCATAAAATATATATACATACATACATACATACATACATACATATATATATATCATTATTTCTAATTAACTTCAATTTAGAATACTTACTTTGACATATATATATATATATATATATAATCCACATGTATATATATCTATATTCATAATAATATTAAACTTATTGTTGTTGGTTTTTTTATTCCCTATCTTTTTTATCTCTCCCTTGTATATATTTTCCCCCCTTTAATTGCAAATATATTCCTCATTTTATATCCCACAGTGGGGACAAGGCATGACTTTTCAACCCCAATTGATGTCTTGTTTAGTAATTAAAAATTGTTATTTATTGATTGTGCATTATTATTAACCGCAACTTTTCATAATTATTTTTAGTCACTGGTCCTTAGTACTATATGGGTGTTTTATTATGTTTGGCTAATATTATTTATTGTTTTTATTATTTTATATTTATTCATTTATATTGATATGATATATATTTATTTTATGCTTATTGTTTTATATTTTATATTAGATGATTCTTAAAATATAGTTGTTATTATACATATATATATATTTCAGTATTATGATAATAATATTTTTAATATGTAATTTATTCATTCGTATTTCAAGGTTAGAGTTTTTAGTGTCATAATTTCAGAGACATGACAATTTTAGCAACAAAAAAGAACTAAACAAACAACATATAATCTACTACAGAAAAACCATCAGAAACTACATTGTTGAAGATCGTGACAACATCATAATTTCATCTCCACCGAAGCAACTTTGCAGCTGTAGGAAAAAAGCTCCCTCTACATGAGCACACCACAAGAAATCATTTCCAGAGTAAGAACCAACTCCATAACATCTGAAACACCATCTGAGACTGTAAAAGACTCAACAATCACAAGCCAACAGTTACTCTTTACTACCCACCCTAACTGGAACAAAGAAAGAAACATAAAACTTCTAGACCACATTGGAAAATCAACCTTTCTCTTCAAACCTATAGCCAACTCCAGTAGTTTTAGCCTCAAAAGCATAAAATTGCAATTGTGTCACTCTCATAGCAGTTTGCAAGTCCGGTTTGAATTGGAGTGAGGACTATAGAAGGGAAAGGTGGGGGGCAAGATTCATACAGATGATCCGAGCTTCCATTTGAATGGTGTAAAACGTGTGGGAAAAGGCAGCGAGACAACAAAAATCCCAAATGTTTTTCAAAATATATGTCTAAAGGTTTGTGAAATGATATTGAGGTGTGAACCAAAGCCGAAAAGTACAGTTTTTCAAGACTAGACTTTAGTACACAAAGGACAACATGGTGTTGGCGAGATGAGAAAAAAACTAGCTTCAATAGAAACTTTAATATACAAAATTATTGAACTCTTATTTTAAATACTTACATTGATTATCAAGTCATTGTCATTTCACTTTATATATCAAGTCAATTATCATTTTTAATGTTCTTTTACGCATTCAATCCAAGCCACCGACATAATGCATTTACAAATGCTTCTTAACCATTAAGATAATGCTCCTTACAATATCATAAGGAATCTTGCCAGCTCACCTCCTCGACATCATGCTTGGTGTTCGGTGAGGGGTCTAAAAAGAGGGCATAAAATAATATATGTTGACATTTATGCCGTAGCCTACCAAATATTTGCCGGCTCAAGCGAATACGCTGGATTTTTGCGTCCTCGACTCGTTTGCCCTTCCTGGAAGTCTTGTCACCGACATTGTTGGGGCCTCTTCTTAGTTTCCTTCTTTCTTCGGTACTAGTTTAGATGCATTTGCCGCACCCGTACCTACACCCACGTAAGAAGCCGCCATGTTGCCTCTTCGAGACAAATACCTCCCCTTCCCTACTTTTCAGCGCAGAAACCCCTGTTTGTTTTGAAGAAATTGGCTTTGTTTACCACTAAAGGTGGAGATTTTATGTAGTTGGCGTAGAGTGTTGAGACGGAATCGGCAAATTCCAAAAGCGCCAAGATCACCAGCAAGGGAAATGAAGGGCTGAAGGGCTTAAACGAAGAAATGGAAGACACTATTGATGTTACCAAAGGTACGTAAGAAGTAGTTTTATGCAAAATCTGCATGTTCTTTCTACATGACTTTTTTCAGTACCTTTTTCAGCTCTAATTAACTTTTCTTTGGGCTCTGATTAATGGTTCGCTTTCCCCTTTCTTCGGTGCAAAAACCCCTGTTAGTTCTGAAGAAATTGGCTTTGTTTAACTCTAAAGGTGGAGATTTTATTTAGTTGGCGTAGAGTGATAAGATGGAATTGCCACCTTCTAAAAGAGCCAAGATCACCGGCATGGGATACAAAGGGGTAAAGGGTTTAATCGAAGAAAGAGAAGCTACCATTGATGTTACCAAAGGTACGTAAGAAAGTAGTTTTATGCAAAATCTGTGTGTTCTTTCTGTATGACTTTTTTCAATACCCTTTACAGCATTCATTAAATTTTCTTTGGCTTCTGATTAAAGATGTATATGCTGGAAGAGTAGCGCTTTATTGGTTATTTGTTACTATATTACATTAATTAGCTATAACGATTAATCTTAGAGTGAATAAAGCGAGTAATGATGTTGCCAAACGTGCCCAGATCTAATGGTCAATCGCTAAGAGACCCAGAAAAGAATAGTTTATATCTGAGTTATGCATGTCTTTTAAGTACCCTTTACAACAACACTTCAGATTCGTACAACTGTGGTGCAGGAAACAGTTGAGATTGTTTTATTTTTTATATTTTATTAAGCAAAAAAAACAAATAAATCATCAAAGAACACAGAGCAGAGTTGATCTGTCAAACTAGCTGTAAGGAAATAGGAAGTGCCCGGCTATAACAGCCATACAAAAGTTAAAGCATGGCAGAAACATAGAATCTCTTTTTTTTATTAGTTAATTTCACGCATTCTAAGTTTTCAAATAGTATGTTGGATTTGGACAATTTTTTTTGGTTTTTTTTTTAATGCGATTTAAGATTTTATAGCTATTACTTTGGTTTCTGGATAGTTACAACAAACACGAGAAAACTTGCTATCTATAGTTCTGATTACCATTCGCTTTGACCACCACAAAATTTGCACAGTTGATCCAATACATGTGCACAAATGTCTTGAGTACTATTGGTACAAATAAAGTTGCACAACTCCTTCAATTAAGTACTTTTTTTTGTAACAATTGAGTATACAAGTGGACAACTATTGGTACATTTGAAATTTTTTACTGGGCTTTTAATTAACATGTATCAATGAATGGTTAAATTGGAAGATGGGCAATAATTAGGGCCTTTTTCTTAGTAGAAATATGTTACGTCTACACTAATTTGTTACTATATTACATTAATTAGTCTTCCATCCGAAAACTCTTACTATATCATTTTATATTAACTGGTTAAAAGAGTTGTTAATTTTTTTTTGTTGTTTCTAGGAATAAAAAATAGTATATATTTTTATTTAATTTAAAATTATAATAATTTCAAACATATATTAAATAATAAAATAATAAATAAGGAGTTATAAAAGAAAAAAGTGATTAGTTCTAGAGTGCATCATTAGTATCAATGTTAATAATGCTTGTGGAGTGGAAGGTTTAATCCATAGCTTGAAATTGGTTGTTGGTTCTAATTTTGAAGGCCTATTGTTGAAACTCTTAAATCTTAGTTAAGACAATGGATCTAGGTTAACTAAAATGTCACCGAATATTTGGTTTGAGTCTTGCATAATTATAAAAAATAATTCTTTATGGCTCAACTATTTTTCCTTGGCATGACAGACATGGGAAATGCATTTTCATGATTTATTATTATTTTTGGAGGCACCAAAATATTTTATTTCTTTCCAAAAGAGTTGGGCAAGTGGGGAAAATAAAAATAAAAAATAAAAAATTGGGTTAGCCAAATTGGAGGGAAAAGGTGAAGATACAAATACAAGTTCTTTCGAGGCATTACAAATCATATTTGAATTGTTATTTCTATTACTTTGGTTTGTGCTTTTGAGCAGCTTATTCCAACCCTTGAGAATAAAGGTTGAGTTGAATGAAAACTCAATCTCATCTTGGGAAGACTTCATAACGAAGGTCTACTTGCACTTCATTGGAGGATTTCGAGTTTTGAGGAAAAAATTCCATCATTTTTGGATTAGAGTTTGGTCATAATTTGAAGCAGATTTCATTACATTTTGGAGCACAATTTTGGATCATATTTGAGTGCCATTCTTGAAGAGTCATAATTTAGATTTATAAATTAGTTTGGGTGCCATAATTTACCATTGTTTGTGGAGTAATTTTTGGTGCTTATTGTCATCATTGCTTAGAGTTTTTCCATACATTTTGAGTACCAACATTTCAAGCTATTCAAAGGGTTGTTGTGCATCAATTATTATTATTTGGAGAAAAAAACCCTAGCAGATTTATTGTAGACTTGAGCGATCAGATTTGGAGCTGATCTTCTTGTTGTTGAAGAGTGGAAGATGTAGAGTTTCATGCCCTAATTGGAGCGCTCCTTGGTAGATAATTTCTATCACTTCTTAGGTCATTTTCTATTGATGTTTTGGTATGCATAGGCCTAATTTAAGGTCTGATTTGTAACAATAAACTTTTAACTTATTTCTGGGAATGTTTGAGCCTATTTTGTGATGTATTTGCATGGACATAAAATCAGATTTCTTTTATGTTTGGTTGGTCATTTTATTGTGGTTCATTGCTGGTTTGATTCATAATTGAAGATAGATATATTTTTCCTATTGTTTGAATCTTTTTGGAGGAATATATGTTTGTTGTTCATGAACCAAAAGAAATAGGTGTCCCACCTTTTGGGAGATGGAACTTTGAACCTATTTCACACTTCAGTTCATTAGGAAACCAAGATCCATCAACCAAGTAACTCAATTGAGGGAAGGACTAAGGGTTTCTTTGTGTTATTAGACATGGGTTCACCATTAAACGAAGCTTCAAAGGAGAAATGTAAATTCTTATGCACAAAACACTATAAACTTGAAAGCATTAAATCAAATTGACAAACACCATGAAACAAAAAAGTACCTAGAAGAATGGAGAGGTCAAAACAAGATCTAAAAACTCTGGAAATTGTTGTTTTAAGGTGCACTGGGACTGATATGCCAAGCTGGGTGATTTAGTCTTGCTATAGAAATCTGGACAGAATATGGAATCTTCTAGTGATAGATCAGGATCTACAAAAAACTGACAAAAGGGGTATACTTGTCTACGCCTAATTTCTTGAAATTATAACATTGCAAGCCGACATAAGATCTAGGATAATAAAATCTTGCCAAAAATTTGAATTAAAATAGGTCTAAGTTAAAGCGGGACTCATATGCCAGGTTAGGTGTATGAGTCTCAGTGGCTTAAACCTAGGACACAAACTCCAAGAAGTGTTAAGTTCAATACATTTAAAATCAGGTCCCGAGACCTAGGTGAAAGGGGCACATGAGTTTGAGATCCCTAGATCTGGAACACAACCACAAATATTAAATTGTGATTTGTGATTTGTTGAATGTCAAGATTATCCTTAAAAAAACGCATTTAATAGGCTTGTGGATTCAAAATAGGACCAATTAAGGCACAAATGAACCATATTTTAATAGGGAGGGCCCAAACAAGTGTGAAAATGTAAAGGGATACATTTTTCTACACTACATTTAGGCCCCACTTTAGTGAGAGGATGGCCTTATTGAATAAGACAATTGAGAGGGAGGGGTGAATCAGTTGTCACAGACTTTAATCTTCAATTCAATCACTGAAACTAATACTTAAAACTGTATAGATGATTAATCATCAAATGCTAATGCATAAAACTCAAATCCAACACATAAACACAATAACATCAAATTTACGTGGAAAATCCAATAAGGGAAAAACCACACTGAGGATTAATTCACACTATAAAGAATATAAAAACCGATTACAAAAAGGCTCATTGCCTGAAATAAGACTCACTACCTGAGATAAGGCTCACTATCTAAAATAAGGACTCACTGTCCATAAGGCTACAACCTGGAGGGCTCACTGCCACAGAGATACAAAGAAGACAAAGAAAACTTGTTAGAGAGAGACAACAATCCCAATGCAACAAAGGATTCCACCACAGTCACTTGATCAACTTACATGAAAGATAGGGTTCACCTTCTGCTCACTACATTCAAAAACTCAACGTTAAGCTTCACAATGATTTGCCACACATAATTCACACACATTTTCTAAATAACATTAATGTCACGTCTACTCTTTCACTTATCTTCCTTCTTTTCTCTTGTATATTTTTCATTACTAGCTCATCCTGTATTTATACTAGATCTCCAACCTTAAAAAAGATCCAAATTCGACCATCCAACTTCAAATTCAAAATTATGTTGGTGCCAAACATCCTAGAGTGGAATTAGAATGAGGGCGAACCAAACACACGCTTCAATGGGACCCAAAAGATCAACACACTTCATTATCCTCGAAAGTAGTATTTCACACAAGGTCGGCCAAACCAGGGTAAAACACATATAACCATTAAGCATGAACTTCCAAATGTCGAAACCATCTTCAATAGAACCAGGGCAACACAATTCTAGAACCACAAGTCATAAGACTTCATCAAAGAGAAATCCAGACCAACAACATTTCTCCCAGACCTCAAAACCACAAAAAACCACGAGCAAATCCAGACCAAAAAATCGAAGCACCAACTGAATACTTACAACATCTCCTTAATACAATTTTCTCAATATCCTCGACATATACAGGTAACGACAACTAGTAGATAACCAGTTGACCAGTTGACATCAATGCCAACACCTTCATTCTTTCCATAAAACTTCCATTCTTGCAACAATCTCTCCCTTTGTCATTGATGGAAACACATGATGTGAAAAACCATCAAAGGCAACATCTTAGCTTTGAATACATTTTTCTGTTTCTCCCTCTTAGAATATAATCTCTTATTCATCCTTTCCTTTTTCACATTCTTCCTCTCACCCTTTGACATCAATAACAAAGACAAAAAATAAAATTTCCATTGATTTTTCCTTTGACATGATAAACAAAATACACACGATAACAACACCTGATACTACCTACCCCGTGAGAGGTAGCCACCAAAACTTCAGTCCAAAAATATAGAACCATGAATCTATCGGACTGATGCATCTCTGAATGCATCTTAGTTTGTCAAAGGAGGTCCAATAACCCCTAACTTCTCCTAGAGATACTCAAAAGTATCTTTAGGAAGAGCCTTCGTAAACATATCAACCACTTGATCCTTCATCAGAACATACTCAAGCTTCACTAAATTTTCCATGACCTTCTCCCTCAAGAAATGATATCTGATAGAGACATATGCTTTGTCCTTGAGTGCATCACAGGATTCTTAGAAATGTTAATTGCACTTGTATTATCATAGAAGATAGAAATGGGATCATCATATAGCACTATGCTATTTTTCAATGTTTGTTTCATCCATAGAACTTGTGTACAATAAGAAGCAATAGTAATATACTTAGCTTCAGTAGTAGACAAATAGACTAAATCTTGCTTTTTACTCAACCATGCCACTAATCTACATCCAAGAAAGAATGCACCACCACTTGTACTCTTTCTGTCATTTACACATCCAGCCCAATCCGCATCTATATATGCACTAAGTGTAAAGTCAATATCTTTAGGATACCATAATCCATAATCCAGAGTGCCATTCAAATATGTGAATATTCTTTTAACTGCAACATGAGTTTACTTCACATCTTCTTGAAATCTAGCCACAAGACGAATTGGATGCATAATATTTGATCTAGTAGCAGTCAAATACAATAATCCACCAATCATAGAAGATAGAAATGGGATCATCATATAGCACTTTGCTATTTTTCAATGTTTGTTTCATCCATAGAACTTGTGTACAATAAGAAGCAACAGTAATATACTTAGCTCCAGTAGTAGACAAATAGACTAAATCTTGCTTTTTACTCAACCATGCCACTAATCTACATCCAAGAAAGAATGCACCACCACTTGTACTCTTTCTATCATTTACACATCCAACCCAATCCGCATCTATATATGCACTAAGTGTAAAGTCAATATCTTTAGGATACCATAATCCATAATCCAGAGTGCCATTCAAATATGCGAATATTCTTTTAACTGCAACATGAGTTTACTTCACATCTTCTTGAAATCTAGCCACAAGACGAATTGGATGCATAATATTCGATCTAGTAGCAGTAAAATACAATAATCCACCAATCATAGACCTATATTTTCTCTGATCAACCTTAGGTGAATCATCATCTTTACCTAATTTGCAACCAGTCAGCATAGGAGTACATATCGGTTTGGAACCATCCATCCCAAACTTCTTCAAAATCTCTCACATACTTAGATTGTGATATGAAAATTACTTTCTCTATTTGATTAATTTGTAGCCCAAAAAATAAATTCATCTCTCCAAACATAGACATTTTAAATTACTTCTGCATTTGTTCTACAAACATCTTGCACAAATTTTCATTTCCTCCAAAGATAATGTCATCAACATACACAACTACAATCAAGATTTTATCATCTTCAATCTCAAAGTACAAATTACTATCTGCCATACCTTTGTTAAATCCTTGTTGAATCAAATATCTGTCTAACCTCGCATACCAGGCTCTAGGAACTTGCTTCATCCCATATAAAGATTTCTTCAATCTACACACCATATCCGGTTGATCTCTCAATTGAAATCCTTTCGGTTGTTCCATATAGACTTCTTCTAGCTCACCATTCAAAAATGTTGACTTGACATTCATCTGATAGACTTTGAAATCTTTATAAGTAACCAATGCCAAGAACATCCTTATAGCTTCCATTCATGCCAGTGGGGAAAACGTTTCCTGAAAATCTATGCCTTCTACCTGTGAGTAACCTTTACACACAAGCTTCGCTTTGTTTCTAACCACTTCTCCATTTTCATTCAATTTGTTTCTGTATACCCATTTCGATCTAATGATATTTTTATCTATCGATCTTGGGACCAATTCCCAAGTCCAATTCTTCTCAATCTGCAAAAGTTTTTCTTTCATTGCTTCTTTCCAATGTTCATGTTTACAAGCTTCACTTACTATCTTTGGCTCTATCTCAAAAAGTAAACACAAATTCACTTCAGCAACAACTTTGCTTCTAATCAACACACCTTTTGTCTTGTCTCCAATAATCTAAATTTCTGAATGTGTTGATGGGTGTTTTAACACTTCTCAACACAGGTAATGCATAGGTGCATCACCTCTTTTGAAAGATAGCTTCCTACAACAAGTTGCAAAAAATTATAACAAGGTCTCTCGGGTGTCAGGTCATGACTTGCTTAGAATGTCTCAGTTGATTTTATGTGATTTTTCTAGTAATTACAAGGCAACCTTACGTGTGTTAAGTTGGAGGGAGATTGGTTCTCTGAATGGAGTTCTTTAGAATTGGAATTGGTGTGCAATTGTTGCAAGTTCAAAAAAGAATCTGGACTCCACTTTTATCATCAGATTTGGCTTTACAATGATGACTGAAATTTGCCTAAACTATTATTTCAAAGAAATATCAAAAGGGAAGGGAAAGGAAAGAGTTCTTAGACTTGAAACTACCAATGAACAATGACAATGGAGAGTGCTACATTTGACAACCTTCCTAAAACTAAGTTCCACTTAACCAAATCAACTTACAGTATCACGAAACCAGTGCTATTTTCTAAGGTTTGCAGATTTTCAACCATTCATTCACCATAAGCATGAATAAAAGATGAAGTTTAATTGTAGCAATCAATATATGTTCAGACTAGCTTTACATAGCTGTTTATCATCAACAAACAACAAAAAACATGAACAAGGAAGGGCATCAACACAACATAACTCCTCAACATGAATGAACAACATTTACTAATCTACTAAAGCATGCAAGAACACATATAACAACAAAGTAAATCTATTCAAATCTATCAACTATGAGGAGAAGAATCATGAAACATGAATGAAACTAAAAAATCCACCAAAATCAATGAACTATTAAAGTTTAAGCAACATGTCTTTACAAAAACTCAACTCTCTATTGAAAATGAGAGGAAACCCCCTATTTATAGTGCTCTAAAATAAAAATGAGTGGCCAAGATTTAATCTCATTGTGTGGCCAAGATTCACTACAAATTAGGGTTTCACCTACCTCCAATATATTACAATTTTAAAATACATTTTTGTCTTCTAGCCTATTTTGTCTTCTAGTGTCCAACACTGTAACACTTTGTCTTCTAGCTGATTTCTCTTTGTTGTAGCTAAACAGTGAGGAACTCATCATTTATGACAGGTTTTCCAGCCTCCTTTTGCAATATGGCATACTCCAGAAATTTTCCAATCAATACCCGGAGCTTATCCCACTCCATTATGTCAGATTGAAATATCTGAAACGATAATTTCTTTGATTGGCCTATCATTTTTTCCCAATTCTTCAAGCACTTAGGCGTTGATTTGGCCATTTGCTCGGATTGGACGAAGGCATTGGCGGCAAAGTTCATAAAATTCGACGTAAACAAATCTGTTGTTCCGTCCTCCATCTTCTTATGGAAATGCAACCTGATTTTCCCTGCATCGAGCTTGAGATTCGACATCTCGTAATCTATCATTAGCTTGAGATAGTTTTCAACATCCGCCCTATGTTCCTTGGCAATTCCAAATCGAGCTCTAGCTCATGGAGCACTTGCTCCAAGACTTCCTTTCGGTGGTCCAAGCTCATCTTCAATGTTTCAACGAGCCATTGATCATTCTTTGCCAGACCCATCTCCTTCTCCCATAATTTGTCTGGAATCTTTAGGATGGATTCAAGCTTAGGATAGGTGAATCTGTATAGCTCGATGAAGCGGTGGTAGGTCTTTTCGACAAATTCTAGTTGTTTCTATAGGTCTTAGAACTTGCTTATTGTTCTGACGGCGTGGCCAATGCCCATATCTCCATTATAGATTACACGCCAGAACCAATCCTTAGTGGCCTTAGACCAATTATTCCTTTTTTCTAACTTGTCCATGTGGTCCTTTGATAGCAACAACGACAGGGCAGATGATGTTGGCAATTCCTCCGCATAAGACCACTGTTGTATGTAGGCAGTAAGATCTGCCACCCGTGCTTTCATTTCCTCCTTGGAGGACCGGTCTTTGTTCACCTGGCGGACAATTGTAGCCACGAAATCTTGGCGCTGATCGATCTTTTCTTCCCTTGAAGTTGTGCCAAGGTTAATGGTGGAGACATTGTAACTTAACCCCTTCTTTATCTACCATTGGGGTGGAAATATTCACCATTTGGGACCCTGATGCATCCATTGTGATATGTGACCTGACCTTTGGCTTATTTTATTTCTTAGCTCCTATTTGAGCTCGTGCCAGGATTGCCTCCTGTCTTGCTTTGGGGTCCATGAGGGTGAGAGTCTTCTTATGTATTTGCTTCTCCAACCACTTAGGCATTTGAAATCCTTCCTTTGGTGATTCATGACCACCTTCTTCTCTCTAAATATGCTGGATCTCCTTTTCTCTGTGATCTGAGGCTTCCTTCTCTGTTTTCTCTTCATCCTCCTCATCTGAATTTCAGATGAATATAACCTTTTCTTGTTCCTTTGGGCTATCTTCCCCTTCAAGTACCTTTTCTTCTTCTTCGATTGCCTGGGCTTCGCATGACGTTCTACCTTAGGGCTTTTCTTTGTTTCAACCTCTTCTTCAAGCTTATCTTCTTCTTTTGTTTCATCTTCTTTCTTTTCTTGCTCTTCCCTCTTAGGAGGCACTTCTTCTTGATGGCCAAGGCTCACATTTTTCTCTTTTCATAGAGGCTCAATAGGCATTCCCATGTCTTTATCCATTTCTTTCTCTTCTTCGGAAGACTACCTCTCCATTTCCTCTCTGACATCTTTGAGCTGCTTGGGCAACTCCTCTTCGAGCTCTGGGTCAGAGGATTCTATTACATAATTATCACTGCTGTCCTCGACATCTTCTTCCTCTGAGGATTGTGACTTCTCCTCCTTTTCATATACCACCTCATCATATACCACCTCATCGATGACTAAGTGCTCGTACTCCGGATGCACATGGTAGTCATCTTTGAAGGGATTGTCGAGCTCAACCTCCTTTTCCTTTTCAACTGCCTCCCTTTCTTGCCTCTCCAATTCTTCTGATATTTTCATTGTAGCCTCCATTTTGGGTGGCTCTATTGTAGGAGAGGCAGGGAGACCAACAACAACTTGAGCTAGAGCAACTTGCACTGCAACATTCATTAACATTCTAGAGAGCTTTGAAGGAATATTTTGCATATGCTTGGAAAATGCCTCTAGAAGAGTGACAGTGGGCATAGTTGTGATCGAAGCCAATGGAATTGTCATGGATGGAGACATTGAGGAAGAGGAAAGCAGAGAAGCCATGGCAGAGGAGGAATCTCTTACCACAATTGGTGCAATAGGCAAGGTGGCGACAAGGTGAACCGAGATGTCTTCTATCATTTTCACCATTTTGTGGGTTGTTTTTTGTTTTATCGTGCCTCGTTTTTGCTGCTTACCCCACCACTTGTGGTTTTCTCTCCTCCAAACTCTTTGTGGGTTGTTTTTTGTTTTATCGTGCCTCGTTTTTGTTGCTTACCCTGCCACTTGTGGTTTCCGCTCCTCCAAACTCTTCCTCGCTGGTATTGACCTGTCACTCCGCCATTTGTCAAGCTGCATCCAGGAAATGAGGTTTTGGCGAGGTTTTAGAGTATGTGCATTAAAATAAAAATTTATGATTCCTATGTTGAGAGCATGAGAATTAAAATGAAAATTACGGCCAAGATCCTATTGAGTATATTTATTAAAATGAAATTTACGACCGAATTTATTGGTGCTACATTAAGATGAAAAATTATTAGAAATATCAAGCCGTTATTAAAAATAAAATAATAACTTTTTTTTAGTTTTTTATTTCATCGATTCGGTTCGTTCTTGGTGGAACAACTCTAATCTTTTTCATTTCTTCCATACTCGTTGAAAATGATTCTTTATGTGCTTCTCTATATAAGATCGTACAGCAGTAAAATACATGAAATGAACATATAATAAGAGAAATAAAAACGGATAATAAGAAAACAACCATGACACAAAACGTGTATAATAAATTTTTTTTATATGATTAAAAGTTATTAATAAATTTATTGGACCTAGACATAGACACATTTCTTCTTGCACTTCTTCTTCTTCTTCTTGAATTGTTGGCATCTTTGAGAATCTGCTCGATTTCTTAGCTTTCTTTGAGGCCTTGGCCTTGGATGGCTTCCTTGAATATACTTTGTGCTTGGGCTGACGCTTTGGCACTTCCTTTCTCTTTCGAGACCTAGTGGCAGGAGGAGACTTGGGTGCTTCTTCAGTTGCGGCGACGGTCCCACTATCTATCTCACTCTCGAGCTCATCTTCAAGCTCACCATAGGTCAACTCAACCCCTTGAAGTTTTAGCTAAGTAACTTGTGTATCAACCTATTGTCTAGTTCTTTGCTCGATCGGTTTTGTCAGAATATCGAGGTCATTGACCTCTTCCTCATTCTAGTCTATGGTGGGTAGTGGTAGGCTAGCGATAGCGTCAAACCTCGAATCTATGATTGTGTTTTCATCCTCGGGTAAACCCATAATAGTGGTGTACAATTTTGATGATGAAGGAAATTTGTATAAATGCTCACACATTCAAAATTTCATGTTTTTAAGGGTTCGTTCGAACTAGGGAGTTCACACGAACCCAAAAGAGGGGTTTGGTCGAACCCCTAGTTCGAGTGAACCCCCTTTTGCATGGTGGGTTCACTTGAACCCTATGATGTCACGTTTCTTCATAGAAACGAATGGAAAATTAAAAAAAAAGGGGGGTTTGAACTAACCCCCCTTCACCCTTTTGAGCGAAGGGGGGTTCGCTCGAAACCCCCTTTTTTGCCCTTCTCCCCCTCTTCCACCAAATTTTAGCAGATTTCTACCCTTCGAAGCTCGGGTTGAGGATGAAAATGGAGGATACTTCACAAACCCAATTGGAAGATGGTAGTCCTCAGAACGAGCTATCCAACGAATTAAATTTTAATATGTTTTGGTTTTATTATGTATGTGTTTTTTTAGTTTTATTAAACATAGGTTTTTCACTGAAAATCAAACTCTCTATTTTGCACATGTGAAAAAATAGAAGATTATCAAAATAAAATTTTAAATTCACTTTATTTTCAACCATAGCCTTGAATGCCTTGAATCTATCTAATGCATCTAATTTATCTCTAAAAAATGTAACCCATGTATATCTAGAATAATAATCAATTAAAAGCATAAAGTTCATTTCACCAAGTAGGTCCTTATCACTCTCATAGGACCACAAAGATCTGTATGAACCAAATCCAGTAGTCCGGTAGTAGATTGTTCCTTCGATCTATAATGATTTTATTGCTTGCTTTGCAACCTTATAATTCTTACAAATAACATTAACAGGCTTTGTAATTCTTGGTAAATCTATCATGGCCTGAACAACACTAATCCTTGCCAAATTATCAAAATTCACGTGACATTCTCCTAGGCCATAACCAATTGTCATTTATCTAAGTCATAAAGCATCGTCCATTAGCACCCTTTAATTGATAGATATTCCCTTTAGATTTCTTTCCTATAGAAATCAATGTTCCAGATCCTTTTTGGATCTCACATTTCTCATCTTTAAATACAAGATCATATCATATCCTTTTCTACACATATGACCAACGCTCAAAATATTATGCCTTGAACCCTTAACATAGTAAATATAGTTAGTATGATGCTTGCCATCAAAACTTACTAAACCCATCACACATATTTGAGCACCAGTATCATCTCCATACATAACCAAGCCTCCATCATATTTCTCAAGCTTTAAAACAAACTTAATTTTATCACCAGTCATGTGATGTGAACAACCACTATCAACTACCCAATAATTCTTTTCTTGTTTAGCATGTAGGGCAAAGATAATCGTACCTTCATTTTTGTCCTTTTCCTTTTCCTTCTCCTTCTCCTTCTTTGGAGGGTTTTCCTTTACCTATTTTTTCTAAATTAGCAGAAGTAGGTTCATCCTTAATCGCCAAGAACAAGCATTTATTGTCATCTGGATCTTCATATTCTAAATCTTCATTAGAAATACTAGTATTCTCATTCACATAGTAAGCTCTGTTAATATTCTTTCATTTCTTTTCTTTCTTATATCTTGGTTTATTCCTTTTATCTCTTTCTAGACACTTTGTAGCATAATGACCTATTTCTCCACAACTAAAGCATTTAAAGGGAAACTTACCTTCATACTTACCAGAGCCTTTTCTCATTCTTCTCACAAAGTTAGCTTCTATTTCATCAAAGTTCTTTTCATCCAAAACTTCAACTTTTGTAGCTTTAAAGAAAGTCTTTGATTTGCTTCCATTTCTTAGACTCGACTTCCTCATCTCATAAAATGTCAAAAATCCTAATAGAAGATCCTTAGTACAAGTCTTATAATCTATAGTCTGCTCAATAGCAGACACCTTCTCACTGTAAGCATCAGGAAGGGTTATGAGATTCTTCTTTACAATCCTGGTTTCATCTATAGTAGCGCCAAAAGATCGCATTCCAGCCACTACCTCATCCAATCTCTGTATATAAGCTTTAACATTTTCATCTTCGGATATATGCATAAGATCAAACTATGTTTCCAAATTTTGCAATTTCACCTCTTTAACTCTTTCATCACCATCATGTGCACTTTTCTAAAGCATCCCAAACTTCCTTAGTTGATTTCAAATTCTGAACCTTCATTAACTCGGAATGTACCAGACTATTCTTCAAAATGAACTTCGCCTTATTGTTCGCTTCATTTGCTCTGATCTCTTCAGGTGTACTTAGACCATTAGTAGGAGGAGTGTAAGGATTCTTATAAGATTTCTCCACATCATATCCGCCATACTCCAGATATTCTTCCATTAATACTTTCCAGATACCATTATTAGTTCCATCAAAACTAGGATAATCAAAGACCATTTTGCTAGCCATCCCAAACTTTCCTCAAGCGATTAAGCTCTTCACCAAGGAACCAAGCTCTAACACCAATTGTTGAATAGGACAACTGAGAGGGGGGCTAAATCAGTTGTCATAGACTTAACCTTTAATTCAATCACTAGAATTAATACTTAAAACTGTATAAATGATTAATCATCAAATGCCAATGTAGAAAACTCAAATCAAACACATAAACACAATAACACCAGATTTACGTGGAAAACCCAATAAGGAAAAAACCACGGTGATGATAACTCACACTATAGAGAATATCAAAACTGATTACAAAAAAGCTCACTACCTGAAACAAGGCTCACTTCTTGAGACAAGGCTCACTGCCTGAAATAAGGACTCACTGTCCACAGGGCTACAACCTGAAGGGCTCACTGCCACAGAGATACAAAGAAGATAAAGAAGACTTGTTACAGAGAGACAACAATCTCAATGCAACAAAGGATTTTAGCACAGTCACTTGATCAACTTGCATGAAAGATAGAGTTCACCTTCTGCTCACTGCATCTGGAAACTCAACATTAAGCTTCACACTGATTTGCCACACACAACTCACACACACTTTCTGAATATAATCAATGTCGTGTCTACTATTTCACTTATCTTCCTTCTTTTCTCTTGTATATTTTTCATTACTAGCTCATCCTGTATTTATACTATCTCCAACCTTGAAAAAGATCCAAAGTCGGTCATCCAACTTCAAATTCAAAATTTAGTCGGCACCAAACATCCTAGGGTGGAATTAGAATGAGGGCGACCCAAACACACGCTTCAATGGGACCTAAAAGATCAACATGCTTCATTGTCCTCAAAAGTAGTATTTCACACAAGGTCAACCAAATTGGTGTAAAACACATAGAACCATTAAGCACGAACTTCCAAATTTCGAAACCATCTTCAATAGAACCAGGGAAATACAATTCTAGAACCACAAGTCATAAGAATTCATCAAAGAGAAATCCAAACCAACCACATTTCTCCCAGACCTCAAAACCATAGAAAACCACATGAGCAAATTCGGACCAAAAAAATCAGAGCACCAACTGAATACTTGCAACATCTTCTTAATACAATTTTTTCAATATTCTTGACATATACAGACAACAACAACTAGTAGATAACCAGTTGATGAGTTGACATCAATGACAACACCTTCATTCTTTCTATAACACTTCTGTTCTTGCAATAGACCTTGCATCAAACTCACACTCAAGTAGACAAATTCACATCAAGAGGGGTCCAAGTGTACTGATGCTAGTGAGATAAGATGACAATAATCAAGCCCCTAGGATCAAAATTCTATGGCAAACCAACATAGGCACAAAAAAACAAACATGTGAATGATGTATGAAGCAACAACAAGATACAAGCATACACTATCAAAGAAAAAGAAGAAAAGAAAAAGGAAAAAGAGGGTGGATCAAGCCTTGACTATTTGTCCAACTCAATGTGGATCAAGCCTATACTATTTGTCCCAAAAAAAATTTACAAGTGGAACACGATGTCCACTATGCAAACAAAATGCACTCTCACACAGGCTAGTGGAATCTAGTATCCACTAGGTGAGCCCTCAGAGAAGTGAGACACATACACACGTGGTTGGTATGCGCCCACACAGACACACAAGTGGTAATGGGAAAGTCATGCCTATGGTTGGCTCCCATTCGTACTAACCATACCAAAGCTATACCTCTTGATAACTTTGATAAGGTGCCAAACAACATAAACAACAAAATTAATGAGGCAACCAAAACTTCATATGCTAACACTGATGAACAAACAGGATGGCTCCACAGGAAAGCAATGTGTGTTATGCAAGGTGGCCGTATAACAATTATTGTAAATGCAAAATAGTGTAAGGTACATTCTAAGGGGTTTTTCTTAGTTCATATAAGGTCTTAACTTAGGGAACATTGTGCCTAATGTCTCCAAGAGAGGACTAATCGAAGAATAGAAGATTCAGGGTGATTCCACAATAGTGGTTTACAATTTTTGGCCAAACTGGACACTGAAATTATTATTTTTAACTAAATCTTCACATTCGGGCACCTATAGCGGCTAAACCGTGAGGAATTTGAAGATGATAAAAACTAGAGTCTCATCAAATTTTGTTTTAGATTCTAAAAATATTTTTTTCAAATTTTTTGGAATAAGATTGCACTTCTTTTTCCATCTCCCACAAAAACTGGTTTTTTTTTCTTCAGAAAACAACATTTTAAAAAAGTGACGCTCACCGTATACAACATAATTTTTTTTGTATGAAGGATAAAATTCTAATTTTTTCAAATTTAGATTTTTAACTACGATATCTAGCACTTTCATTTGGTCTCATATTTTTTTATTGAATATTTTTTCCTTAATAGAGTTTCGAAGTCAAACCAATTGCAATTCAGACATAGACAGACTGTATACAATATAACTTTTTTTGTATGTATCAAAATTCAAATTTTTTTTTTTTAATGGATCAAGGACATCAATACCCAGCACGAACATATTTAAAAAAAATTAATTTTGATAATATTCTATTTTTCCACATGTGCAAAAGAAAGAGCTTGATTTTCGGTGAAAAACCTATGTTTAATAAAACTAAAAAACCACATACATAATAAAACCAAAACATATTAAAATTATATTCGTGGGATAGCTCATTTAGAGGACTACCATAATAATTTATTTTTTTAAAAAAATAAATTCATTTGATCCGCCAAAAGGTAAATGAAAAGTGATTTTTTATCAGCATTTTGATAGGTGTAAAGGAGACTCATTTATAGGTATGGTTTAAAACTAACGAGGTTCTATCCAAGGGGGTTTGATCAAACCCTCTTCAATTGGAATCCTTAAAATGGAACTTTTAAAGGCTTAAATTATTATATTTTCTAAAAATATGTGATTTCAGCAAAAATCAGTTCTTCTCAGAAATTGTAAACCAGCTTTGTGGGATCACCCTTCACAACTTAGGGGATGTAGTGTGTCGCATCAAGCCACTAAGAGGAATATAATATGTTAAGAGAGATCACTCTCTTGAAGGACATTACACCCATTGTCATCACCAAGAGAAAGACACATCGCAAGAAAGGACGAAGACCACAATATGAAACATAAGTTGTAATTGAAATGCAAAAGATTAATGCCAATGCATGCCCCCACTTTAAAAATATTGCTAAACACCATGCTGTGAACAATTAATTTAAAGTAGTAAATGATAAATGCTAATAATAAAGAGCTTATTTGGAAAGCCCTATGCCACACATATGTTTCCAAATGAAGCTGTGACATGAAAAGTGGTTGCTCCCAAACTGAAATCCCAAAATCACATAAAGGATCCATAGATTCAAGGTTAGTATGTCTTTGCTACAATGTTGTTATAGAGCTCTGAAACGTCATCATTCCCCAAATACTCATGGCACGGGAAGAATGATACAAAGAGAGCGAAAACAAAGAAAAATCCTTTTAGGTCAACATGGAAGAGACCTAAATGTCTCAATGTCTTGCGTCATCCCCAAAAGGAAAACACAATACAAATAAAAGCTAAAGGTTTATGACATATAGGAGAATGTAGATACAAATAAAGGAATGTCACAAATAGAGAGATGCATCAAACAAAACGGTACAAGAGATCATATTACGCACATGCAATCACACATAACATGAAAAAAGTAAAGACAAGCCTAGTAAGGCACATGCGAGTCAACCTATAGCAGGTCATCCACATCCCAATATTGTTCGGTATATACAGAAGGTGAACAACTAGCCAAAGGGACAACAACAAGTGTCGAACTAGGGGAAGCACTAAGTTCAACACTCTTCTTAGGAGAATTGTCATTTAATTTCATAGAAGAGGAAAACAATGTATTCAATTCATTATGCCCTTCTTCATCTATTTTAGCAATCTCATCATCATTGTCCAAGTTAATCACGATGGGAGGTCGAATGATAATGTCCAAATGAGGTGGTAGTTCCTGTTGTGGTTGTGATATAGGATATTTTTGTGGTGGTGAAGAGGGAGACTCATTATGTATTGCTTCAATTGAGTTTGGATGTTGATTTTCTTTATTATTTTCTTCATTTAACCTTCGAGCAATAGCACGACATCTACGCCTATGCTCTCTAGCATTTTTGTTTCTTTTGGTATGATTTTCAAGTTATGTTTGTGTAGGAGCGGGTTTATCAACCATAGGTTTCTTTTCTTCAGAAGGAACCAAGGGAGGTTGTTTGACCACTTTCTCTTTATCTTTGTAAACTTGTTTTATCTTAGGAGGCACAACGAGATTGTTTTGGTTGTCTCTTGGTCGTTTGTAGGAGATAGCAAAGGATCTGTCTTGGGTTGGTCTTGGTTATTTGGAAGGGTTTTTGGTTTAATCATGGTTTCATCAAGGATAGGAGGCTCAATCATGGGTTGAGGCATGTTTTGAAGGTATAATTATGCTATGCATTTTTCCTTAAAATTTTGATAGGATTTGGAAAAGAAATCTTCACAAGATTTAATAGGTTCAAAGATTTAATACGTTCAATAGGTTCAGGCCAAAATAAATCCAATGGGAAATTCCCATGGGAAGACACATGATTAAAGCCAGTATGGTGCACAGTAAAGATCTCATTGTCAAAGGGAAACTTTAAACATTTATGCACAACTGATGGGATGATTTCCATGGAGAATAGCCATGGATAGCCAAGCTTCACATAGAATTGATTCGATGTCGGGATGATGGAGAATGAGACATCTAATTGTTTTGGTCCAACTTTTAAAGGAAGGATGATCGAACCCATAGTAGGGCGAGTAAAACCATTATGCATTTTTATCCATGATTTCGTTTTATCAAATGTTTCTTGATTGAGTTCATGCACAAGTAAGAATTATTTAGTGATCACATTCTCTCCATAGAGGAGATCAATTAATATCCCATTAGTGGGTTTGTCATTGATTTGACCGTCTATGTAAAGAGGACCATCAGGTACCTTTCTGATTATATCTTGTTGTAATGAAGGAAAAAGGTCTCCCTAACTTGGGCTTGATTTAATGTTGTAATATGTCTAACATATTCACATTAGGTCTTGGGACCTTGTGAATTAAATGAGCTTAATGGTACCTTGCTAAAGTGTTGTAAATCACTTTCACACTTTTCTAAGGTCTTATTAATTAATTACACCTAAATAACCTTTTTTTGACCTTAATCTTGCCTTATTTGAAGTGTTGTAACACACTTTCACACTTTTTCTAGGCTTATCATTAATAATTGAGCTTTCTTATGCTTTAATTAGCCTTATTTTGCATCCACAAGCCCCATTTAATGTATCTTTTTGAGCATAATCTTGACAAAAATAAGTACCCAATCACAATTCAAGTGTTTCAGGTTTGAATGGCCCAAATTTAGTGATCTGGGACTCATTCACCACCTTTGGCGAATGAGTCCCACCTAGACTTTTGGGTCCTAATCTTGGTTTCACACATTTCTAAGCATTTTTTAAAAATGGTCCCGAAAATTATGCCTGGTGGGACTCATTCGCCACCTTGGGTGAATGAGTCCCGTGTGGCCCAAAATCAAAATTAATTTAAATTTCTAGTGGGATTTTATCCTCCTAGATTTGATGTCGGCTTGTAGTGTTGTAATTTCGAGAATTCTTACATAATTGAGTATAAATACAAGGTTCTTTCATTTATCTTCATCTAAAACTTTTGTGAGAGCATTCCTAATAGCAAGTTTGAGTTCAGAGGAGCATTCAAGTGTTTTCAAGAGAATTCAAGAGAAGATTATCAAGCACTTTAGAGCTGCATTCAAGCATCAATCATCACGTCAAAGACTTCATGCATCATGTTTGTTGTGGAGATAACAATTGTGATGTAGGATTTTGTGATTCAAGCAAGTGTTTTATCCAAGATCAACATCATTCAAGCTAGAGTCAAAGTCTACATCCATTGCAACCATCTCAAACATAGTTGCAACACTTTATTGCAAGGGTTTGGTGAGTTAAAACATTTTCATTTGTTCATTCATCATTCTCCATTCTTATTTGATTTCATTTCAAGGATTGATTTCCAAAACTGGGTTTGACTAAGGCAAACCCTATACACTAACGCAACAACATTTTCCCCTCTCCTTTGTGTGTGATTTGCAGGTCTAGATTACAGATTTCCTAAGGAGTAATATTGAGAAAGTTTTCAAATCATTCAAAGTTGTCAAAGTTGTCATCAAGCCTTAGAGAATCTTGGAGAAGACCTACAGGTTGCAAATTAGGGTTTCAGATATGGAAATCACTCAGGAAAGATAGCGCAGACAAAGACGAGCAAGATTCAAATTTGAAGCTTCAGAAAAGCCTAACTGGATTGATTCACAACTTCTGGTGAATGAGTCCCAATTCTAGTCAAAATTCAAATTTTTGCAAATTCAAATACACTTTTGGTAGATTCTTGTTTTTGCACAGTTTTCCAGAAACTAGACTGATTTTCCCAGCTTGGCGAATGAGTCCCACTCAACATTAAAAGTAGATTTTATAGTGTTCTAGACCACCATCTAGTCATTTCCATATTTCTAGGTGTACACCTTCTTGTCTCTAATTTTTTGTGTTGTTTCATTTATTTTTCTAGGCCATTTCACAGGTCATTGCATTGAATTAGGGTTAAGTTTTGCATCTTGCATTTCATTGTCTTTTCCAAGTCTAAACTTGGTGGTGAACCCCTCATTAGCGTGTATTCAACCCCTAGGACAACCCTATTGCAAGATCTATTTGTTTTTTGCATTGAGATCTCTAGGGTTACCATTGAATAAAATTGGAAAAGTGGGTGTGCTCTATGTCCTAAAACCATATGATAGCACCATACTACAATTTCATCATTTTACTTGTGATGAGAAAGAAATGTCAAGAGGTATTTTAGTTTGGCACTTACGGGATTGAATTTCAATCAATCCAACCATACATTTATCCATAGGAATTTGTTCATTAGTATCCATGTTGTCATCATCCATGTCAATATTCATCACACCATTCTTAGTTTCACTAGCTTTGAAAAATGAAATATTATGATTGGGCATGTGGTTGGTAAATATTTGCAGGTTTTGGTTGGGAGGGGCAACAAACTTATTACCTTGATAATTGATACCACCAATTTGAATATGATTCCAGAATCAATGAGGTCTTACACTGTGTGTTTAAAACACTTACAATGTTCTGTAACATGTCCATTCTGATGGTGAAAATGGCAATAGGATTTTGATCTAAAGTTGGGAGGTAATGGCTTCGTAGGATCATGAGTTTTAACGAGAGGTAAGGAAATCAATTTATTTTCTATAAGTTGTAACATGATGTTATGGAGGGTATCAGGTAAGGGAGTAAATTGTCTAGTTGGATCCCCAAATGTAAAATGATTTTTCTTCTTTATAGCAGCCACTTGGGTACCAACATGTTGGGTTGGTTGAGGGGGATTAAGTTGAAGAAAGCCTTTATTTTATTTCCTAAAATGTTGGTAATTGTTTTGAGTTGCAAATTTAGACTTTTCAGGATGGCTAGAGGTGGGTTTTGTTTCACGACTACTAATTGAGTTTTGATAATCAGAAAGGGTGGTACACAAGTGTATGAAGGAATGAAATTTCATCATACCAAGCTTCTCTTGCATCTTAGTTTGTAAGTTCTCAGTGAACACTCATTGAAGGTGAGGATCGAGAATCTTTATGTCGATTTGGGAATAAAGCAATTGGTAGCATGAAATGAAGTTTGTAACGTTTTCATCATCCTTTTACTTACATCTCATCAAATCAGCTAAGGTCATCTTAGGGGTCATGTGCACTTGGAAATAGTTGATAAAGGCCTCAAAAAGTTCATTGAATGAATGAATTGAGTTATTCGGTAATGAGGAAAACTATTCTAAAGTAGTATCTTTCAAGGACCTAGGGAAAAGCTTATCCAAGAGCTTATCTTCAAGGAAAAAATCACTACATAAGGCGGTGTAAGCGAAAACATGGTTAGAAGAATCTCCTTTTCCTCCATATTTCTCAAACCTAGGAATCTCTATACCTTGTGGTATCAACATTCTTAATATCTCCAAGGATAAGGGATTGTTTTTGACATAGTATGAAGGTTGGCCATTTTGATTTTGGTTTATGGTGAAAATTTTTCGTTGAAGGGATGAAACATTTTGTAAAAGTTGAGTAAGGGTGGCGTCATTGGTTTAGTTTTGGGATGGAGGTGAATATGGCATAGGTGTATACGTTTTTCAGGGGAAAGTGAATGGAATACTTATGGGAGGTAAAGTGGTAGGAGATATGAAGAGATGCCACAAAGGTACAAGGATTGCTAGTGAAAATACCTAATGTAGGAATAACATTACTAGTAGGTTGCATCGTTGTGGTAACTTGAGGGTTGGTGTAAGTAGGAATATATAAAATGGTTGTAGGAGGAGGAATTTGAGCTCCTCCTTGAATTTGAGCATTGTTCGAGGTTTGAGCACAACTAGTCATTGAGGTAAGGTGTTTTCCAAAAATCTAAGCTAAGTTGTACACAATCTCTATTCCTTTTTCACTTTCAATCATTCAGTGTATGTTATCTATGGAAGAAATAAAAGTGTTGGAAATGTTTTTAGTACTCACTAGGTTTTATAGGTGTTCCAATTCTTCATGGATTTCGATTAGGTTTTCTTGAGGGACACTAGCAATCATTATTTCAACACTTGTCATACCACTTGAAGGTAAAGAGTTGTCAAAGGTACGATTCATACCTAGTGAACTAGTGCCAACATTATGAGTGAAAGAGCTAGATAATCCAAGATCCACATTGAGTGTGTTATCGTGGGATGACATGCGTCTCAAACTACATCTTACTATAGTATTAGCAATAGGACACCAAGTAGTAAAGCTCATGCAAAGGACAATCAATGAATGCATGATAAATGCAATGAACACAAGATAAATGATATGCTTTAATTCTAATTATTATGTTTAGAAATGCACTCAAAATGAAACCAAATTAAGTTAGATCCAATGAAATGAATGAAATAGAAAATCAACAAACTGAAATAAAGATCTGATAATAGCAAAAAGAAGCACATAAATGGAGTTTTTAATATAAAATATAGATTTAGACTTGATTTGAGACTAAATCACCCAAAGGGGTGAATGAGTCCCAATTAGGGTTTCTAGAAGATTCAAATAGTGAAAATTAGAGAGCACAAAATACCCAAAAAATCAAAGAAACAACCTGTACAGGGACTAAATCGCCCACGTGGGCGAATGAGTCCCATATTAGGGTTTTTAAACCATATTCAACAAATTTCGAGTTGATTTTAAGGTTTCTAGGTTGTATGCTCAAATGACTATTTGCAAGTACAGTTTTTCAATGAAATTGAATGATGTAAGTTACAAAAATGCAACCTATATGCACTTTTCACTAATGCAAGATTTAGGAACCCTAGATGCTATTCAACTAATGCAAATCTAATGAAAATTTAATGCAAACTAGATCTAGGAATACAATGTTCTCCAAATTAGAAATTCAAGGGTCTAAAGGTCAGTTTCACCAAAATGAACCAAAGGAAATATGTGTCCCACCTTTTGGGAGATGGAACTTTGAGCCTATTTAACACTTCAATTCATTAGGAAACTGAGATCCCTCAACTAAGTGACTCAATTTAGGGAAGGAATAGGGGTTTCCTTGTATGATTAGACATGGTTTCACCATTAAACGAAGATTCAAAGGAGAAATGCAAATTCTTATGCACAAAACTATAGAAACTTGAAAGCGTTAAATCAAATTGACAAACAACATGAAACATAAAAGTACCTAGAAGAATGGAGAGGTCAAAACAAGATCTAAAAAACTTGGAAATTGTTGTTTTAAGGTGCATTGGGACTTTTTCACCAAGTTGGTCGATTTAGTCCTACTATTGGAATCTAGACAAAATCTGGAATCTTTTGGTGATAGGTCAGGATCTATAGAAAACTAACAAAAGGGGTATAGGGTATGTGCAGGATCATGATGGGCCAAAAAGTGGCGATATGTAAGTGATATGATGGTCCATGTGGCTGACGACTTTTTTTTACCCAAAATTGATGAACCTAGTAGTTTAGAAACTACATTCAATTTTCTACAGATTCTATTCTTACATATTTTTGAGATAATATAGATAACTTATTCAAATTTTTACGTCAAGTTTCCTAACTCCGATTTTTTGAATTTTCATCGCCACTTAAGGGCCTATTTTTTCCATCATGATCCTGTAGATACCCTATACAGGGACTCATACGTCCAGATGGGAGATTTAGTCCCGTTACTAGGGTTTGACTAATATTTCTATAGCCTCTAGTGATCTTCTGTAGCTTTCATCTTGTCCAATTCTTCAAGTACGGAAGTCTGAATTTTAGCCTATAGGTGTGTTTTTGTGAAGATGACAACTTCTTGAAAACTTTGACAACTTTGTCTTCAAAGGATTTTCAAGCTCCAATTCACCTAAATATGCAAACACACATCAAGAGGGAAAAATGTTGTTTTGTTAGGGAATGGGGGTTTGCCTTGGTCAAACCCTGTTTTGGTAATTAAACCTTGCAATGAAATAGAAAAGCATGAATGAATGATGAATGAAAAAATGCAATGTTGTAACTCACCAAAACCTTGAAATGAAGGTTGCAAACTTGTGTGAAATGACTCCAATGGATGCGGATCTTGACTTTTGATTAAATGTTAAAAGATTTGTTTTGAATCCTTGCTTGAATCATGAAACCTACATCACAAATGTTAGCTCACAAACACACATGATGCATGAAGACTTTGATATGATGCTTGAATGTTGAGTTTAGCTCCAAATGCTTGATGATTTTCTGTTGAATGCTCTCTTGATCATAAATTTTCTATAATCCTTGATCTCAAAAATTGCTAGGAGAAATTATGTGAAATAACCTTGTATTTATACTTGTCTATGCCTAATTTCCTGAAATTATAAGACTACAAGCCGACATCAGATCTAGGATAATAAAATCCCACCAAAATTTAAATTAAAATAGGTCCAAGTTAAAGTGGGACTCATACGCTAGGTTTGGCATATGAGTCCCAGTGGCTTAAACCTAGGACACAAACTGTAAGAAGTGTTAAGTTTAATGCAACATTTAAAATTAGGTCCCGAGACCTAGGTGGGACCCATACACCAAAAGGGACATATTGTAAGGAAGCTAAGGTAGCAGAATGACTTCCTACACTAACCCTGAGAGGAGAATAATGCAAAAATTTTACATATCTTTGCAATTACAAAAAATTAAATAGAAATAAACATAAATATCATGCATACCACAACACAGTGATTTACGTGGGGAAAACCCTTTCAGGAGAAAGACCCCACACTCCAAAATCTGCCCAATATATTATTCAGTAAATCACAAAGATTACAATATACTTGTAGAGCAAGCTTCTCACAAGAGCATCACCACTCAAAGATCAATAAACAACACGACTACTATCAAACTCTCAAAATACATCACTGTCTCTCTTCCGCAACTGTAATAAAACACCTCCATAAAACAAAGTTACATTCTAGGGCAAGACAGACCAACAAAATATCCACCATTAGATCTAAACCCTAATAATTAACGGTTTAGATTTACAAAGTATCATTTATCTAATGTATGTCAACCATTTTAGTAGTTTCCTGAAAAAGTTAACAAAAAATTCTTTACACGCATCCCACTCCTCACCCTTGATGCCATTGTATATTACACCTATTGGTGTAACTAGGAAATATATATATATATATATATATATATATATATATATATATATATATATATATATATATATATATATATATATATATATTTGTATATATATCCTATCAACAATAATCGTTATAATTGCAAGTTTGAGAGATGATTTCCTAACACGTATGAGTCTGAGATCCCTAGACCTAGAACACAACCACAATTATTAAATTATGATTTGTCAGTTGTTGAATGCCAAGATTATCCTCTAAAAATGCATTTAATTAGGCTTGTGGATGCAAAATAGGACCAATTAAGGCATAAATGAACCATATTTTAACAAGGAGGGCCCAAACAAGTGTAAACATGTAAAGGGATACATTTGTCTACACTACAATTCACACTTCTTTGTAATAAAAAAATTCATATCAAAATCTAGGGTTTGAGCAAAAAATTGAAGTGCAAAAAATTAGGGTAGAATTCTATTTAAAAATTAGATTTTAGGGTAGATCCCTATTTGGGATATTTTAGTGGTATCATAGCCATGTATTTTTCCAACCTATTGTGTACATGTGATTCATAAAGTTTTGGAGTTATGACAACACATGTGATTGATGATGTAATGGTTTCCTATGATGATTATAATATACTTCTAGTAGAGGTTAGGAATGCAATCACTTTGAATCAATTTGTGAAACAACGAAAGGATAAGAAGAAAAAAAAGAAAGAGAGGAAACCAAAGAAGCATGAGCAACCAAATGTTGAAAACATCTTGAATCAAATGATGCAAATTTTTATACAATCACAAAAATAGTTGCTTACATCCATTGGTCAAATATCATAAAACAAGAATAACATGAGAATACATGAAGATATCTGAAATTTGAGGAAAGATATAGAAAAATTAGAAGTTATCATTGAAGAAAGGCTAGATAAGGAAGAATAAGTACTTGTTTGTGACTTGCAACCTACACGTAATTATGAGGAGGACAAAAATCATTCAACATGCAGTCCTAAAGAAGACATGTTCAAAAGTTCTCTTCAGCCCTATGAGAATAAGGATAGAGGAGATTCACCTATTGAAGCTACAAATGAGGAGAACATGAATATTGAAGAAGATACTATCATGAATATTGTCAAACCATCAATGCTAGATCAACTACATGAAGGTATGGGTGAAACAAAGGAAATAAGATGTTCCACCTTTTAGGAGATGGAATATTAGGGGGACCTATTTCACACTTCACTTCATTAGGAAACAAAGAGATCCCTCAACCAAGTGACTCAATTAAGGGAAGGGGTTGCTACAAGGTTTCCTTTGGTGTGATTAAAAAGGGGTTCACCACTAAGCAAATGCTTAGAAAGAAGGAAATGGAAGAAATATGCAATTCTATCTATGTGACCCAGAAAATAGAACTTAAAATCAGAATAATAAACTGAGGATAAACAAAGGAGCACCTGGAAGATTGGAGATGTCCAAAACAAGGTATGAAAAGTTCTCAAATTATGATTTGTGATGTGCACTAGGACTCATATGCCATGCTGGGCCATTTAGTCTCAGTTTAGGGTTTTTGAGTTGAATTTCGAATCTGCTGCTAGCAAATCAGGATCTATAGAAAATTGCTGAAAAGGGGTATACTAGGACTCATATGCCCAAGGTGGCGATTTATTCCTAGTATTAGGGTTTGACTAAAACTTTTTTAGCCTCTAGTGATCTTTTGTAGCTTTCGTCTTATCTGATCTCTGAGTCTTAAAGTATGAATTCTAGCCTGTAGGTAAGTTTATGTGAAGATGACAACGTCTTGACAACTTTCTTCAATCTTGCAACTTTGTCTTTAAAGGATCTTCAAACTCTAAAACACCTAGATCTGCAGTCACACATGAAGAGGAAAAAATGTTGTTGTGTTAGGGAATAGGGGTTTGCCTTGGTCAAACCTCATTTTGATAATTAAGCCTTGAAATGAAATGAAATGAAATAGAATGAAGGAATGATGAATGAACAAATGTAATGTTGCAACTCACCAAACCCTTGAAATAAAGGTTGCAATCTTATGTGAAATGGCTGCAATGGATGTGGATCCTGACTCTTGATCTTGATATGAGATAATGTCTTTGAATACTTTCTTGAATCATGAAAACCTACATCACAAATGTTAGCTCAAAAGCACACATGATGCCTAGTGACTTTGACATGATGCTTGAATCTTGAATATAGCTCCAAAATTCTTGATAATTAGCTCTTGAATGCTCTCTTGATTATAAGTTTTCTAAAATGCTTGCATACTTGAAAGCTTAGACCTTGTTAGGAGAAAATATGTGAAATAACCTTGTATTTATACTTTTTAATGCCAAATTTCTTGAAATTACAACTCTACAAGTTGACATTAGATCTAGGAGAATAAAATCCAATCGAGAATTGAATTCAAAATAGGTCCAAGCTAAAGCAGGACTCATATGCCAGTTGGGGCACATGAGTCCCATAAGCTTAAACATGGGACAAAAACTTCAAGAAATGTTAAGTTCAATGCAATATTTAAGATCAAGTCTTGAAACCTAGGTGGGATCCATATGCCCAAGGTGGCGTATGAGTCCTAGATCACTAGATTTGAAACAAACAACCCAAAAACATGAATTATGATTGGTCATTTAATAAATGTCAGGATTATCCTCAAAAAAATGCATTTAATAAGGCTTGTGGATGCAAAATAAGAACAAATAAGGCATAAGAAAGCCCAATTTTAGCAAGGAGCCCCCAAACGAGTGTGAAAATGTAAAGGGATACATTTTCCTACACTACAATGGGTTCTTGTGATGCTTCATTAATTGAGCCTAGCATTGCTTCATCACCTTTACATCATTTTGGCAAGGAATCAAATTGTGGTTTGGGTGCCCTTGAGTTGCAATATGTTAGCAACTTAGAAATTTCAATATGTAGTGAACAAAGTGAATTAGATAAGATTGATTTGACATTTCAAGATTTCAAGGATCCCTTGGTGATTAAGGAGGTTAAATAGATGTGCATACTCTTTCTAGATTAGCCAATGAGGAAGATCATGATGTAGAAGACTCTATTCATTATTTTTATGGAGATCCTTTGATGGAGCATAATGATGACCTAGTTTCCACACATGGATGTAATGAAGAAGAGGCCATGAAAAAAGTTGATTTGGAGGTGCACATTTATGGAGACCAAACAATTTTTTTGCATGGAGGTGATAGATCTCATCAGTCACATCACTTGGAAGGACAATTGAAGGTAAACGAAGGTGAGACTGTGGCAAACATAGCTCATTTTGATCATGTTCATAAAATGATGACAAGTTTGTGTTGGAAGGCTCTAGGGAATCATGTCTATTATGAAGGAGGTATATCTCTTGATGACTTGCACAAACTCAAGGAGGCTTTGGTGGTAGTGAAGTCAAAATACCTACACTTACTTGCTAACATAGATCATCTCCCCACACTTGATGAGATTCACTTGGATACTTTAAGAAGAAAAGAAGATGAGGTGGACAAGCTCACCCTTGAGCTTAAGGATACACTGAATTATTTGAGGAGCAATCAAAGGACTCTTCAATAATCAGAAGATCATGATGATAAGCTTTGTTGGGAGATGAAAAAGGGTGGAGACATGGAGGAAGGACATAGAAGATCCCAGGATGAAACCATGAGGATAAAAAATATCTACACACATGATCGTTTAACTTGCATCCATGGGACAAAAGTTATGGTACATGGCACACTTGATTTTCTATTGAAGATATCTCTTGGACTTGTACTAATTAATGGGCACCCATTCATGGAATAAGAAGAGGTAAGGACTGAATTTATGATGTGTGACAACAATCTCCTACCTTCAAAATATCATGATATGGTAGCCAAAGGGGTGGAGGTCCGATTCAAATTGGAGGCAAGTGATTTTCAGTTAGAGACACCTTTTGGATCTACAATTGTAGAAGGAAATGAAGCCAAGGAAGGGGAAACATGAATAAGGAACTAGAGGATGACATGATTTAAGGTGCGATAGCAAGTTTTATTTTTTGATTCATGACAACATTCTTATTCTTTCATTCATAATAGCCACTTCACATGAAGTGAATGAGGTAGAAGAATATTCCAAGATTGGCATGTGATTTGGGTGCAGAGCATAAGGAAGGTGTTGAAGTTTCAAGCCATAAGAAGTTATAATTTTCTCAGCATACCCTAGAGGATGTCAAGAGAACTCAAGGCTTGTGTGACAGTTGACTCAAAGAGCAAAGGAGGCTAAGATGTTGGCAGCCCAAGAAAAACAATACTTGGAAGAGGTAAAGGAATGTTGTAACCAACTAGATCAAGAAATGAGGGAAAGGGAGTCACACCTTACATCTCTATTTCTTCCAATGGAAGAATGCATAGTGGTGGAGAAAGAAAAGGAAAATTCTCTTGAAGAAAGAAAGCAAGAAGAGTATGTCAATTTGGGTGGATAAGTGGAAAGGTATGATTTAGAAAACTTTGTTCATGTACTTCATTTTCATCATGAGTTGCCTTTGTTTGAGGGCCCCTTGAGGGCCCAAACCCTAGAGGACGTTAGAGAAGTTGAGCATACACTTATTGGATCAATCACTAGTGTCAAATGATGAAATGAAGAGGGAGTCATAAGCGATTGAGTTTGTGGTAATTCATTGGTCTTTCTTGGAAAAGATGAAGAGTTGGTTGGTGACGAGGTGCAACCCTATCATCTTATTGATTCTTTGGTATTGTTGGAGGTTTCCCTCTTCTAGAGATTGGTGATGCATGCTATCGAGAAACTTATATTTATGTGGCATACTTTTGGGTTGCAGCTGGCTTATAAGACTAGATATGGAGATATTGCTATGATTTGTGATTTTGAGTTACTAATGTTTGTATTGCAACTAGAATATGGTGTTGGACATGGAGGTGAGCATGTTTTCATTGGTGTTCCAACCCCAATTTATGAGAACCTACTTGCTACATTGATAGGAGATGCTTGTTCTACTTTATGGAACATGGATTTCTTGCATAACTCTTCAAGGACAATGGATATTGGAGAGTTTGGAGGAGAGTTACAACATCTCATCACCATTGGAGAGTGGCATAGAGTTGATACTCTATCATCCTATGACCTTGATGATGTTATTTGCATCCACATAGGTCTGATTTTAGTCATGAGGTTGCTATTATGTTCCATATCAACAAATTAAGAGGAGTTGTTATACATTTTCTTGTACCTATGTTGGGTATTTCTCACACCCATGGGAGATCTACAATAGTTGGAGGGTGGTTTTATGTTGACAACACTTTGAGATGCTTCCATATCCTCATGTTTGATTGATGCAAGGATGTGGTGAGTAGGGATCCAAGTGGTGGTATCATTGACACTCTTTTTCATTGGGATCTTGATGAGTTTCTTCACAACTCATGGGGCATCGATAATTGTATCAGAGTGGGGAAACAAAATCTTGGAGACTTGCATTTCTATTTCATATTTCGCATTCTTCATCATGTGTTAATAGGAATGGATTTCTTTAGGGCTTTGGATTGGCCTAGTGTTTGGTCCTTGATGGCTTTTACATTCTTGAAGGATGGAGAATTTGGAGATTTGGAGTATGTAGGTTTGTTATTGCTTGAGGACAAGCAATCTCGGGAAGGGATGACTGTAATGTCCCCAAATATTTGGTTTGAGCCTTGCATAATTAGAAAAAATAGTTCTTTTTGGCTCAACTATTTTTCCTTGGCATGGGGGACATGGGAAATGTATTTTCATGATTTATTATTATTTTTGGAGGTGCCAAAATATTTTGTATTTTTCCAAGGAGTTGGGAAAGTGGGAAAATAAAAATAATAATTAATTTAAAAAAAAAGAAAATAATAATAAAAAAATAATTTGAAATTTGGCACCCAAATTGGGTTGGCCAAATTGGAGGAAAAAGGTGAAGATATAAATACAAGTTCTTTGGAGGTGATTAAGATCATATTGGAATTGTTATTTCTATTACTTTGGTGTGTAATTTTGAGTAGCCTATTCCAAGGACAAAATCCCTTGAGAATAAAGGGTGAGTTGGACGAAAACCCAATCTCATCTTGGGAAGACTTCATAATGGTGGTCTACTTGCACTTTATTGGAGAATTTCAAGTTTTGGTGTAGAATTTGCATAACATTTTTGGATCAGAATTAGGTCATAATTTGGAGCAGATTTCATTTCATTTTGGAGTAGAATTTTGGATAAGATTTGAGTGCCATTCTGGGAGAGTCATAATTCAGATTTATAAATTAGTTTGGGTTCCATAATTTTCCATTGTTTTTGGAGTTTTTTTTGGTGCCTATTGTCATAATTGCTTAGGTTTTTTCCCTACATTTTGAGTACCAACATTTGGAGTTGTCCATAGGTTTGTTGTGCATCAATTGTTGTCATTTGGAGTAGCAAACTCTAGTAGATTTATTGCATACCTGAGAAATCACATTTGGAGTAGATTTCCTTGTTGTTGAAGAGTGGAAGACTTAGGGTTTCATGCCCTTATTGAAGCACTGCCCTTGGGAGATCATTTCTATCACTTCTTGAATCATTTGCTAGTGATTTTTTGGTATGTATAAGCCTGATTTAATGTCTGATTTGCAACAATAGACTTTTGAGTTATTTTTGTACATGTTTGAGCCCATTTTGTGATGTATTTTCATGGACATTACTTCTGATTTTGTAGCACCAATTGCGACAAATTGGAAATCAGATTTCCTTCATGTTTGGTTGTGCATTTTTGTGGTTCATTGTTGGTTTGATTCATAATTGAAGATAGATATATTTTGCCTATTGTTTGAATCATTTTGGAAGAATATATGTTTGTTGTTCACACTTATTTGCAATCAAAAATTTCATATCAGAATCTAGGGTTTGAATATAAATTTGAAGTATAAAAATTTAGGACAAAATTTTGAGTTTAAAAATTAGATTTTAGGGCATATCGCTATTTGGGATATTTCATTAACTCTCTAATTAATGCCATCAATTTTTTTTGATTGAGGCAATTTATCTCAAACCTCAGTTGGTGGATTTGTGTGTTCAACATATTAGAATAACTAAGAATATAGTGACACATTGGTGTGCCAATTTTAGCCTTGATCTAAATTTCTACAATTTCAAATGTGACCTATGGAGTATTAGCAATGTAAGGACTTTTGAGGAGTTATGATAGACCCTTAGTTTGGATGTGGATTCTTATTCCTTCTAATGTGATAGTATTTCTATATTTTTTTTTTCCAAGTTTCATTCTTTTAGTTGTTTTTTGGCCTTCTCTTTCTTTACTCTAATTTTTTCATCCCGTGTTTCCACTTTCCTTCCTTATCTTCTTCTTTTCCCTTTTGCTTTGAATTTTGTTTACATTTTTAGTCATTTTTGGGAACCTTTGACATTGTGTTCCCTTTCCTTCCTCATCCAAAATTCCCTCTTTTTTCCTAACTCTATCTCTCACTAGATTACATGTTTAATATTTCATCTACCTTCCTTCATTTTCTTTCCATGTTCTTATTTCCTTTTTTTGCATTACTTTAGTTAAGATTCTCTTCCTTGTCCTTTCTATCATATTAGCATGTATTTATTCTCACTCTTTTTCAATATACTCTAGAAATGTGGTCTCCTCCTTTCATGTTTTCCTTACCATTTTCTTGTTCTTAGCATCTTTCCTCTTATTAGGTTGGACAACCTTTTTCTCTACAATTCCATTCTTTTCTATTTTTTTCTTACCAAAATTAATATTCACACTATCCTTGTCTTTCATGTCCATTTCTATAAATTTGTGATCCCTTGGTAGGCTAATGTTCCCCCAATGACCCACTTCTCTATTTTCACATCCCTTCCTCATAGCCAATTTGAATCTCCCTCTTGTCATTGATGCAATTACAACTCCCTAGATCATGGAATTTTTCTTTCTAATAAAATATTGAGTCATGATAATGGATGCTTCAATTTGACAAGATTAAATATTAGGAACAAATTTTCTCACAATCTCAATGGTAGTGAGTTTGTAAAATGAAAAATAAAGATAACCATATGGATCTTCTTGCTATAAAAGATCATCTTTGGGTTCTTAGAGATAGCTTCAAATGTCAAAAGTAAAGAGAAAGCCAAACAATCATCTATACAATCATTTGATCAAAAGGTTTAAATTTGCATTTAAAAAAGATAGGGTGCTAATGACCTTATAGAAAGTAATGCTCCTCATGTGTAGTTCCTTGACCAAAGTCAAGTGGACCCATCTAGATTGCTTCACACTCTCATGAAAACAAATAATTTGAATGAATTTTTCCTTGAAATCTAGAATGATAAGGTTTTGTGAAGGGTGTTTCTATACCTGCACAAACTCAAAGAACAAACACAATATTAGATCCAAATGCAAGATAGAAGCAACATTCCCCATGAAATTAGATTGCAACATCAAAATAGGAAAGAAATGAAGAACAATACAATAAAAGCAATGAAATCCTATTCTAATGAGAAAGCCTTCAATCCCATGGGGGAATTGGTGCCATTTGTGTATAGGAAATGACCCTTTCCCAACTCCTTAGTGTGATTTGATGAAGATCTTTAATTGATTGACGCAATTTTGACAAAACCTAGATAATATTGATGAAAACTATGAAAAATGGATGAAATTTAGTATAATAAACTTGCATGGATTGTGGATGAGATTGTGGATGATATTGTGGATGATAAATTCAATAGGAGAAGCCCTATATTTATAGATTTCAAGAATGGAAGAATAAGCAAAATGGATGAATGTGGGGTAATAGACCAACCAATGAGAGGAGGCCACTTGTCAACATGTGATTGGAGGAGGAATGAACACATTTTGATGAATGTGCCCATAAATGGAGTTAGATAAAATTTGACATTAGTGAAGTGACATGTTTAGAGGGAAGAAAAATGGAGTTAATGTCACTTGGCTCAAGGCTAAGGACATGTAAGAGGCATTAAATGCCTTGTTGGAAGTACCCATCCCTTTTTGGAGGGATTTTTCAAATTTGTGGAATATTCCCTTTTGATGCCAAGTTGAGGGAAAATAGATGAATTTATAAATCAACTAAATTGATTTATTGGTGCAAGTTGCAAAATATAGAGGATTGAGGTGATTAGGATTAGATTTAATCATGATTTGATCAAATTAAGTAGAAATTAGGTGATTTGACAATTTTGACTTAGATTTTAGGATTTATTTAAATCAAAGTGAAGAGGAAAATGAATTTTAGATTTAATTAAATAAAGATTGATTTATTTAATTAAAGAGGATGATGTTAGGTTTAAACCAAATAAAGATTAATTTATTTAATTTAAGGAGATGACTATAGAGATTTAATTAAATAAAGTGAATTATTTAATTAAAAGAGGGACTATAGGATTAATTAAACAAAATGATTTATTTAATTAATAGAAGAGAATGACTTAATCAGATAAATTTAATTTATTTAATTAAGAGAGGAAATATGATGAATTTAATTAAATAAATATTATTCAATTAAATTGATTGGTAAAGGAGATGATTCAGGACGAACTGGTGTTAGTGAAATCAGGATCAAGTCCATGTATATTTTATGTGTCTACAGGTTCTAATCGAGGATATGCTTGGATCTATTTATAATCTTCTAGAGAGCATCGATTTTCACCCCTTTTATCTTCAACAAGAAGCTAATAGGAGACTCTTGGAAGATTGTGTCAACTTGTTGAATCCCATTGACACTAATGTGGGGGATTTTAAGGATTATCAAGTCATTATAATGTTTGAGCTAGGCCCTTATACACTCAAAGGACTAAGTCCACACTTCGGAAAATTAGAAGCTTAATTAAGTCCAATTAATTAAGGGACCCAAACATAGTGTGAAATTGTAAAGGTATATAATTTCCTACACTACATCTATACACCATTTTAATGTTTCATCCTTCTTTCTAATAAACACAAGGACTTTCCATGGTGATATATGATAGGTTTGATCAATCCATTTTCTAGCTCTTGTAACTATGTTTTAGGTTCCTACAATTAAACTATATTCATTTAATAATGGGGCATTTAAAATAGGCTTAAGACCCCAAGATTAGATCAATAGAGAAGTCAAACTAAAACTTAGTGGGTAAGCCTAATAATTCTTGATGAAAGAAATCTTGGAACTCTTTAAGTATTGGGTGGTTGATCATAACCTAAATTAGATCCTCATCCCATTCATCTACCTTAATTAAAAAGAGCTTACACCCCTTCCTCATAACATTTTTTTCTTGCATGATAGTGATTACTTAGGTTACAATTGGTTTTTGTATACCTTGAAGCACCATTAATCTCCCTTGATTATATAATTTTTTTTTTTTTACTCCCAATAAAAAATTTCTTTGTGCTTTCTAAATTAGTCCATTCCTAGAATCATATTACTTGACCTTAACTCGTGATCCATAAGTTTACCTTATTATTTATACTTCTTAGGTCAATATCTAATTCCTTTAGAAAAAAAACTATATTTTGAGTATAATTACTAGACCCAAACTCTACCTCCATCTCTTCTCTAATTAGAGTGTCATGTCTAAAATCACATCTACTTAAAAGATTAGGAGATAAAATACTATTAGTTGTTTCTATTAGAATTTTCATCCAAGATCATAATAGCAAAAGCCTTGTGCTTCCACAAAAATACTTGCACATAATGAGCCTAATTCACATTATCAAAGATATTGATAAAATATTTGATTAAAATGTACAATATGACCTTGCATATATAAGCAAGGAATAGGCAATCCACATATCATGTGGATTGACAAGTGCCTCATGATATGACACAAATAAGTAGACACGTGTCCTATAAGTGTCAATCTCTAAATCACTTGGAATGTGCAAACCAAGAACCTATTTGACCAAGTCATCAATCTTGGTGACAAGCGTTGAATGACTACAAAAGTGACCTTTGAGGTGAGATAAAAAGTCTTCCAACCTCAAAAGGTATGCACAGGAGGTTTACCAAACAACTAGGTAACCTCTAGAGGCCTAAAAGGTTGCACATTCAGTTAGACAAAATGTTGTCTAACCTCATCAACCTAATTACACTCAAGATATAGTGAATAGATAAATTATTCACTCTAACACCCCCCTTAAGTGATACTTGGGGAGATCACAAAAATGCAATAGATATAAAGAAATGGGCCCTAACTATGAGGGTTGGTGAGGCACCCATGTACAATGTAATCTCTCATAAATGGGAAAAAAGAGAAAACCCAATCGAAACAAAACTCCTGAAGCATGCCAAATTTATAAACTATGTCAAAGATGAACTAGTGTTTGTAGGAATCAACGAACCTCCAAGAAATGTATCTATAATATAACAAATACAAGACACTACATGAGTGAACATATGGAACACTACTCAACCATGAATACTTAGATGTCTGGATTGATGCAAAAAGTTGGGTCCACAAAAATCTCAAAAAGTGGAATAGAAGCATTTTTCCTATTTTTCAAAATTTGTCACACTTGGATTGAAAATTTGAAGCACTTGCACATTAAATCTTAAAAAATGTTACTATTATGAAATTTATTATTCTGAATCTAGTTTCCAAATATGTAATTTATTTTAATACTTAGATGATAGAAATTAAATTTTAATAGGCATGTATAAAACCATTTTTTAAAAGTCATTTTTTTTACCATACCATGCACTTGTATGAACACTAATTTTTGACTTAAATAAAAGTATTTTCCTGATTCCTTTTGGGGAAAGATATGTAACAACCTAAAGATTGATGATGATATCTTTTTGTATTCTTTTTGAATTTTTATTGGCTCTAATTTTTGTTTTTGAAAATCGACGTGTACGAACAACATAATTGGACCTAAACTAAATAATTTTTTATTTTTTTCCATTGTGTAAAGAATTGTCTAAAGATTGATGTCATATATATATTTTTGTAAAAAATTAACAGATAAAAGGTTATTAAAAAACAAAAAGAACCTAATATTTCAAGTTTATGGACTCATTTGCTTATAAATTAATTAAAAAATAGAAAACATAATCAAATATTTAAAATAATTATATATTTGAAAACCAGACATTGTGATCTATAATGGGTTTTAATTTCATAAGTTAATTATGAAAAAAGTCCATCAGCTATATTGCCAAAGTTAGACATTTTTCTTGAATCTGCCTTAGTTTTTTAGCTGCAGGTCAAAGGCTAAGGATCAGATTGCCAAGCCTTTCTTGAGCCTAAAACCCAAGAAAAAATTGGCTTGAAATTTTGATTTTTTTAGAATGGGTACCTACTTTAAAATGAGCACTTGTTCTAAAAATAGAATGGGTACTCATTTAAAGCGGCTACCCATTCTATTTTAGAGTGGGTAGCCATTTGAAAATGTGTACTCATTCTATTTTGAGAACGAGTACCCGTTTTGAAATGGGTACCTAGTCAGGCTCGGGTTCCCATTTCTAAATGGGTACCCATTCCTTTGAACATTTTTTTGGCTGAAACTTCCCCTCTTTGTGGACCCAACTTCTTGCACTTACCCTCCTATGAAGTTGAAAATATATATAATACTATGATTATAGAGTATGATTAATAAATGCACAAGTGACATGTATACACTACTAAAATGTGCATTATGGTGCTCTATAGGAGTACTAGAATCTCACAAAATATGATCCACTAAAATAATTCCCCATACGAGAGATAAAGATAGGTCTATGAGCCCCCCCAAAGTAGAAGGTTCCTCCATTGCTCCATTGAAAGAATCATTAGCATAAAGTTGTCATAATAGTTTCTAAATCTACTAACATAGTTGTAGTGTCGTAAATTGTCACCCTTAAAAATTTCACACTATGTAAATGACACCCTCCTAAGTGCATGTACCGAATTATGGTTATATCTTACCCATTTAATCGTTGATTTTAGTAAATTGAGTTAAATATAGGAAATTTAATTTAATATTTATTTAAAAAACTTAAGTAGAGCTAATAAAGGCTGGATTAGGGCACCCAACATCCCTATCCCTCCTAATTAGGCCCAAAATTTAAAGTGTTATTATTAGCCTCAATATATTTAATAATTCAAATTCCTTTGTCAGTTTGTCATAATGGTTAATGTGAAATATATTAACTCATAAATATAAGTCTTTCCCTCTATTTGAACATATAAGAAAAACTAAGCAACTTTGAATATCCCTAACATCCTAAAGGAAATAAATGCAGTTTCAAGAAAGGATAAGCAAAATATCTACAACACAATTACAATCATTGACAAGTCTACAACACATTAGTAAATTCATAAACTGCACATTGTAAAATATTTTATATTATATGTTTATTATTGTCATGAGAACTAACACTTATAGGATCTCTAAACATCCTCCAATTTATAACATTTTGTTTCCACAATCCATGATGTAAAAAATTTCACACAGTTTATCTAGAAATATTGAATACTTATATCCTCCAATTTCTCCTTGTATATGATTTGCATGCTGGATTTAGTCTAGCAAGGATGCAAACCTGAGTGGTAATTTACAACTATGTTATTTATCATTTATGTTTATTTATTTGCCTCTACTCTCCCTAAAGTGTGAAATTTATATCATTATTATCATAGCTGTCTGTGGAGTTGGAAACACCAAAACAAGGTTTGACCAAGACAAGCCCCTATACGACACAACTCTTCACCCATTTATCCTCCTTGTAAGTTATAAGTTTGAAGTGGATTCATGTGGAGTTGTGATCTCAAGGCTTTAAAACCCAAGTTCAAGCATTCAAACACCTTTCAACATCAATTTAGGGAAAGTTGAATATTCACAAGTTGTTGGACTTTGAATTTGGGTTTTCATAGCTAGAGACTTGTAGACACAACTTTACTTGTTCCAACTTTCAAACCCTAAAATTAGTACTTCTGGACTAGGTTGCTCAATGCCCTTGTCTTATCAACTTTGCACCAAATTTAAATGCCAGATTCTACTCTATCTGCACTTTCCATTTTTTATTTTTTGTTTATGTCTTTCTATTATGTGTTTTTTAGATTTTGTAATAGTTCCTAAATTTAGTGTTAATTTGCCTAGTTTGATAAATTTTCCAATCAATCATCACATCCCATCAATCACCAACAAAAAATGGGACCAATACCCTAACCAATTGTTTGGCTCTTCCTTAAGGACAATAGCCAAATAGTTTCTCTTGGGTACTTTTGTGTCCCTCAATGTTTATGGTGGAATGTATGATTTAGGTTAAATACTTACCTTAGATCATATTTCACCATCTCACAATATTAATGAGTTATCTATGAAAGGAGCCTTGAAATTTTATAAGGGAAGCTTGGTTATTTACTTCAAGTTTGTCCAAAACTACATAAATTTGTGTAATTGGATTGGTATTCTAGTCTACATCTTTGGGACAATCTCTCCTAAAGTGATTACCTCCATGAATCCAACATCATATTTTGAGACACATCCATTTTATCTCCTTTTACTTGAAGAGATTCTAGGACTAGCCATAGGCTTAGAAAGATTTTTCCATCTTTCTTCATCACTTTTTGAAGGTGTTGTCCTAGAATTTCTTTTCTCACCTTGGCTTCTATTAATTTTTTTGGGGTTTGTTCACCTCAGATTCTACTAAACCATCTCATATTCTCAATATATAGATACAAAAATCATAAAAAAAAAAAATTGAGACCAAAACCATGGTATCATGCAAAAACCCCATTCTCACAATGAAGAGCATATTCTAAGAATAATTAATGCATTAATAAACTTACATAAACATCACATGGACACAATCAAGGCCCCTAAAATAGTAATCATAATTGCAAAGGCATCTTTGGTGTCATAAACCCCAAGACTTATATCCTTAACTGTAGTGCTCCAAAATGGAGTGGTCAAGTCATGTAGGTCTCATGTTTCATACAATATTTTCCATTTCTCAATCATAAAGCTTAGAATTGGGAAAGTGCATTTAGCAATTCCATAGTGAACCATAACCACCACCCATTGTGCCCCACGTTCTTCATGAATGCATATAACAACTAATGCTAATATTTTTGATGAATTTAAAATATAATTTAGTTTTCAATTACACCCTTAGTATTTGAACACAAAGAAATATGGGGAAAAAGGCATGAATGGATGGAGTCCCACCTATCCTCCTATTTCGCTCTAGTTCATTCAAGGAAACCTTGAAGGTCTCAACCTATTGATTCAATTGAGAGAAGGGGTTGCTGCAAGGTCTCCTTGGGTGTGATTAAACAAAAAGAGGGGTTCACCACTAAGGAAAGGCTTAGAAAGAAGGAAATGCAAGTGATATGCAAGTCTAACTATGTAATCTAGGAACTCAAACTCAAAATTAGAATAATAAACTGAGAATGAACAAAGTTGCACCTAGAAAACTGAAGATGCCTGCAACAAGGTCTGCAATCTCAAAATTTTTACTTTTAATGCACACTGAGACTCATATGCCAATTGGGGCAATTTAGTCTCGGTTTAGGGTTTCGGGTCAGATCCAAAATCTACAACTGGTAAACCAAGATCTACATAAAATATCTAAAAATTGGTATACTGGGACTCATACACCCAAGGTGGTGATTTAGTCCCAGTATCAGGGATTTGCTGAAACTATGATATTCTCTAGTGATCTTTTGTAGCTTCTCTCCTCTCTGATCTCTGAGTTTGAAACTCTGAATTTTGATCTATAGGTGACAATTCGTGAAGATGACAACTTCTTGACAATTTTGACAACTTTCTTCAATCTTGCAACTTGGTCTTCAAAGGATCTTCAAGCTTGAAACACTTAGATCTACAATCACACATATAGATGAGAGAAAAATGTTGTTTTGTTAGTGGATAGGGGTTTTCCTTGGTCAAACCTTGTCTTGGTAATCAAACCTTGAAATGAAATACAATAGAATGAAGGAATGATGAATGAACAAATATGCTATGTTGCGACTCCCCAAACCCTTGGAATAAAGGCTGCAATCTTGTATGAAATGGCTAGCATGAATGCAAATCTTGACTCTTGATTGGATGCTATGAATCTTGATTTGAATGCTTGCTTGAATCATGAAATCCTACATCACAAATATTAGCTAAAAAACAAACATGATGCATGATGACTTTGACATGATGCTTGATTCTTGAATGTAGCTCCAAAATGCTTGATAATCACTCTCGAATGCTCTTGAATTGCTAGAATGCTTGAATGCTTAGATCACACTTGCTCATGAAAATTGCTAGGAGAAAATATGTGAAATAACCTTGTATATATACTTGGTTATGCCAAATTTTCCGAAATTACAATATTACAAGTTGACATCAGATCTAGTTGAATAAAATCTCGCCAAGAATTGAATTCAAAATAGGTCCAAGCTAAGGCGAGAATCATATGCTAGTTGGGGCGTATGGGTCATAGTAGCCTAGGCTTGGGACACAAATTTCAAGAAATGCTATGCCAAAAATTCAGGATCAAGCCCCAAGACTTAGGTGGGACCCATATGCCCAAGGTGGCTTATGAGTCCCAGATTACTAAATCTAGGACACATAACCAAAAATCATTAAACTATGATTGGTCATTAGATATGTGTGGGGATTATCCTCGGAAAGATGCATTAAATAAGGCTTGTGGATGCAAAATATGACCAAATAAGGCATAAAGAAACCCAATTTTAGCAGGGAGGGTCCAAACAAGTGTGAAAATGTAGAGGGATACATTTTTCTACACTATAGTATCCAAGGACAATTTGCAAGGGTGCTGGAGATAAATAAATTTTATATAAGATTGTAAGGTGAATAACATTTTAATCTTAGTACTTAAGTTGTGTAAAAATTGATAAATTGGTAAAATATATGAATTGGATAAACAACTTGACTTATAAATTGAGAGAATATTGAGAAATTTAACAACTATAATTGTTTTCATTGGTCGTAGGGCCAACTATCCATTATTTATTTCAGTTATGCCACCCTGCTACCCATTTCTAGCTATAGTAGGGCCTCCCACCCCTTAATAGTGCCCCCCGTTGTCAAGCTTGGATCCCCCTCTCTATTCCATACCACTCGGGGTAGGACGGCCTTGAACCCACTTGACCCCCACCACTTTACGGGGAGTAAATAACTCTTGTAATTGGTTTGCTGAAGATGTTTCATTAGAAGAACATAACTCTTGTAATTCAATAGATTCCTTAAAGGTGTTTCTAAATACTATTTGATTCTTATTGAGATTTAAATGCCAAAAAGATCAATGTAAGCATCTTCTAACAATCAAATTTCTCCCAATCCATTCTCATGGAAATAGATTTAGGTCTGCAAATGAATTAACTTTCATAAATATAAATTTGAGCCTAAATATAACATACAATCAATTTGTATGTTTTGAAACATTTATTTGATAACATTTTCAAAATTTAATATTTTATTTCTACAAACGATTTACTATTTTTATTTCAATTTATATCAAAAATTACTTATTTATTTAATTGACCTAAATATATGAAAAATAAAACTGTGATCTATCAATCGTAAAAGATATTTTGAACACTCCTTTATACAGTTATTATCATCCTAAATCACAATAACCATTCTTACCTATTATAGGTACTAATATTTACATTTTTAAATATGCTAAAAACATCTATGTAACTTTTAAGCTTAAACAATATGGACTACTTATGGTTTTATGTATTGGAAACTTTTAAGGGCATTATTTTGAATCTTTTAAATTTCATAGAAACATGAGAACAGGGGAAATATTTTATGATATACATACGAGAGTCTTTGGCAACTAGTCTTCACCAGTGTTTTTATCCATGCATGCTCATGATCTATCTCCAATTTATAGTGCGATGAAATATCAGAAAAAATCCTTCAATGGATCAGACCGACACCACTACAGGTTCAGGCACAAACGAGTTCTCTCAACCCAGGTGAGATGCATTTTATTTGAACGTTGCTCTCTTCCTCCACGAAAAGAATTTGACATTAATACTCATTCATTATTTCATTTAACAGTGAGCACGGACAGGAGTTTTTGGCTAAAGATGTATTTCTCAGTCACAGCGGTAAGCAGAAAAATTTTGTTAGACAGCTTGACAGAGACCTGACAAACGAAGGCGTGTCCTGCTTCTTTGATGAAGATCATGAAAGCTTGCCAATGGGGGAACCTTTCCCCCCTCGTATATTTAAGGCCGTTGAGACATGCAAAGTAGCAGTTTTGCTTCTGTCTAAGGATTTCCTCGAAACAAAGTGGCCCATGCTAGAACTCTCTGCTTTCGTGAAAGCGAGAGACATAACCCGTACAAATCCCAATCTCAAAATCTTACCCCTGTTCTACGTAATTTCACCAAATGCTCTTGATAACACCAAGGAAAACGACAAAAAATGGAAACAGTTAAAGATATCCTGAGAAACGCCAGCCGAATGGCATGAAGCTTTGAAAACAATACGGCCAATTAATGGGTTGCTATTCAATAATGGTGGCAATGAAGTGGAGTTTAGGGAGAAAATTGCGAAAGAAATCTGGCGCCTACTTCCAACACCATCACCAAGGTATCATGTCCGTGGTATGCAAGGACAAGCGCGAATGTGTCAGGTGAAAACACCTCACTACATCTTTTTATTTTGTTGTATGTCACGCATATATACGTACATACGGTTTATGCATTTATTATATTTATTGGTTGCAGGAGGTCACAAATTTCTTCAACAAAGTTCAGCCCAACAAAAATGGAATCCGTATTGCAGGATTGTATGGAATAGCAGGCCACGGGAAAACTGCACTCGGCAAGGCATTCTGCAACTTTAAATTGGGAGACTTTGAAGGTAAAGTATGCCATCTGGAATTTTCTAGAGGCGATCCATTCGAAAGAACAAAACTTGCCCTGCAGTATCTCACTCACCGCCCTCAATCGTATGTCCAAACATTGGCAAGCCAAGATCAGGTGAACAATTTCATAGCGACAAGTAGGGTTTATTTTTGTTTTGCAGTGTATCAAAATATGATGTTTTTTAATAAGATTCGACTGCAAAAACAATCCCTATTTGATATTTTCAAATGATTTAATTTTGTTTCCTAACTGTTCTTCCTTTTCATATAGAATTCTCTTTACAACTCAGTGTTATGTAAATGACTCTAAACAAAGACTCGTGAACAAGATGTGTAAATACTCCGCATTTTGTAATGTAACTTGTAGGCACAAGTTGAGTTGCATAGAAGAGTGAAGGACGAAAAGGTACTGTTAGTTCTCGACAATATCACAAAAGAAAGTATAGACGAAGTGGCGTTTTATCGTAAGGCAGGCTCGGGAGAAAACAGCTGGATTCTTTTGAGCGCTCGGAGTGAAGATGTTCTAGTAAATCTTTTCAATGTAGATAAGCAGTCATGCATGCGCATCCCAAGGCTTGAAGAGAAAGAGGCCATAGCCATCTTGTTTGAAAGGGCATTTGCAGGAGAGCAAAAGTTAGAGGCAGAGAACAGACGTTTTGCTTTGAAGTGTGCAAATAGATGTTTCTTCAAAGACAGCAGTTGTGATAATGGTCCGACAGCTCGAACATATCATCCGTTGGCCTTGAAAGCTTTTGGCGGCTACCTCTTGAGTAAATACGGCTTGAATTTGTCAAAATGGGTTGATGAGATAGATGGGATGGTAGACAGAGCCGGTGATGGTTTGGATGAAGTGTTCGTTGTGCTGGGCAAAGCTTTTGATAGCATGCCTCCCAAATACCGCACTATATTCATGCTTCTCACCGTGTATATGCTGCCCAATATGTCTCTCGAGAAAGTTACTGAGTGGATGGCAGTAAATTGCAACGAAAAGATCTCGTCTATTGAACAAGCAGTGAGTTGAATAATTGCTTTTAAACGCTTTTTGTTTGTGATTCAGGAGTTTAAATTAAAAAACTACTGAATGCTTAATTTATATGTGGTTCCAGGTTGAGGATCTCCGTAAGAAGGCTTTTATTGGAGAATTTAAGCCTGAAATCCGCATACATGATCTATATATTGAGTTCGCTCAAAGCAAAGCAAATAAAATGGAGAGATGGCTGTGGAGGAAGGAGGACGACGACCGATGTCCACGTGGATTAATTCCAGAAGACAAGGCAGGGTTTGAATTAGCAAAGTTGGAGCGATGCGTGTATTGAAAGATCGCCCCGAAGTACCTTGGAAATCTATTTGTGCTTCAGCTCGTAGATGTGAAGAATATGAGCAAGCTTGACTTGGGCCCGATGGACAGCCTCAGAAGTATCACATTATGCGATTGCAAAGACCTGAAAGCACTTGACGGGATGGAAAAGTTGCTCGACCTGGCGTGGCTTCAAATAAGAGGGGCAAATCCAGAGTTTAAACTTCCCGAGCTCAAGTTGCTCGGAGAGTTACAACACCTTGAGATCGTTATTGCAGGCAGCCAGGTGCTTGATCGGCTAGGAGATCTTACCCATTGTTTTCGTCTCAGAGAGATTATTATTGTGTGTCCATCTCTCTTGGAGTTCCCAAGGTTAAAGGGTATGAAGCATTTGGAGAAAGTGGAATTTAGTTTGTGTGATAAAGTGAAGGGGACCCTTGACTGTAGAGATTGTGTGAAGCTTCAAACTATTGTCTTTTACCTTTGCTGCCAGATGGCTGCCTCACTGCTCCTCACTGGATGTAAGAAACTATCCAATCTCGTTTTGTGGGAATGTGATGGAGTGACGGCTTGTCCAGATGTAGATGTGCCAAGCGCTTTAAAGACACTAGAGTTGTTCATTTCATCAAAAGCTGCTTCGGCTCCTAAAATTTTAGAGTCTTGTTGCGAACTGAAATATCTTAAACTATGGAATATGGGGAACTAATGGAGCATCAAAGTTTCAAAAGATTATCATATTTGACTGTGCTCAAACTTGGCAAGTGCGGTATAAGGGAGCTACCGGATCTTACAGGTTGTGACAGGTTGGAGGATGTTTACTTTTTCCAACTAAAGAATTTAGTCAGGTTTCCCAGCTTCTCATCACTAAGGGAGTTGAAGAAGCTAAGTTTATGTGATTGCATCAGTGTTCAAGATCCTCCCGATATCGAGGAATGCCATAAATTACAGGTGTTTCATCTGCTATACAGCGATAATATGAAAGGACTTTCAAAGATGGATAAGTGCGCAGAATTAGAGGAAATCCAAGTGAGTTGGCATGCTGAGTATGAGGTCCAGTATGACCGATTTAATCCCAACAGTTGTCAGGTCGAGGAGGATCTTGAATTTTGTCTGGAGCACTTTAAAGACGAGAAGTTCGGGAAGATAAATGATGTAAGCGTGCCATATGCATTGAAACAGTGGGAGTGGCTGAAGGGCAAGACAATGCTAGTGAAACGGTATTTCCGTGGAGTGAGGCTCTATTTCTCGCTCACAGCTCCCTATGAAGATGGACCATCAAAGTACTGCAGGAAAAGAATAATTACTCTCAAAATGATAAATAGCAAAGTGACGCCTATCACAACGACGAACAGAGACTCTCAAGATCGTGATTGGTTTAATAAAGTGAAACGGTATTTTGCTGAAAAAAAGGATAATGCGCGTGCAAGTGTCTCCTCAGGTATGGTTTTAATACCAGCTTTAAATGGTTTTATGTGAAAAAAGATGTACGCAGATTATTCTTATAATTTTAAAATTAGCAATTGTATTTTCGTGGGCAATGGGTACAGGGAAGAGGTATGGAAAGTTAATTAAGGAAAAAATGTTTTAATTTTTTTTGCATACATTTGTGCAATACATAAGATTAAATTGGTTAATCATTTAAGAAATGATTTTGTTGATATATTATTATTAATATTTTTATTACTATTTTTATAATATAATATTATTACTATTAATTTAGTTTTTATTATATATTTTTTAGACAAAGACTTCCAAGATTGTGATTCGTTTAATAAACTGAAACTATATTTTGCTGCAAAAAAGGATAATGTGTGTGCAAATGTCTCCTCGGGTGATACCAACTTTAAATGGTTTTATGTGAGAAAAGATGTACGCAGATTATTCTTATAATTTTAAAATTAAAATACATGAGATGTTATTTTGTATTCCATTGCTTTTAAAAACTTTCACATTTAGGGAAAAAACATGTGTTTATATTCATTTTATAATGGTAAATACTAAAATCCCTTCAGTTGTAATTTTTTTTTTTTTTTTCATAATTTAAATTTTAGATTTATATTTTTATTGATCTTTTTATTAGTTATTGTAAGTTGATTTAATACATATTTGTATTGATTTCTATGATATGATGTTGTATTTAAAGATATTCATTTATTTAAACCTATGTTCAAGATGTTCAAAATGAAATAAAAGAATAATAAAAACATTTATTTCAAAGCATTATACCAATATACATCATTTTATATTCATTATGATCTTTTTTGTTGTCCTCAATCATTGTTATGAAACTATATAATCGTCCTAAAGGATTGACTTAGGAGAATGCAACCCTTAGAATTTATTATAATCTTCAATTGTGTTTTTTAAACACTATTTGATCCTTACCAAATTTAGGTATGAAAAACTAAAGCAAACAAATTCTAGCAGTATGATTTATGCTAGCTCATTTTAATGAGCAATTTTTTAAGTTCATATGTTAATTCAATCATGTGAGCATGAAGATCAAGTACACAAACATGGATCTAAACTGAATCAAAATACAAAAAAGTTCTAATAGTATGATTTCTTCCGATTCTTTCCCATGGGTACGCATGTTCAATTTTATAGATACAAAAATTAGATCCACAAACACAAATTTGAATTAGAACAAAACATAGATAACTTAAAGAGTTTAAATATTTATCTAAGCAAGTACTAAAAATCTAGTATTATGGTTGATATCTTAAAGATCACTCTTTCAACTCTAAAATCTAAAACCATGTATGATTTAATATTTAACCTTTTTCAACCCAACTCTTATATTTAAATTAAAGGGTATGTGCGGGATCATGATGGGCCAAAAAGTGGCGATATGTAAGCCATATGATGACCCATGTGGATGACGACTTTTTTTTTACCCAAAATTGATGAAACGAAAAGGGTTTTTAGAGGAGATTCTCAACTTTTCACCAATATAAATTATGATTTACTTTTAATTTAATAAATAATAATTATTCATTTTCTATTAGAATTACGAATAAAGTCCTGATTGATATGCTGATTGAAAAACATCTGTAACTTTCAAACGGTATCATTTTTTTGAATACGAAACATGCGTTACATTCTATGCTTCACATAGTATAAGATTGAAAAAAAAAAAATTGAATTTAATGAATTTTTGACCAAGTTAAGGTGGTTAGACATATGAGCTTTTATATTTTTTTAAATTTGTAATAAAAAATCATAATTAATTATTTACTTGGAAAAAAAATTATAAAAAAATATGCATCACATCGGGAAATGAGTCCTCTACTTATATATAAAATATTATAAAAAAATATTAGCATTTTATTGTGGTTATGGTGGTCAGACAGACACCTACTTATTTTTACCTTGAAATTTAAATACTACTGCATTGAAATTTCAAATTTTCACCAAATAGATTTTTTTTTAAAATAAAGGTCTAGTAGTTTAGAAACTACATTCAATTTGCTACATATTCTATTTTTACATTTTTTTGAAATAATATAGATAACCTATTCAAATTTTTACGTCTAGTTGTCTAACTCTGATTTTCTATCTTTTTATTGCCACTTAAGGGCTTGTTTTTTCCATGATGATCCTGAACATACCCTAAAGGATAATTAATTATTACAATTATTTAATTAAATTTTTGTATTACAAATTTATAATAATATTTTAGTTTTTCTTTTAAATAAATCTTAAAATATATTTATATAATTATTAGAGAATAAGAATTTCTGGATCAATTGTGTGCAAATTTTTACATCAAAAATGTTTCAGATCATGCTCCATGATACACCATCAGGATGAACAACAAAGAGAAATGAAAATGAGATAGTAGACTTGGATAGAAATAGGAGAGGTGGGTTGTGAGGCACACAACCCCAAAAATTGAGAAGAAGAAGCAAAAGGTTAAGGGAATAAGAGAAAGGAGGGATGAAAGGCAAAGAAGGAATGAAGCAACAAAATGAACGGATTAATTGAAAAAGGACAATGCTAAGAATAACACAAAAATAATAACAATAAATAAAACTTTTGGAATTAAGGAGAGAGAAAAGAAGACCAAAGGAAAAAGAAACAAACAACCAAAATTAATACAATATATGATTAATGAAAAATCATATGATACATAATTGTAATACTAAAAAATATGAATATTATTATATCATATAATAAAACTAAAAAATATTATAAATGAAAAATAAATCAGGAAGTCTAATAAGATTTTTTTGTTTTTGGTCAGTAACTTGAGTAAGTTGTATTGTTTGAAAAAGATTACATTAGAGTTCAGTTCATCACCTTCCAAAAATATTAATGGAACTAGTTAAACAATCATTCTAGCATGACAAAACCACCTAAGACCATACAAAAGCTTCCATTGAGACTAGACAACCAACCCTTGCTCCAACTTGAACACAAAAAACCCCCTTCCAAACCAACACCCGAAGTCACTGCAATTCTACTACTACCATACTTTAATCTAGCTATCTATAATATTAACATTTACAACCAAAAAGACAGAGAAATCCCTACTACACTTCTACTTGCATTGCAACACCAGCTCCCGATGAACCTTCATCCAATGCCTAGATTTGACACTTTTTCTAGTGTTTCCTCTGCTTTCGTCGCAAACGCTTGTTCTTCTGAGTTTGCTCTTCCTTTTCCAATTCTTCCATCGCTTCTGCCTTAGCTTTCTCTAGGAATTCATCAACCTCCATTAGTTATGTGAAAAGCTTCAAAGCTTACCACCCCAACTGAGCCTCCTCCCAACACCTCGCTTTGAATTTTCCCTCTGGCCATCTTATAAAAGGTTTTATCCCTGGTGACCCATAAAGTAACTCCACCTCTTCATCAAGAATGCCTTCCAAAAGATTGAAGCCCACTCCCAGAACTACCCACTCCAAAATGGATTCTATGTATAACAGAAAATCCTTGTGCACAAACCTCATCATGATTTTCCTAACTAGCTCCACCGGTTCCCCAAGATCTAAACCCCAGGCCGCCATCAACGAATAGACATCTAAATTTGTTCTAGGTCTGTGAGACAAGAGGCCGAAGCCACTTCCTAGAATCATCCAGACGCTTTGACACAATCGCTTATCAACCACAAGGAAAAGGCCTTCCATCCTTTTCTCAGATACCTCTCCGAAGAAATGACTGAGAGAATGGCGAGACTTGAAAGAAAAATTTGCCTCCATGACTTTGAGCCACCACCAACTTTACAACCTTCACATCAACCAAAATTCTGCTTTTTGGGAATGTAGAATTCATCATTTAACCGTTTAAGCCAGCTCCTCACACTAGGATCACATTTATGAGCCAATACTTCCCTAGGTCCACACGATTTCAAAGGCTCTCAAAGGTCATTTCATACTTACTCGTTTTGGCCGCCATCCTTCTCATTTGGCTCGACGTACGAACCCACCTCATCTAATTCCTTTGAAAAAATCTCTCTATAATCTTCAACCTTTAATTCGCCAACTTCACGAAATGATAGTGCCCATTTTGAAAGAACATCCTCGTTATTGCCACCTCGGTGAATATGGCTGATTTTGAAAACTTTCAAGGGTGGCAAGTTCGTCTCTTATTTGGTCAACTAAATTTTGCAGGTGCTACGCATGAATTAACCCTGACATTACCGCTTGTACTATCACCATGGAGTCTCCTTCAAGATGAATCCTTGAATCTCCCAATAACTTACCACATTTAACTGCTACTAACGTTGTCTAGGCTTCAACCAAATTGTTAGTTCCTTCCATCAATTTTTTTGCACCCAAAGCTATCACTCCTTCCCAATCTCTTATGATGAATCCCGCTCCTGATGGCCCATGATTCCCTTTTGAAGCGCCATCGAAGTTAATCTTCCACCAACCTGCCAAGGATTTTCCCACCAGGTCACCACACTATGAGAAAAAGATGGATTAACCCAATCCCACCCCTTAATGGGTAAAGTATAATAAGATTATCAAAGAGAAATAGAAGAAAGGAAATAAAATAATACAATATAAAAATAAGGCTATAGAAAAATATAAAAGGAAAAAATCATATTAATGCATCTATGACAATGTAGCTTATTAATAGAGTATAGGAGAAAAGAAACAACTTACTAATAAATAACCTAAGATAGTTGATCCAAAAATTTTTGAGAAGATTTTTGGAATTGAAAATATCCTGAAGTGATCAACCTTATGGAAATTTTCGGCTTATTCTAGGAATATTATTAGCAATCACCCTTCTTGGAATCTTGGCGATGAGAAAAAACCTCTATTTTTGGGGTGATACTTGGCTTGGGAGGTCTCCTTAATTTCCAGAATTAGAAGATTTGAGAATATATCTAGAGCATTCTTGGGGATTCCATGTGGTGGATTATTGGGAAGAATTTGTGGAAAATGGGCTGGTCTATAGAAAATGGAAGAGCTTTTAGAATGCTCCTTGTTCAAAGGATCAAAATGCCTTTCTGAAGATTTGGCTAGATGCCTTGAGAATTAAAATGGTTGATCAAGAAGATATGCTAATTTGGACAGGGAATTCCAAGGGAACTTATTTAGTGAGTTCAAGATACTCTTTAATATATATTGAGGAAAAGCGAGATTCCTCCTATTGAAAATTGGTCTTCGAAACATATTTAGAATAAAGAAGCTCCTCCAAAGTGTAATGCTTTTGTTTGGTTTGCGGGTTTTAATAAATTTCTTACCTTTGACAATTTGAGGAAAAGAGTATTTCAAGGGCCCTCAAGGTGTGCTTTATGTTGTATGGAAGAGGATTCCATTGATCATATTCTTCTTCATTGCATTTATGCTAGGTCAGTGTGGGAGTTGGCTTTAAACAAATTATAAATATAATGGGTTTTACCTGCCTCTATTAGAAATCACTTAAGTTACTTGCCAAGGTGTTCTAAGAACTTAGATTTCATGTGGAAGATAGTTTGCAGTTGTATATTATGGGGTTTATGGTTAGAAAGGAATCACAAAATCTTCAGAGGCCAAGGTTTGATTTGGGAAAGATGCTGGGAAAAAATCAATATTTCAGTAATTTTCTATGCTAATCAAATCTCCTCTATCATATTTATAAAAAAAAGATTCTAATCTAGTTTGGAATGTAGTTATTCTGGAGATCCTTGTTGATGGGGTAATAAGAACTAATAATAAAAGAAAAAACAAATGTATGGTCTTGTCCTTGTGCATTATCTAAAGTTGATTTTGGATGGTGTGGCAGGAGGTAACCTTGGTTTGTTTGGTGTAGGGGCAGTGCTAAGATCTGCCTTTGATAAGTTTGTAAATGGCGAATCCTATTTTTTGGGAATCAAAACCAATAATGAAGCAGCGATAGATGTACATTTGGAAGGATTAAAATTAGCTAAATCAGTTGGTTGTGGTAAGTTGGAAGTGGAAGGAGATTCACTATTTATTATCAATGGTTGCAAGATGCACTCCATCAAGGACATGAACCTCCAAAGTTATAGATGAATTCAAATATGTGGCAAAAAGCTTGGTAGGTATAGTTTTCATGGTAGGTATAGTTTTCAACCACTGCTATAGAGAAAATAATCAAGGGATTGATTGTTTAGCTAACTATAGGATTGAGCAAAGTCCCAAAATTTAGTCGTGAAGCTTTGAATGGCAGTTAGATGATGTGCTAACTAAATATATTCATACTAAGCTGACTCCAAAACCCACTTTTCATTCACCTACTTAAATGATAGGTGCAATGATGATTGGACATGTGACTGTTAATGATGTTTAGGCACATGAATGATAAATACCCTGATTTGAAATTTCTCTATGTTGCTCCAAGCATGTGAGTTGTGCAATCGAGCATTTGGCATGATGGGTAATAATGCAATGATTCTATCAATGTTTTCCTCCTTTTATAAGCAACAAAGGATTATGGTTGCTAGGCATACAATATTTGTTTGTTATTTTGTTGTGTAGATGCTAGAAGTTGTGGTGGTGCAACAGTCAATAGAGAATGATGGATATTGTGTCAAATGAAGACTTGAGGATAATGTTTGAAGCTGGTGATGAAGCTAGTCTACTGTTCATAAAGCACATCCTTGGCATAAAAGGACTGGAGTGTTCTGGCTTCTTAAAGTGGCATTGTATATCAATTGTATTCAAGTCAAATCTTTTTTTACAGATGGTGAATGAAATAACCTACAAATAGATTGCGAATGCTTTGCTACTGCAATCTCCTCCAATTATCCCTTTTGCAGGTTCTCCTATGTCAATCAATAATGATCAACAAATTGTTATTGATAATTTGTGGGTAGTTTTAAGAAACAATATGCTGTATATTGTTAGTGATTTCTCCACCCTTGTAATATCTCAAGAAGGGGTTTCTAGATCTCAATTGAATTGAGTGTTGGGACTAGGTGTCTAATTGGTGGATAGTGTAAACACTTAAAAATGATTAATGCATTTTCATCTTATCATTTCATCATCATTCTTATCATTTTTTCTATCTATAATTAAATAAATAATTTATTATTATTTAATTAAGTTAATATTTTCCCCCTTTCATCCATAATAATTAAATAATTTAATTATCTTAATCTTTTTCATCATATCTATTTTAATTAATTAATTTATCATTTTCTCTTCAAAATTATTTAAATTCTGAAAGAATCTATGATTGAGATTCCACAAGCTTTGATGATATTCTGGAGAGAAACATGTCACAGACGAATGAGAAATTGCACAACAAAATATGTGAAACAATAATGATTATTGATTATTGAATGAATACAATGAAGGATTGAATATCCTTATGTAGACACAAATGGAATCAACATCAGATCCTTGATTGGTGGAGTTCAACTCAACATGAGATGGAGTTTTGACTGAGAGAGGAGTGAGATAATAGAATGCATGAATGAGTTAAGTCACTTAATTGATTGAAATGCATGATAAATGGAATAACACTCAAGATCAGAACTAGATGATCTCTTCCTAAGTTCGCATTAAGCGTTGAGTAAATTAAATATTGATGATTAATTTACTCCAACACCCCCCTAAATGAAAACTGAGGAGAAGCAAAAAAATGATGAAGGAAAATAATGAAATGCTGTGTGCTTTTGAAAACTGCTCACGTGTCCACATGTTGGAAAGTGATGATGTCGATCCAATATCTTGTGAAGACTAATAGAGAACAAGCTGCAAATGCGATGAAAATGGTGGGCCAACAATGATGATGTGGTTGTCAACAATTTATCCAAACTAAAGAAGAAAGCTACAACTGCTGAAGAACTGCAAAGATGCCCTCTGTTAGGGATGATGCCATTATTTATCCAATGCTCAACATTGTCTCGCTAGAAAGAAACTCTAGAAACACACGAGGTTTTGACTCTGGAAGCTCATGTAGTCAAAAACCTGGTAGAAAGAAACCCTGGAAGCACATGAGGATGTGACTCTAGAAGCTCATGTAGACAAAAATTTAGAACATAAAAGTACTTTTGGCTATCGATTGGAGGAGCAGTGCAGAGCTTGACAGTTAATTAACAACTTTTAATTTCTAAGTTTGTTTATTCAAAAAACAAAATGAACAAAACCTATATACTAGATACAAAGAAACATACATGCATCTAGATACAAATTTTTACATCTGCCTCCATTGTGGTGAAAATCTTCACAAAAATTTGTGGCTTCTTTCAGCCTACAACTGTGATCAAATGTGATCAAAGTTGCGCCCTCAGTTGTATGAGCACCGGATCATGACTTATACTTACAAATTCCTCGCTAGACTTTAGTTCTCTAAATCGAGCAAATAAAAGGTGCAAGTGAGTGTATACCTCACGACCTCCAAATTAATGGAGATCTGAGCAAGCAGAGGGATGCAAATGGAGGGTAGTTCGTAGCCAGTTAAGAGCAGATATAAACACCCATGAAGTGAAAATCAAGAGAGGTGCAAGTCAAAGAAGCAGTGACCAACCATTCTCCAAACATAGATCGCACCTCCAAATATTTTGCAAACTGGTCGATAAAATGGCGGATCAAAGGCGCCAATGGAGGACCACGTGCAAGCTCAAGCCAAAGCACCAAAACAGGTCGAGCCTTTGCACCAAATGCAAGTAATCACACAAACTCCCACGTCAGCTGTGATGATGCAAGCTTCACCCTCAACCAAATCGATGGATGCAGGGTTGAGTGGGGTGCAAATCGTACCTTAAAAAGAGGAAATTTGTGCCTAAAACGCAAAACCATGACCTGCAAATGGGATTTTTCAACCTGGACAGGTGATTCATGCCCTCAAATTGATGATTTGCAGCCTGCAATGAAAGAGCTATCGGCCTGCATGGTTAGAAATGTCTCTCAACAAAAGATAACGCCTCTTAACAGGTTGATGGGAGTCGATATGCCTAACAACAATTTTGAACACTAGAAAAAGATTTTCAAAATGCCAAAATAGAGGTTTTAAAGCGCTCAGATCTTCACGTCCTCAGCCAAATTCAGAAACGTGCCTCCTAGAGGTAATTCTCACCAGGAACAGAGGCCAACGCTGCTACTAACGTGGTCCAATAGATGAATCGATCCAACAAAGAAAATCACGCACCTCCAACTAATAGAATCACACGCCTTTTCAATAGAAAAAAAAAAAAACATTTCTTTGCTTTGAAACGTGCCTCAGATGTGTCAGATCACAAAGAACATTAGCCAAACACATAGAATTTTTTTTTTTTGCATCAAATGATATTTTACATTGCTTATGAAAAAAAATCCTTAAAAAAATGAACAAGGATCTTCAGATCTAGAGCTCTGATACCACGAAAGAATCTATGCTTGAGATTCCACAAGTCCTATGATATTCTGAAGAGAAACCTATCAGAGATGAATGAGAAATTGCACAACAAAAGATGTGAAACAATAATGATCATTGATTATTGAATGAATATAGTGAAGGATTGAATATCCTTAAGTAGACACAAATGAACTCAACATCAGATCCCTGATTGGTGGAGTTCAATTCAACATGAGATGGAGTTATAACTGAGAGAGGAGTGAGATAACAAAATGCATGAATCAGTTAAGTCACTTAACTGATTGAAATGCATGATAAATGAAATAACACTCCAGATCAAAACTAGATGATCTCTTCCTAAGTTTGCATTAAACGTTGAGTAAATTATTGATGATTAATTTACTCCAACAAATTCAATTTATGTTTGGTTCACTATGATTACATAATTTTCAAAAACTATTTAATTAGCTAACACCCTTGTTTTAAATAAATTAAATTTTCCTCTAAAATAAATAAATTAATCTCTATTTATTTTTTCAACTATCCTTATAAGTTATTTATTTAATACTTTTAACTTTCCCTCCATCAAATTCAAATTATAGATCTTACTCTATCTTGAATTTTTCTATCCACTCTATCTTGAATTTTTCTATCCATTGATCTTTCTAATTAATCTCCACCATGGATTAAGTATCAAGTGAAACATATAAATATAAAACTTTCATTTATTCATATCCCCTAGATCATGATTACTATCAAGAGGATTATCAAGCAATCAAATTTTCATTATCATTATCAAGCATAGATATCATTTATCTTTGAATGTTTATCATTATCATTATCATATCTTTATTATTTTTTCATGGTTATTGTTACTTTGAGTCAAGATTTTGAACTTCATTGAGTGATTGTTAAAGTGTGAATTTTGTACTTTCATTACAATATTACTATTTGTGATTCACATTTTCATATCCACAAATAGAAATGATGGGGCTTCAACAGCCCCTCATTCTTTTAGAGCGTCTTTTTATATCACTTTGACCTGCATTTTGTAGAGGGTTTTGACTATTCGAAACAACCCCTTTGTAGTTTTTGACTGTTACCACATATGCATTCATTTCTTCTTGGACACAGACCCCTATAGAACCACAATTATTCTATCAAAAGAAAACACCCATATCTATCGTGCGATTCATACATCATTCAAGCATCATTCATGTGTAACCATGCATACTCTATTTACAAAGTATGAGGACAAAAGAACATTCTAGTTCTTTTTTTCAACAACAAAATAACTAGGTTGCTGAATCACTACCTTTTTGCTACCGTACTTGGAAACGAAACGATTTTGAGTCAGAATGGGGTTCGAATCTCTATGGATATGAACAAGGGTCGTAATTTTTGCACCTGAAATGATTCGGTCAACAGTGTTCGAATCTGGCCGTTTCAAAGGGTGACATGGCGTTTGTTGACGATTCCGAACCGATTCCGCCGAATTTGACCTTGCAAAATAAAACAAAAACCCTAAACTCTGCGATGGTATCAGCAAATATCTTCTGAAACAGTAATCATCGATGGTATCTGAGAACCAATACATAACTGTGATCAGCAGGAAAGAATACCATCTGAATATTAAATCATCCATCACCTTTAGAAAATACATTTATTATTCAAGCCCACAAAATATTAGAAGGATATACACCAGCAAAACAGATACATCAACACGAAAATATGTAGAACCAAAGAGGTATATATATACAACTCTTAAAGAGGTAGGTACAGATTTGAAAAGAGATATTATAGGTAAGGATAATATAATTATCGATATATAAACACACATAAAATATGATTATGTAATAATGATGTTCGTAATAATAATCAATCTTTATTAGTAATTATTCAATTGAATTAATCTATTTGTTTCTCTGTAAATAATATTTTCTGAATATTGAAGACAGATCGGTTAGAGAGAGAATTACTTGGTCTGGAAAATCAATAATTTCTGAATATTAAGGCACTGATCATTTGCAGATATAAAACGAATAACAGGGAGTAGAGGTCTGCATCCCCGAAGCTAGAAATAATCAATTATTTAGGATATGTGCAACAGTCCAATTTCCTAAGTTGGAATAAGATTTGATTTACAGTTATATGGTGCAGCATAATTTAATATAAGTGATTGTGATTTTTTAAGTAGATACTAATGATACATTGCTGTTATGACTGCTTCCTTATATCAGTAAATATGATTAATATTTGTTTGTCATATGTCTTAATGTTTTAGCTGTGATAGAGGAGGCCGAGATTGAAAGAGGGGAACAGTCAATGCCAGATATAGGAGACAATGAATTAGCCTTTCAGCTACAACTCAAGAAGCTTGTAAAAAACCTGCAAGCTAACTTGATTGAAGTGCAAAGAGCTGCTGTAGCAGAATTGCGTCTTATTTCAAAAAATGATTCAGGAAGCAGGATCACAATTACAAATTATGGAGCTATGAGACCTTTGGTTGAAATGTTACATTCTTGTGATCGGACAATCCAAGAAAATGCTGTTACAACATTGCTGAACTTATCCCTATATGAAAACAATCATAAGGTGATTCCTGCTGCAGGGGCTATTAATTCACTCCTACATGTACTTAAGACAGGAAGTCCTCAGGCTAGAGAGAATGCTGCTGCAACTTTATACAGCATCTCAGCTGTGGAAGAAAATAAGAAAAAGATTGCACAATCAGGTGGAATTCCACCTTTGATTGATCTTCTTGTGAATGGTTCTACTAGGGGGAAAAAGGATGCTGCCACTGCTCTTTTTAAACTGTCCACTTGTCATGAGAACAAAGCGCAGATTGTACGGGCTGGTGCTGTAAAACCTTTTATTGAGGCAATGGACCCTGCAGCTGTAATGGTAGATAAGGCTGTTGCTGTATTGGCCAACCTTTCAACTATCCGTGAAGGTCGAGTTGCAATTAGTAATGAAGGAGGCATTTCTCGTTTGGTGGAGGTAGTAGAGCTAGGCTCGCAAAGAGCAAAAGAAAATGCAGCAGCAGCTCTATGGCAATTTTGTTCTAATAGCAACAGATTCTGTTCGATAGTTATCCAGGAAGGGGCCATTCCACCTTTGGTTGCACTGTTTAAATCTGGTACTCCACGGGCGAAAGAGAAGGTGATATTCCAACCAACAGTCTTCTGGCTTGTTTTCTAAACCTCAAGTTGGCAAAGATATGCTGTTGTCTTTTACAAGAGGTCTGTGCAAAATCAGTTCAAATCTAAGTGTCTATAGTATCACCTCGAGGTGTCTATACTATCACCTGTACCTTTAATTGCTGTGACTTTCTATTAGGCTGTGATATAACTTCTGGAAATTAGTGTTGAGTTAGTCTGCTTGCAAATTGAAAAAATCTACTCCAACGGAAAATTGTGTTGTATTGGGCAAACCAAATGTTAGTGATACTAGCAATCAGTGTCTAATCATGCATATTAGATCGATCTATTTCAAGTTATTTAAAAATTTTAGTATGTCCTGATTAATTAATGTCGTCATGTTTTCTGTACAGGCGGAGCTTCTTCTTCGCCATTTTTTGGGAGCAGCGACAATGCAGATCCATCTATACTTAATCTAGTCTACGCTAGGTAACATTTAAGTAACAGTTTTGGATAATATTTGGGTCGTCTTAATGATGGATTAGAGTGTGATCCAAAATGTTGTAAATATTTATTACATAGTGTTTTTCCACAAAATAACTATTTTATCATTGTTATGAAAATCTAATGTTACTAATTTTTGAATTTTTTTGTTAACCAAATTTGAATTTGTGTATAAATTGAGTCTTTGTGTTAGCCAAATGGTGACGAGTTCAATGTTGTGGCATGATGTGCACATTCACAAAGATTCAAGATAATAGTTAATTCCATACAAAAGGTTATACAATACTCAAAACATCTAATTTTATATCATTTTCTTTTCTTAATTTAATTTGTGAATACTAATATTTTGTATATTTTACAATTTAATATCTTAAATTTTCTAAGATTAAAATATCAAATATATCTCACATAATTGACATCTAAAATAAAAATTGTAATTACCTTATTTCAATGTGACAAAAAGAGGGAGAAAGATCTAAATGCATGATTGTTTTGAAGGTGGTTAATAATGTGAATATGGATATTTAATTGATTTTTTTTCTTTCTATAAAATAATTTGTTACAACCTATACCTATTTTCATATTTAGTCATTTTGAATTGATCACAATAGAATTCTTTGTTCTCTTAATCTTTTGAATTTAAGATCAACTTTGTACATTAAAAAAATAGAAGGTTCAATAAGTCTTGCATGTTCAATTCTTATAATGGAGAAATCAAATTATGTTTATTAAGAATAGTTAAATTATATAAGAAATATAGATTAAGTAATTTCACTTCTCATATTATGTTGAGAGACAACCTATCAAGGATGATTGTAAGAGAATAATTGAAAGGAAAATTATATAGAGAGCATTTTTTAAAGATATCATGACTAACTCAAATAAAATAATTTCGACTTTTAAAAATGTTTGAATTAGATTAAGTCCTAAAGTAAAATAAAATAAATCTTAAGTGAAAAAAATAGCTTTACTTCTTTTTTATCCTAAATACATATATCTAAAAGATGCTAGAGATACAATTATAATAATTAGTTATAAAATTAATAGAAGAAATGGGGTAAATAAATTTAATTAGAGGTAATTGACTCCTTTTTTATGGATTCATTATAATAAGGCAAACAAAAATTCGAAAGGGACATGAATAAATATGATCTGCAATTCAGAATAGCAACAACAATGATTGTTATGCATTGGAATATAGTCATTTAATATATATATATATATATTATCTAATAGGCATATATATAATTTAAATTGTTTTAATGACAATTTAAATTGACAATAATTAATTTATTTCAAAAATAATCAAATGAGAAGTATAAGATTTTTAAGTCAACCCTAACAAAATGTGGGGTTGCTAAATCTAGAACATAGGGAGGGGAGAGAGGTTAAGTGCACTTTAGATTGAAGGATCTAGGTACATGATCATTTTGAACATGATTTCTAATGTGGCTATGAGGGTTCATTTATATTTCCTTGATTGAATTTTATAAGACATTTTATTTATTTTTTTGATTAATTATTGGGGGTATCTATTGGGGTTACCTCCCATCAAAGTATAAAAGAGTTTTACATATAAATGTTATTGAAGGATAAAGTAAACCACTATTGTTGCCAACTTCAAAAACAATTGGAAACAAGACACATGCATCAACTTGTAGCCAAAAAAGAACTTAGAGAAAACACACAAAAAACTACTATTGTTGACATCCAATCCATTAGCCTCAAAATTAATAGAATTAAAAAACACCTTGGTCCCTACTCTAGAAGTATAAGAGCACCCAAACTTGTAGCATCCTACACCAAAACAACACTGGAAGATCGGACAACTTCACTAGATGTTGTAGGAAAGTGATGAGAAACAAACATCATGGAATACCTCCTTCCTCTATTGAGACCTATGCACCTTGCCTCCACAAAAGTGTGGATATTGTGATCACTAGAAACCTCAACATGTTCCTTGCTGTGGGTTGCTATGAGGCCCATTAGCACCTTGTGTATATTTCACAATATGCCCTCAATATCAATAGTGTTATCCCCATCTTCAATTTCTCATTACCCACATGTATTTGGCTCTTTGGGTGGAATTTGAGAGCTCGCGCTAACAAATTTAACCTCACCCTTTACAAATACCTTATATCTTTAAGGCAAAAAAAACATACCAAAAAAATGTCTTGGAAACAACATTCAAAGAAGCCAAATCCTTTGTGACGCCTTTGGAATAATAATTACAAATTTGGATATAGTCTTCCTTGATGGAAGCTTTAGACATTGGTAGTCCCTTCAATTTCATACCATCCTCACCAAGCGAAAACTTTACAAGTACCAAGATAGTTGTGTCATGCAATTAAATATGGAAACTAGATAATTTGTTTGAGACTGCAGCTTTTTATATGGGTCCCAACGTTTGAGAAAATTCCCCCTCTTCAACATTATACAAGCTAGCCAAAATTTGGTTCAAATGCAACATGCAAGGAGCACATCGACATAACCTCCAACAAGAAACCACTACTAGAGTAGGATGATCCTCCACAACCACCTCATAACTTGAATGGAAAGAGACTCCCGCACACCCTTATTAATGTGGAGTTTTAGTTCACATGTGAGAGAATAAGCAATCGTACATAGTCATTAAAATTGAACAACCATGCCATAATTATGAATGACCCTTAGGTTGTGAGAAGATACAAATGAAAACTTATAAAGCTTTATATGATAAACAAAAAATCTAACCCTACTCAAAATGATGAAAAGTCACTATGAAGTGACATAAAGGGGTCTTAATCAACACCATAATTCACCAATAAATTAGATGTAGAATTCATTTCTATATGATAGTGCTAGAATATTACTTCCTTGAATGATGTGCTTAATGCACATGCCTCTTTTATGAACATTTTTTCTACCAATTGGGACATGATCCCCTTTTCTAGAGTTTTAATAACTACTAGGGAGTCTCCTTCCATAATCAAATTGTGAACCTCAATAGATTTGGCAATGTCCATACTTGATACAAATCCTTCCCAATCCACTTCTTTATTGATCTATATGCCTAAAAGAAGAGCTACCATCCATAAACCTCTCATTCTCCTTTTAGAAAATAAAACCACCACTTGCATTACTTGGATTACCTCAAGAGGCACCATTAAAGTTCAATTTTATAATTTTTTCACGAGGTGGCTTACTTAAGTTATTTCACTCCACTACTCCAGAAGAGAAAGATGAGCAATTATTACTTGCAATATGTTCACTTTTTAACCCTTTAACAAGGGTTAGAATCTCTATATTCCAATTGTATAAAATCATAGAATCATAGTTGGAGAAGGAATCTCTAAGTTTCCAACAAGGTAAGTGTATAGGAAATTATGGAAGAGGTGATGTGAACCAAACAATGATTCTAGGATTTAGTATGATCTTGCAAGATGCAAGTTACATTCTAGCCAAATTTCCTAAAGAGTACATGTCAAAGAGATATTCCAAAATATGTGTGAGGATAAGAAAATGAAATGAAGTAAATAAAAATATAAATGAATAAATACATAAATATTTACCCCAAACCACCTTCAAACTCCATGATTGAGCTAGAATAGGATGCACCTAAATATTATTGATATGCTCTTAATAGATGGAATGTGGTTGCTTATAAAATGAGCACCATGAGAGTATGATCAAGATGATTCAATATAAAGTTCAACAACATAAATTTAGCATAGATTAGACTGATAATGGGATGGGAGGCCTCTCATTTATAGAAATTTCATGAGATAGATCATAGGCCAAGATTGATTGGTTAATGGATGACTAGGATTGATTGTGGATTAGGGTTAGGATCAAAAGTTGTAGTTGTAGACATCCAAATTTAATCACTACTCCATTAACAGTGATTAGATAATTTATTTAATCATTATTTCATTTTCTGCCTAAGGTTCCTAAAGTATCTAATTAAATAAATTAAATACTTCACCTTACACCCTGTTCTTCTCTAAATTAAATAAATATGACAAATTATTTAATCTTTTAACCCATTTGAATTAAAATCAATTTTAAATTCCTCTTTTCTCTCTCCTTGTCACATTCTCCATAACCCTCTTCTAATCCGGATTAAATTAATTAATCTGTGATTAGGATGTGCACCACTTAATCTTGATTAAGTGTCACATCCTCCATAATCTCCCACTTGCCTCTAATCTCTCATTAATTACCTTAATCCTGTGTTTGCACAATCTTAATCAGAATCATTAGCCACATTTGGCTTACCTTTTCTGGTTAACCTTCCCACTTACCATTTTTAGCCTGGACTCTCTTCCCCATGTGAATTTTTAATTCACATTTATTTACCCAAGGTTCCTCTCTTCCCCATGTGGATTTTTAATTCACTTTTATCTTTCCAAGGTCTTCTCCATCCCCCATGTAAGATTCTAGAAGCCTTGACTTGTCACTTCACATGTGCCAAGGGCTTCTAGAACCTTGGACTTGTCACATCACCCACATGTGACAAATCTCCAGCTTTTTGGAGACCCTCTCTTATCCACTAGATTCTTCCAATCATTGTGAATTTTTAATTCACTTTTATTCCTCCAAGGAATCTTCTCATCCCCCAAGATCCACCTCATCTCCACATCACTCCACCTTAGGACATCTCACCTTCCACATGTCAAGATGTGAGGGCTTGTGAGTCCTCAACTCACCATAGCCCTTCATCTTGATCTTTGTTGGATCAATCCCAACCGTTGAATTCTCTAGAGAATTCCAATTAGCCTATAAATACCCCTCACTTCTCTCATTTTAAGGGGATCAAGTCTTTTGCAAATAAACTCTTGCAAAATTGCCATTCAATCTCTCATCCATTTTAGCATCCATATTGCATCAATTCATCTTGCATCCACTTCATTTTTATTGCCATCCAAGGAGCACACAAGACTTCAACATCAAGGGCCAACCAAGGAAGCAACAACATGAAGGTATAACAACAATTTATTTGTTTATCTTGCTTTCATATTGTTCATTTTCTTAGGCTAATCATTGAGGTGCCCTATTATATTGTTGTTTCTCTTTATTGCACTATTAGTTTTATCTAACATCTCACATTTTAGGAAGCAACATTTTATTAGGATCACAGTTGTCATGTGAGGGATAAAGGCTAGGTTTATGATTAGGATTAGGGAAAAATCTTTATGTGGATGACTAGGAAGAATGGATGATCACCATGCTGCAATGATATGAAAAACCTATATTTGATATTGTACTTGACATTATGCACCAAGGTATAAGGAACTGCGATGACAATATGCCAAGTACATGATAAAAAGGTCAAGTGCAAATATATGCATTATAACACCATGATATGGAATACCATGATGCGCCTATGGAAATATACTGCAAAAGACCATGACAAATGCAAATAATGATAATACACAAAAGCAAAAAGCAAGCATGCACAACAAACCAAAAGAAAAAAAAGACTATGATCCAAGTCAAGCTGAAAATTGATTGATGGATTGATTGAATACTATCGATTATATATTTAAATTACTAAAAATAAATATTAAATACTATCAATTATCTATTTAAATTACTATAAAAAAATAAATAAATCAATGAAAAATACATAAATTTTTGTATGAAAAAGGTATCTAGGGCTTGTAGATATATTTGTGGATGCTAAAATCTGCAAATGGTTAGCATGATTCCAACATCTTCATAGGATAATCATTCTTCCAAGTAAATGATCAAAACTAATCTAAACATGCAAAGAAGACATGAAGTAATATCTATCCTATGGTGGATTGGTGCAACCTAGTTGTGTAAGAAGTTTCCCTTTCCCAATCCATGATAAGCAAAACTGCCAAAATAATAGTGATGAAGAGCAAGATATCCTCTCAAATGAAGAGAGTAACCTTGCAAATCAGAAAATGAGTTGTTAAGCAAATGGTGCGATGAGGAACAAGATTAGTTCTCTTATGAAGAGAGTAACCTTGCAAGTGAGAATGTGTTGTGTGTTGTGTATTTGTGTTGAAATGCTTTGCATTTTATAGATTCAAGAGTAGGAGATTGAGTGATTTTAGATGAATGTGGGATAATTCACAAGCCAATGACAAGGTGCCACTTGTCAAGTTGTGAGAGGGTGAGGAATGTGCAAGTCTTGGCCAATGTGCCAATTTGAATTTGAATTTTGCATGACTTGACATGTTTTGGGGGGATGAAAGGTGTAATAAATGCTATGTTGACTTGTGCAAATAGCATTTAAAACCTTGTTGGAAGGGACAAGTCCCTTTTGGGGGGAAGATTCAAATTGGAAGAATATTCCATTTTGATGCCTTTTTGAATGAAATTAGAAGAATTATAAATCAATAAATTGATTTATTGGTGCAAGTGGGTGGGTTAGTTAGGAGTTTGGATTTTTGACTCTAGTTGAGTCAAAAGCTGGAGAATGATAATCATGATTAAAAGTTAATTAATTTAGATTAATTAACTTAGGAGATTTTAGGGATTTGACATTTGATTAAATCAGTTTGATTTATTAAATCAAATGAGAAGAACATAAGGATTTGATTAAATAATTTAATTTATTTAATGAACCTTAGGAAAATTAATCAATAAATTGCTTTAATTGATTAATAGGAGAATTCGATGCACGATGTTAGAGCGAGATGTACGATGTCAGTTTTGCATGTCTACAATATTAATAATAATAAAATTTACTATAGGTAATAGTTTATATGATCCCAAAAAAACCTTTACAACGATAAACTATCTGACAACTCCTAGTTTTCTATTGAAAAAGGGTTGATTATACAAAATATTCAGAAACCCACAAAAAAACTTGTTTTTATAGTTTGAAACTTAGATAGATTTAGGCATGAAGGAAGAAGAATGAACTAAACACCCCTACATGGCCCCTGGATTGAATTCTTCCTTGGGTCTTCCACGTTATTAAGACCATGTTTGGAACAGGACCTTGCACGCTTCTTTCTCGAGCCAAATCTGATTTGTATTTTCTGAATCTGTTTCTTTGAAACTTGGTGCTCCAGAATCTATTGCTTTGGAAGTTTGGCATTGACAACAACATTCTACTTACCCTTAACGTACTCAATATCAAAATCATAGGCCTGTATCTTACAGATCCATTTTTGTTGCCACTCATTAAGGTCCTACTACTCTGATACCATTGAAATATCTATAGCCAAATTTGAACTATGTTTTCTAAATCTATTGCTTTGAAACTTGGTGCTCCAAAATCTTTTGCTCTGGAATTTCGTCAAAAACTTTCCTTGTAAAATTTTCAATTATTGTGTGTCTTTTATATTTTTATTTTCAATACATATGAAGAGACTGTCCAAAAGGGTGAGCAATCAACACCACAACTGATGCCACCCCTCAAACAAATTATTCTTTGTTATTGCCACCTTCATCTTGCTTTATATTTTTTATTGCCAACTTCGCCCTAATCAGCTAGGTTGATGAAAATGTGATTACACCTATTTATCCATTACAATAACAATGTGTTTATGCATTTATGAACGAATTATAAGCTCCTTTCACATGTGGCCGAAGTCGTGGCTTCCTTAACATCTATTGCAACAACTTCCAAACATGCTTGCAATTCTATGTCATTATACAACAATTACTTTCCCATCACAACCCATATTCTCCAATTTGTCTGCCATGCCATTCCCCTGTCTGTAAGTATGTGAGATGATAAAAGCTTGAAATTTTTTCAACAAAAACCAATTTTTTTGTAGAATATATTTCAAACACCAATTGTGCACCTTCCTCTCCTTGTAGGAATTTATTATAATTAAGGAATTCCCCTCAATATGAATTTTTGCAATACCAAATTTGAGGGCAATTTCCAATCCTGCTAGAATTGCCTGAGCCTCAACCGCATTATTCGTGCCCACTGGAAGTGAAAATGAACTAGCCACTATTATTGATCCCACATAATTATTTATTTATACTTTAAATCTATTTTATTTACTAAATACATACATGAACAATACATTTTAATTTTATTTAAATTATTTGCTTTACTTCTATTTTATTTGAAGAGTTATTTTTAGTATACACTTTTTTTAATTTAATATGTAAATCTTATTTTTACTTTTGGAATAACCACCATTCTTTAATTTAGTAATTTTAAAAATACATTAAAAAATAAAGTAAATCGTATGATACTTTTTAATAGTTTTATTTGTAGATATTAATATATGTTTTAAAATTATAATAATACTAATTATATTGAATGCTAATGAAAAATGGAGAGCAAGTGAATCTTGAGAGAAAAATGTTTTTAAAGTAGAAAATAATTGAAGAGTGAAGAGTTTTAGGGGAACATACAAGGAATTTGTCAAAATTTGAATAATAGAAATATGGTAGAGCCCAATGTAAAGGAACAATTAATCAATAAAATTTGCATTAAGAAAAATTCTAAACTAGACATGAAATCCTTCCTTGGTTGGAATGAAATATAGAAAGAAGTTTGGAAACCAATTAAGTACAAGAATATCACAATTGGGGAAAACAACATTCATATTGAATGAATTCGAATAGAGAAATAGAAAAAGTAAGCTTCATGTCATCAAGTATAAAGTGCTGGATAAAGTAAGGGTAAAAAAAAAGAAACCACTTTGTAAAATGGGAAAATTAATGGCCAATACTAGAGTGATTTTAGTAGGAGCTTGAAACATTATAGATAAGATGTTCAAATATTGAGATAAGATAGTTTCTTATTGAACATAAATAAATGGAAATTGAAAAAAATCACGATCTTTGAAGGAGGCCCTAGCCCGTGGATGGTGGATGGGGTTGGTTTTTACATCAAAGATTGGAAAAAAAATTATTATCTATTGAAGCATAACATATCTCACACCATAATGTGGTTTTGGTCACATACAACCTACTAACTAAATATTAGAATGAGTTGATGTTCATTAATGCAGGTGTTTTTCTAGGCCGTGACATACGAGGAAACATTAACTCCATTAATACATTGGTAGGGATGTATGTGTAGGTATGTTTCTACATCAATTTGCCTTTGCTTATTTTTAATAATAATAAATATGGAATTTTAAGGATTATGGCTCTAGAAACCCAAAATGTAGCCCTTCTACCTTTCGTATTAAAATTACTCAATGTAACAATAAACTAGAGGGTTGCACTACCACTGCTTTGTAATTAGACATTAATATTGGTAACAAAAATGGGGTAATGATGAAATAAAATTTAGAAATATAATCCATTCATTGTTAACTAGATAATGAACACATTATAATGCTAAAAGATATGAACATCAAAAGTAATCTGATTTAAAATTAGTCAATCTAAGTGCTTTGGTTATGATGAAATGATAAACAATATAAGGGTTTTGGGTTTTCTAGATGTGATGATAAAGTCTTTTAACCCAAAATACCCTAAAATTATGGCAACATTTTGAATGTTGGAAGCATCTCATAAATTAAAATGCTTTGTAGATGTACCTTTTGATATTCAATTTATAAAAAACAAAATGAAAAATATACTATATTGAATGCTTGGATTCAATGATGAACTTATATTTACTCCACAATGCTCCAAAATGCACTTGTAATACAAAGTCATAAGAAGAACCCATTAGATTCTTCAATTTTTTTATTAATGTTTTTTATCCTCTAGATCATCATTTGATTCAAGAGAACAACATAATCATTTTAAATATAATATAATATTTGCAATCTAGATCTCCTAGAAAGCTAATAAGTAATAATCTCACACGCTCTAATAACATGTAAGAGCTACCATAAAATATTCTAGTACCATATCATATTTGGCTATGGAGATGGCTAATCAAAATTAAGGAACTTAAATGAAAAATATAAAATACCCAAAATGAGATAATAGTTACAATTCATACAAGGATAAAAATAGAAGAATGCGATTATATAAGAGTATATTAGGTGGATATAAATGGGATACTCCACCAAGATGTATACAATACCACCAAATAAGGGAAGTAGAATTCACATGCGGAAATGCAACCTACATAAGTAAATACTTACCTAAGCAATATTATCTTATGTTAGGTGCAAATATGTAATCGAGTAACTAATTAAATGTAAAAAAATAAATATGCACCAATACATGGTAATTTTTCCCTATTATTTATAGGAAAAAGGGATTAAAAGTAAAAAACATTTTACATGTTTTCACAAATGCATAATTTTAGATGTTCCTAACATAAGTAAAAAGATTGATACCAAATCTAAATTTATTTTTTGATCCACAATGTAACATCAAATGGGGCATATTATGAATATGAGTTTGGTACATTAATTGTTGTTTATCGCCCATGTTCTAGTATTTTGTGTAGGAGCTGAAGATTAGCTCTATACCTAAGACCATTGACAAAAATAATGAAAACCTTCCACAAGAGAGTATGTAAGAAATGAACTTGCTTGATGTTAATATCTATGAAAAATGATGAAGTATTTTAGAAAAGTGTACAATGAGCCTAAATTATATATATCGCCAAGGTGTGAGGAAGCACCAAATACAAAACATTAAATGACTTGTGTCATTATTAAATGAAACGAGCCACCATTAAATGACCTAGGACTCCAATATTAAATAAAATCTAAAGAGAAAATATTATTTAAACAACTAAAGCTTCAAGAAATATGCCTAGGACCTAAGTGGACTTAACATGTAAATATGACCCCACTAATGACTAGTTAGATAAAGTGCTTATTTACACCAACATCTCCCTTAAGTGCAACTTGGGGAGAAGCAATTATTATGAAAATTATGCTAAGATACAAAGATGGGTCTCGAGTACGAGCCCATCTTAAGTACCCATGTACAAATGAAAATATAATCTCTCACAAATAAAGAAAAGGAGATAAACCACTTGAAAAAAAGCCCCTCTCCAAAAGAGAAAGAAATATATAATCAAGTGATGAAATATGGAGGACTTTGCAGTACCCTCCAAGTACAATATCTATCACAGACATATTTATAATTGATTAATTCCCCCACATAAGAGGGAAAAAGAGAGAGTATATCTAGCCCACTCGCAATGTATAATCTCTTACAAAAATGGTGAGTGCTTAAATTCAAAAAATGATCTAATATTGATAAAAAACTTGTATCCCTTTCAAAAGAAACAAAACCAAGTACAAATTTAGGAATGCTTTTCCTTGTCCACTAAAGATGAAGATTATACAATCAAATCAAGTGCATGCCTAATCGATGAAGAATGTGAAAGACCAAGACTATGTGGATTGATGTTGAAGAATATCCAAAGACACTGATTGTTTGACAACAATTATGTAATGTTTTTCATCAAAGAGGAGAGATAACCCCTCAAATGTTTCCTCCAAATTTGAGTTTTGAGATTCCACAAATAAAGATGTGATGTCTAATAAATAATAATCCTAATAAGGAAGACAATGATATACACATATTGCAATGAATCACTGTCTAATTTATCAATGAATCTCCAAAATAAGATGAATGGTTCTACTAAACAGGAATGGTGGGAGCCTTAATAAATGACTCTACACAAGGAATCACTGAAGGTGAAGGATCAAAAATCATCTCTAAAGGTTAAGAAGGAGCATTTGAAGAAAAAATTTCATCCTCATTTAAAGATTCAAAGTAATCCAAACATTCAAACTCTTGAATAGTATTCTAATCATAGGATATCCATTCTGAAAAATAAAGAGGCACAAGATAGTCTGAAACAAGGTCATCTAGGAAGGGTTGAGTATCAAGATCTACATATATCTCACAAATTTTAGTGCAAAGAACACGAGGACATTAAAAATGAGCAATAATATTCTAAATGTTATCATCAACATGCATTGCAATAATTCCTAAGACATGATCCATTTTGCAACTCCAAGAAAATTTCTTATTAGTGGAATGTCAAGAGGGAGAACTAGACCATACAAATGTGGCAAAAAATGAAGCCAATGGAGTGTCCTATGATGGCATCTCTCCATTGTTTATAGTTTCCCCTTTTCAACATAATCAAAGAAGGATGAAATGAAACCCTCATAATCAACTATTAGAAATCTCCAAAATTACAAAGACATTAACCTTCAATAGTAGATAAAAACCCTCACACACGATGTATACTATAAATGAAGGCTTCCCGAAAAGACAAAACCTCTCTAGGAGTTAGGATGTCCAAGTAATTAACTAGAATGCAAATATGCCATACTCTGAATAAATAAAACTTGGGGCTAAAATTGGAAAAAGTACATGGGCACAATGATGGACCTCCTCAATAAATTTCAATTATAGTTGGAATCATGAAAATTAGATAAATTGGTGAAAATTTATGAACTCAGAGGTCCAAAGTGGAAAATGCACTTTAGTTGGCAATAAAATGTGCCAAAAAGACCTACACCACTATGAAGCATGCATAACCAAATTTTTGTTGATATCCCATTTGAAAAATTTCTATATCCTATCGAAAAGTTATGGCCTCCAAAAAAAACTACCCTATTCGAGCCTCAAGAGAAAAAATTGGCCCCTTTGGGGTTGGCAACAGGTTCTCCATGCGACTATGGGGCGCATAGGTTTAGAAATATACCAACAACCAAAAGAGCGGTGGGTGAGTTAGAGGACTAGGTGGCACTGCTTGCGCTTCCCAGTAGGTGCCCATGGTATTTGCGGGAGGCTTAGTGCCCAAGGCTGGGCTGGGACCACCCATGGTGAGAGAGCGCCAAAATCCACCAAAAACATAAAAGAATAATTTTAAAAGAACCTTTTCTCTTCCATCACAACTGACGTGACCCTCTGTACCCTATAGATGCAAGCAATGATGTAGACACATACACCAACATAGAGAATATTCTTTTTAAATGCCAATGATACCCTGATGCCTACATAGACTGAATGGACAATAAGATATTGTTGTATGCATTTCGTACAATTGTAGTGACAAATTAGGTGACCAAAATTTGAAAAATTCCTCTAAGGGCTTAGAGAAAAAATATTTGATTTCAATCTTAGGGATTTTGGGCCTTTTGAATGCAATGGTAGGGTCATTTTTGGTCCAAGGTGCTTTGAAATATTGGCTACCCTTAGATTTGGTAACCATATCCTAACTTGAAACTCTTGTAGATTTGGAAAAATATGTTAGATTTTGATGAAACGAAAGCCAATCTTGAATTTCTTAGACACATTGGACTCAATGATGAGCTCAAATTACCTCCAACATATACCAAAAATAACTTGCAACAAAAACCCACAAAGAGGAAACCCTCAAAAATGGTATTTTTAAAAGTTATTCTAATTCCCTAGATCACAATCAGGTGCAAGGGAAGAGCATACTCAACCTTACTAAAATCTACCAAGATTTATCACCGATAATAGCTCTACTCTCAAAGATGAGAATGAATTTGTATGCCCATGGCTTTGATACCATGTGGGTGTTGCAAGGTGTACGCCCTTAGTCTCCTTCTGCTGTGTAGTGTAATGCTTGGGTTCATGGCATGGATTAACCACCTCCCATGGATTCATGAACTCTGGTGGTTGTATCGGACATTAACGGGTTATTTTTTTGGTGCAACAACAATTGTCTATGCAAGAACTGGTATTGGAGCTTGGGTCATGGCTTTGAACCCCTTGCTTGCATTGAGGGAGATTGTTGCAAGGTGTGTGCCCTTGTCTCCTTGTGTTGTGCAACACAACACTTGGGTTTGTGACATGGATTAATGGCCTCCCGTGGATTCATTAACTCTGGCGTTTGTATCGGACATTAACAGGTCGATATTTTGGTGCAACGACAACCATTTGTGCAACAACCAAGTCATCTACAATCCAATCTTGTTTATCATATGCGGAAGGAAAATAACTAGCCAAAAGGAAGAAAACAAGTGTCATACTAGAACAAGGATATCCAACTCCTTGCACCCACTAGTTGCAAGAAAAGGATGAGCCAAGATGGGTGATGAGAATGGGATCCTTGCAATATAGAAATTATTCATAGTAAATGTAAAACATGTAATAGTGATCATGCTATGATTCTACAACTATCACATGACAAGGAGCAAAGAAATTAATTTTTAACGGATGTCCCAACATAGTCTTATGGAAATGATTCAAATTCGCTAGTGAGTCCCTTTAAAGCACAAAACTCATCAGTAAGATGGCCAAGTGTCTGATGAAATTCTCAATAGTTCATGTTTGTACTCTTATCATTTTTTTTTTCTTTAATAGGAAGCAAGTAAATCAATCCTAGGTGAAGAAGTTGTTCCATTCTTTGTTCTATTTTTGTTTTAGTGTGCAAAAATGGCAATTCTTTGACTTTATAAGGTTTGGGTTTCTTGCTTGATTGGGTGACTTGTTGAGGTTTTCTTGAAGGAGGAGGACCTAAGATGATCCTATCATCCTTGTTAGGGATTGGTTGATCATGATGGAGGAAATTTTTTCTTTATAAGATGTAGGGGGAGGAGGATCTTAATATATCCTAATCCTTTGGTATATTCAAATGGGATTTGTTCTAGTAAATTGTGGACTTCACACTCATTGGTTATGTAGCATCCTTGTTTTCTTAAGATCTTAAAGCTTTTACCATAACTCTCTTCTAAGTTAATGGGTGTATTAGAAACTCGATTGGTATAAGATAAAAGAGTATTAGTAGTTCTCTTGTTAACAATTTCATTAATGAGTGATGGTTGAGGCTTGCTCTTTTTTTCAATTTCAGGATGTAAAATGTTGAACATATCAAGTGATTGAATTATAGATGGTATTGGTTGTTGCATGGATGGTTGAAAGGATCCATTGTTCTCAAGCTTGTGTAAGGAGTCTTGTATAAATTGTTGCATGCTATCTTCATCTTGTCCTAAGATTTCCACCTCATAGGGACACTCATTAGGAATTGATTGATCATTATTAGGTTCTAGTGGATTAGGATCATTACCAAAAACACAACTTGAGAAATCAACCATAAACATTAAGTACTTCTGTAAATTTTGCATACACATGTCCAAGATGCAAGAATGAATTGAAATGAAAAGAGATAACAAATTTTCAGATTTTAGCGACATAATTTGCTGATTATACTATGCAAAAACTTGAAAAATGATGTCTTTTAATTCCAATTTTATATGTTTGATATGTAATTGAATTGATCAATTAACCTTATTGTAAAATATTATAGAAAACATAAACTCTAGAAATTGAAACAAATAACTAAATGCAAACACATAGAATGTAGATAGAGGGTTTTTAATGCCTAATAATTTAGAATAAAGCTTGATCAGGTATTTATTTAGCCATGGGAAAATGGGTGTTGTGTCAGTGTTTTGAAAAATTAAATTACAGATTTTTGAGTTGATATTTATGTTTTCAAATTTTGGTTGCAAACATGTAGTTATTGTTTTAGATTTTTGGAAAATCAAATCTAAATACAAGTGTAAAATGATGCTAAATGACAAGCAAAAAGACCTAATTTGAGATGCAGTTTTGATTCAATTTTCTAATTTAAACTTGATTGATCATGCAATGTTATGTAAACACTATGCAAAATTAATGAAATTTTTGAATTTTTCAGATTTTAAAGAATGCCAAAATGAAAACCTAAAACCCCAAATGATATGCAAATCAATGCAAGTAAACAACCCCAAATGAGATGCAAATCAATGCAAAGTAATGTAAATCCTAGATCTAGGGTTTGAATGGACTCCAAACTCAGAAATTTTATAGTGCAAGATTGTTAGGTTCACCAAAATGAAATGAAAGGAAAATAGGGTGTTTTGTTTTTGAAAGGAGTAAAGTATGTGTTATAAGGGGGTTGATCAAATATAGAATTATTTTCCTTTATTTCATTAGGAAATGAGATCCACTCAAAGAATTGACTAACAACCCTTAGTTGAGTCAACTCAATGAGGGAATCTATTGATTTCCTTATGATTGAGGATGGGGGTATCAACTTGAACAACACTTTAGGGAGAAAAACTAAAAATATTAAATCTACTCAAATATGCTCATTCAAAATTGAAACAACAATTTAAAGGGTATGTGTAGGGTCATGATGGGCCAAAAAGTGGCGATATGTAAGTGATATGATGGCCCATGTGGCTAACGACTCTTTTTTTACCCAAAATTGATGAAATGAAAAGAGTTTTTAAAGGAGATTCCTAGCTTTCCACTGATATAAATTATCCTTTACTTTGAATTTAATAAATTATTATTATTCATTTTCTATTTGAATTACGACTAAAGTCCTGATTGATAGGCTGATTGAAAAACATCTGTAGCTTTCAAATGGTATCACATTTTTTGAATCCGAAACATGTGTCACATTTTATTCTTTGCATACTATAGGATTAAAAAAAAATTGAATTTCATGAAGTTTTGACCAAGTTTTTGATTAAAGTAAAAACAGGTTTTGAAGGGACCCCGAAACCCTTTACAAACAGATTTTGAATGGATCTGGAACCCTCAACCGAAAGGTTGTCAAAACAAAAAGACAAGAAAGCACAGACAACCAAGAAAAAAAAGGGTACCAAAGCCAAAGAACCACGACCGACGAAGTTTTGACCAAGTTAAGGTGGTCAAACATATGAGTTTTTATATTTTTCAAAAGTTGTAATAAAAAATTAATAATTAATTATTTACTTGGAAAAGAATGACAAAAAATATGCATCACATCGATACATGAGTCATCTACTTATATCTAAAATCTTATAAAAAAATATTATCATTTTATTGTGGTTAGGGTGGTCAGATAGACATTACTTCTTATTTTTTCGTTGAAATTTAAGTACTACTGCATTGAAATTTCAAATTTTCACCAATTTTTTTTTTTAAATTATTGTAAATAAACCTAGTAGTTTAGAAACTACATTTAATTTGATACAGATTCTATTCTTACATATTTTTGAAATAATATAGATAACTTATTCAAATTTTTATGTCAAGTTGTCTAACTATGATTTTCTAAATTTTCATCGTCACTTAAGGGCCTATTTTTTCCATGATGGTCCTACACATACCCTAAAGATCAATACTAAAAGAAACAAAAAACTTTCTACAGATTTGAGAAGAGTTAGACACTGTGTACCAGTCAACAAAAGGCAGTTTCAAGAGGCTGTCTAGGACTCATTCACCCATGTCTGAATGGGTATCTACTCAAGGTTTTCAAACAAATTTTGGGAGCCTCTGATATCAAACTATAGATTTTATTTGATTCGGGTTTCAATGTCAAAAATTTGGAAATCATATCTATATGTCAGTTTCCGTGAATTGACGACAACTTTGACAACTTTTCCAATCTTTCTCTTCAAGAGATCTTCAATCCTTTTTCAACCTAAGATTTACAACACAAGTTACACAATGGGGAATTTTTTAATTTCTGGTGAATGGGGGTTTGTCTTGGTCAAACCCCATTTGGGTAATTAAACATTGAATTGAAATAATGAAATGTGGAAAGGAATGATGAATGAACAAAGCTGTGTTGCAACTCACCAAACCCTTGATTAAACCTTTGAGAATTTGCAATATTAATCTTGATCTTGCATGAAATGGCTTCAATGGATGTGAATCTTGATGCTTGAATTGATGCTTTGAATGCTTGACTTGATCTTTGAAACCTACATCATATTGTTATCTCCAAAAACATGCATGATGCTTAAGACTTTGACATGATGCTTGAGATGTTGATTGCTGCAATAAATCACTTGCCATTCAATTTTCTAATTTATTTCTGACCTACCGCCCTTCCACTTTTCACCATGTAACTTTTGAATGGCAGATATCTGTGAATGAATTGTGCCAAGAGTGTGAAGCGTCACTTTAGACTATCAAAAATTCAAATGCAACTTGAATTAGACAAGACAGAGAAGAAGAAGACCCAAGGAAAATTTACTCCATTGCAAGATTACCCATTGCACAAAAGGAGGAAGATATCAACAATTATAGAGAAATTGAATTAGATAGTGACAATGATAGTATAGATAGTGATAATGTTTTAGAAGCATGTTTACAAGAAGGACAAGAACTAAATCTTGAAAGGTATATGGCTTCCTGAGAGAATTTTTGGTACATAGACAACCTATTGGACCTTTGTAAATCATTACAAATACAAAAAACCTAATGTAAATTCCTAAAAGAATCCTACCAACACCAATCTTATAGGTTTCAAACCTTCTCGCAAAGAAAAATTAAAAGACTCAATACACAAAAATCAAGTAATAGCTAGGATAGGGTATGTGTAGGATCATGATGGGCCAAAAAGTGGCGATATGTAAGTGATATGATGGCCCATGTGGTTGATGACATTTTTTTTACCCAAAATTAATGAAATGAAAAGGGTTTTTAGAAGAGATTATTAGCTTTCCACCAATATAAATTATAATTTACTTTGAATTTAATAAATAATTATTATTCATTTTCTATTTGAATTACGACTAAAGTCCTGATTGATAGGCTGATTGAAAAAAATATATGGCTACCGAAGATACTACTTGCTCGACATGTCCGATAGTGAAAGGCTAACTAAAATATGAGGTCAACAAAACAATTTAACATAGAAATTTCAATCAGAACAAGATAATTACAACTCTAATAGCTAAGTCAAAGTATCAACAACTAGAGGGTAGGCTTGAGTTTGGACATCAATTTTCTTGACCTAACTCTCAACACATAAAACAAGGGATCAAACAAAAATACTTTATAAACATGATAACATAACAAATAAAATTAAGATATAAATGTACCATAGTCTTTTTATTCACTACAAAAAACGAAAATCATTCACTAAAAAAATAGAGCCATAGAAAAGATAACGGGCAGAAAAACATGGGAAGATGGAAAATGGCTAGACCATTTATTACACTCACCACACAAAATATTTATAAATACCCCCCCAAAATCTCACTTGCACTAAATATTTTCCTTTGGTAAAGCTCTTACACTCCTACCACTCCACACTAACCCTATGCTAGTTCGTACTCCATTACAACACCTCAACTACTGCAATGGTTGTACCTATCCTCGTAGATGTTTCACAGAAGCCAAGCCCAAAATATAAGTGATTTTCCTACAAGGAAATGGAGATAGATGCAACATGGGCATTTTTGAAGGTGCTTGTGAATGTTATCTATATAGAGGACATCCAAAAATACATTCACACGCCCCTCATGAAGATTGATCACACCAAATTCAAAGTTTTGAGGCTTAATCTCCTACAACAAGGCACACACTAGTATTTCCCATTAAACAAGAATATAACAGAGAAACAACTAGATGCATGGAGAGAATTCCTAGACTTTACCAGATAAGAAGATTGTGTCTAGATAACCCTATGTAGATTTCATGGTGAGTATCTCTATCTAGACTAACCATTTGTATTTCATTATAGCTAGGATTAAATTATGAAAAATGTAGACTATTTCTTACACATTAAAATAATAAATCTATGGGAAGCTTTAGTTCTAGAGAGAAATTCCATACTATGCAAATATTCATGAAATCAATCTATTCAATGTGAAACCATTCTTTGTGGGTCACAAAATAAAAATAAATTATGTACCTTTATTACGTACATTTCATTTTTCTCTATAGTAATCTTGAGATCACCGCTACACTGCCACTTAGATCCAAAATGTAATTCTTGTTTCTTATCATTTCCAATTCTTCAATAACCACTTGTAAAAATGCCTCTTTTAGTGATTAATTTCTGCTTTGTAATCCAATCTTTAATGTTCTTTGGTTTTAAGGATGTATTGATTACGCTTTTAATGTTGGCATGTGTGCTCCTCCTACAAAAATGTGTTCTTATTTTAATTTTCTTATCGGAGGTTAGGGTGGTTCTTAAAACACTATCAAACTTCGACATCTATTTCAAAACTTCTTCCTAAATCTTTCAATATTATTTTCTCAACATCCCAAGTGATCTTCCCACTACTAATGAGGGCTTCTTCAAAATTTTATTATTGATAAATTTTTTATGAATCACTTATTAGCTATCTCGACTTGCTTGTGACAAGCTCATCATTCTCCACTATAGGTTTCAAAACCCCTACATTTTTTCAAAAACCCTTTTCACCAACTTTTTCCTCATTTCATGAACCATATTATGAATGGGACATCTTTATAAACACTTGGGTTCCTTGAAAATATTTTATCACTTTGTTTATATGGATTTTTTGCAATGCTTCATGCTCAAACCTAGTTTTGAGAACCTTTTCAGCTTTCAATGATGTTGTGACAACCTTATCTGACGTCGAAAGAATTTTAACAACTTGGACAATGATCGACTTGCTTTTGAGGGACACTTCGATACAAATTTAAAATCTTGAAACTTGGAAAAAATTACAAAAAAGGATTTATAAAAAAGAAGTGGTGAAAGTATCATTAGACTCTGACATGATTAGAGTAACTAATACAACAGGTCCTCCCCTCTACCAAAACACAATTGACAAACAAAAAATCTCATTCACATGCAACAATCTGCCTTATTACAATATTCAACAAAATATCGATTGCAAACAAACCTTGACTTTATTTGGTTTAGTTACAAAATTACATTCAATGGGCCTTCCATGTCCAAATCCTTTAGAAGACAACAATCTCCACTCTATCTACTCACGCTTCCCTATCAGTCACTCAATCTTTGGTCAATTGATGATCAACAATTTATACAACTTCCACTATACAACTGCTCTCAACTGGATGGCGTCCTTATATCATTTCATCCCTTAATGTTATTGCATAACCTCCTATTCGTTATTCAATCTTTATTAAATCAAATATTCCTCTCTGTTATCCACAGGTGCATTGCCTGCTATCCTCCTCATTGGTCACGTGCCTTCTCCAATTTCTATCTGCCAGCTTTAGTTACTAAAATTACCTCTTTGCAGCCCCCTTTTTCAGTTTGCTATGCCGCTCTTTAAAGGTTTTTCTTTTCTCGGCCTTTTACTACACCTCCAATCAGTAATCATTCCTCTCTTCCCATTGATTAACGTAGACCTACTCTCATCTATGGGCGTTTCCTGTACACTTATGAATAGCAATGAGAATTTACTTCTACGTTTGCTGCCCCCTTGTCTCCTTACTCTTCCTGCAATGAATTAGCCTTCTACCAAATTAAAACTGTTCATGTAATTCATGTGCAACCCCCTCACTTCATTGTTTTTTAACTGCACCTATTATCCTCTCGCTATATGCTGCTTCTTTTACTCTTCTTGTTTTTAATGAATTTTTTGTCCTCCCTTATGCGTGGCTGGCTTTTGGTCTACAAATTAGTTTTTTTAATTGTTGCCTCCATACTTCTCTCGACGTGATTTCCCTCTTTTCTATGCTACCTCTTTATTTCTCACTCGCCACCCTTACACTTTTCACCGCGTGACTTTTGAATGGCAGATATTTGTGAATGAATGGTGCCAGGAGTGTGAAGCGTCAGTTTAGACTATCCAAAATTCAAATGCAACTGATGCTCAAAGGATATCATGCTCGACCAAGTTGAATTTGGCATATAAAATATGAATCATATGCGATGACGCTCGTTGTTGTACTCATGACCCTTTATTAAAGGTTAAGCCTTGACTCTTAAGATTTAAAACATAACACTTTACATATCACAAAAGCAAGGTGACTTCTCCATACCCATTTACTGTTTGAATATAAGTAACGGGTAAGATCTAAAAGATTACCACAACCAAGTACAAAATGAGTACTTGAACCAGAATCTGACTTTGACTATAACTTTGTGCTGTGGACTCATAATCTCAAGAAAATTGATAAATACATGTAGTTCAACATCCCAAAGACCTCCACCAAATTATTTGGCATCAAACCTCACATAAGTTGAAATTTTAATGCTTTGTCAAATCATCGACAAAAGTTGCAAAACAATTACATTTCTAAAATCATGAAGGATTTGATCACAAACTTTCGACAACAATTCTAAAATAGAGTAAAAAATCTTCCCTTACAAAGGTTCACCAAGCAAGCTTACAAATTTCTTGGAACTTTTTTTTTTGTATGATATTGATTGTGTCTATACCTGAATGCTCCTGCATCAAACATGTTGGGTAGGAAGTTTGTGAGCATAAGCTCACAAAATGGAGTTGAGTAGTAAAACTACTCTTTCAAGTTGCAAACAACTTGTGGTATACTCTAATGCTGAGATAGGTACCCTGCAAACTTTCTTCCTTCTCTTCCAACACTTGGCTGGAACATGTGCCATATTCCTCTTCCAAATCTGCACTTCACTATCATTTCCTTGTGCAGAATTTCTTCCACCATGAGCTAACTTCTCTTGCTAGTTATACCTTCCTCTCATTCCTCCTCTTGTAGGATTAAAGCCACCATGAACCGTCCACCTCCACCTAATGTTTTCTTCATGCTCTCTATTTGTGGGATCTTTCCCACCATAATCCGAGCACCTCCACCAAAGTCCACTTTCATCTTCCACCTTTATGGGAATTAACCCACCACAATCCATCCTCCTCCTCCAAAAACTTTCTCCCCAATGTTCACTCTTCACTTTACCCATATCAGTAACGATTTTTGAATCATGAAAATTAAAGATTTTTGTAATCCCCAATTTTGCAACTACATCTTCTTCAACCTCTCTTTGTGCCATACCAACATGATGGATTTCTTAGAGCTACACCTCAACCCACAACATCTTCATACTTTCTACTTCCTCAAACTCAAAGGAACACTAATTAAAACGTGTTCTTCACAATTACAACAATCAAACTTTACCTATGCTACTGTAGTATTTTCTCTTTCACTTTCAACTACAACACCTCCATATTCAGCTTTCATCACCACCATCTTCTTTGTGTCCTCCAAAGGAATCACCACTATGGAAACTTGTTTGGCCTCTACGAGGAATATAATTTCTCCTTGCTTTTGAACATTTGCTTCATTTTTTTTTTGTTCTCCTTTTTCATGTCTTTAGTAAGACATGTCTCAGTTGCAAACTCCTCTCTTCCTTTTCCTTTCTTATCCTGTTGCAAGAGGATTTCTTCTTTGATATCATAAAATTGACATCCCACTATAATTTCTTTGTTGCTTAAAAATAAAACATTATAAAACTGGTTATAAAGATTATGAGCCTCCAAAGGCTCTTCACTATCACCATCTTCTCTTGGTACAACAAATTACTTTTTCTCCATCAATTTTTTAGTTTTAGCTATCAATAATTTATTGATTCTTCTCATTTCTTCTTTCAAAAAAGTGACATCCTTGTCTTCACTAATCTACTCATCGAATATAGGACTCCAAGTCCATAATCTTATTTTCTTCATTTCTCTCTTCATTTCTTCTTTATGTACATCTGTAGGGACTACTCTCACATCTTTTGTCTTCAGTCTTGGGCTACAACACTCTTCATATTCCATTGCTTCATCTTCATTTTTCTCCTCTTCAACTACCTCTATTGTAGGTTTTCCACTATTCATTCCATCCTCATCTTCTTTCCTCATTTATTTTTGTTCACTCAATCGTGCCTCCAATTTTTTTAGCTTATCCAATCACTTATTTATATTTTTGATCATCCTCCATGTCTTATTTTCTTCATATCATCTCCATGCTTCCCAAATCATGAGTCTCTTCCTTATGACTATACCCATCTTTTTTGCTACTACAATCTCACCTCAATCTATAATCTTCCATCACACTAGATCTGTAAAACAAATCCTTTCACTACTCAAAACTCCTCCTACATGCAATAGCCTTCACGAGCTTTTTCTCTATCATTTTTCACTCTTCTCTACTTGCAGGTCTTGGTGGATTCTCTCCTCTTAGGACTACCTTCTCTGATACCAATTGATGCAAGAGGGTCCTCCCCTATGCCAAAACACCATTTACAAACACAAAATATCACTCATAAGCAACACTCTACCTTATTACAATAATCAACAAAATTTTGATTGCAAGCAAACCTTGAATTTATTTGGTTTAATTACAAAATTACATTCAATGGGCCTTCCACAAATCCTTTATAGGACAACAATATCCACTCTCTCTACTCATGCTTTGCAATAGTCACTCAGTCGTTGGTCAATTGATGATCAACAGTTGATACACCTTCCACTATACAACTGCTCTGAACTACATGGCTTCCTTATATCATTTCATCCTTTAATGTTATTGTATAACCTCATATTCATTATGCACTCTTTATTAAATCATATATTCCTCTCTCTTATCCACAAGTGTGTGGCTTGCTATCCTCCTCAATGGTCACATGCCTTCTCCAATTTCTTTTTGTCATCTTGAGTTACTAAAATTACATCTTCACAACCTCCTTTTTCAGTCTGCTATGCTGCTCTTCAAGTTTTTTCTTTTCTTTGCCTTGTACCACACCTCTAATCAATAATCATTCATCTCTTCTTACTAATTAGCGTAGACCTACTCTCATCAATAGGAACTGCCTTTACACTCTTATGGATAGCAATGGGAATTTTTTTTCTACGTTTGCCACCCCCTTGTCTCCTTACTCTTCCTGAAATGAATTAACCTTCTACCAAAGAGGCATAGTCTCATCCTCCCCTAATATGTGCACTTTTAAATTCTGTAACACCACAAATCTGCACACTTAAACTATTACCACACATTAGCATGATGTAAGTTTGAAATAAGCAAACAAAGTAGTATTCCTATGAAATAATCCAACATGTTTCACATTGCAAACAAAATGACAAGATAAAGTAATTGAGAGCATGAAACATGGTGCATACCTATTCCATATTGGATTGGTGCACCCTTGGTATGTAAAGGAGCCCTTTCCCAATCCTAGATAAGTTCAAATGATGATAGACAAAGAGGTAAGATTAACTCAAGTTGCCTGTAGTAAGAATGTTCAAATTGTAGATGCAAATGATGAAGGAAAGACTTGGATTTATAGGTGAGATTGAGGAAAGAAGAAGAAAATTTGAGGAATGTGGGACTAATCCTCAACCAATAGGAAGGAGCCACTTGTCACCATGTGAATGGGCCAAGGTTGTGCAAGTTTTGGTCAATGTGCCAATAAATGACATTAGGTGGCCTTTTCAAATTTGAAATTTGACTTGTTGGAGGGAGAAGAAAGGGGTCTTAAATGCCAAGTGGGGGACATGTAGGAGGGGAGTTAATGTTATTTTGGAAGGGACAAGTCATTTGAGAGGGAAATCCAAATTGGAGGAATATTCCCTATTATGCCATGTTGAGGGAAATTAGAAGATTTAATAAATCAATTAAATGATTTATTTGTGCAAGTGGGAAAAGATAGAGGATGTGAATTGCATTAAGATTATCATTAATCATGATTTAGTTAACTTGAGAGAGGATTAGGTGATTCGACCTATTTGATTTATATTTATGGGTTAAAATAAATCAAAAGGAGATGGAAAATGATTTAGGCATAGTTAAATAAATATTTTGATTTATTTATCTAGAGGGGACGATGTTAGTATTAATGATGAATTTATTTAAATAGAGGACTTTAGGGATTAATTAAATAAACTTGATTTATTTAATTAAGGAGAATATGATTATATATGATGTTAATTTTGCATGTCTACATTTTGCCCCTCTTTGAAACAATGTACTTGTTGCATTGGTTCAAAGAATGATGCCGCCGACATCGAAATTAAAAAAAATTCCGTTTTTTTCAGATGCCCCAGCAGAAATAAGTATGTTAGTACATTGCCCCCTTAAGAGATCGAACGAGAAGTTCAATTTGAGGGTCAATCTCGCGATAAATAGGTTCAAAATGGATGTATGGATAGCTATGGCTAACTAATCTATATGATAATGATGATGTAAATGAGATGTTTTTATGATGCTTAGAATAAAAAATATATATTATCCTAAACAACTTAGATGATGATGCAAATGAGATGTTTGGAAGATGCTTAGAATAACAAATCTATATTATTTTAAACATCTTAAATGATTATGCAATGTATGTGAGATGAATGAGATGGATGATGTTGTCCTATGATGATATGATATGATTATGCGAGATGAAAATGTGGGTGCAGGATGGATGCATTCTTAGCATGAAAGAGGATAGAAGAATGAGAGGGATCAACCCTTAAATCAAAGAAAATGCAGAAGTCCAACAATTCCATTAGTCGTCATGACTTTATTGGATATGATGATGAATGATGATGATGTATTGATTATCTAGGGATGGGAGAAATAAAGAGCATACCCTTCTTTATGTTTGATAACACACATAGGTGCGATGCATAAAGGTATAAAGAACCAGGATGGCGTTGCGCCTAGTGTGATGGAATTTGACTCGTCAAACAGATAGGAGTACTCTTGTTCACACTTGACAAACGAAACCTTATTTGGAGTGTAGTTCAAATATTCTAAATATCTCAGACCAAAACATAAAAAGACAACCCTTCTTATGTGGTCAACAAGACACCTAAAACACCATCCCTACAAACCAAACAAAGCATGCATGACGAAGCTATTTTACAAGAATATCCAACAAACACAGCAGAAAAAAGGATAATGATCATTGCCCCATTCCTTTCTCTCTAAATATTTATGTTTAGACATCATCGAGAGGTCTTTGGAATAAGCGCAAAAAAATAAATCCAAAGAAACGATAAAGTAAAAAAACAAGCTAATGTTCTTCATAACACTAGCCAAGACTAAACTATGGTGATACTTGATGTTGATGTCCATTGCAGGAAGGTTGCATTCCTAGGACATGTTGTGATCAGGGTTTTGATGAGATTGATTGGATGATAAGCTATTGATACTCCAAGTTGACCAACTTGCTGACTTACGAATCTAGACTTGAGACTTTTGATGATTAGGTTCACACTTTTGGATATGTTAGACTTGTTTTTGATTTCCTTACCAAAGGATGAAGGTGACGTTTGATTTATTGTGAGTGACGTTTATTGCGGGTGAAAGCGAGATGAGACAGGTGCACGATTTTGGGTTTTTTCAAATGTTTTGAAACTATTTTTGGGATTTTGAGATGTTTTACAAATGTTTTTGGATTTTTTGAGATTAATGACGAAGAGAATAACTAAAAGACATATCCTACGGGCCTCAAGAGTTGATCCATAGATTAGCCTTGCCTATGTTATACATGTAGAGACCACGTAGTTTGACTGATGACAAACTTGACTCAATGATAAGATAGATGGGAAAACGGGTTGTGATTGCGACAGATGCCTAAAGGATTGACCTAGGGTGTCTTGGGGGATGATCAAAGATCAACCTTGCCTACGCTCAAGCTTAGAGATGACATAGTTCGGTTAGACGACTCTGTTTTTTACTTTTTAGATTTTTGACATGTTTTGGATTTTGATATGATTTGAATGTTTTTGGATTTTTGAATGATTTGGATTTTTTTGAATTTTTTGCTTTTAAGGAAGATCACCAGAATATACACAAATCCAATCCGATGCAGGTATAGGAGCATTCCCCCAATGTGATGTAATAGACTACTTCGATAAAGGTAGGACAGACTGACCTTAGGAATATGCCAAGTAGTACTAGGGTGGAACATGATACAAGCACACTATCAAGCTATGGTACGGTTGTGAACAGATGATGGAAGGATAGATGGAATGTAATGGATATTGAGTGTGCAGAATACACTGTGAAGATCCTGGTGGATGGAGAGTGCTTTATTTATGCTTTGCGCCTGTTTACCAATTTTTCACCAAGGTACTTGTCCAAAGTGCCACCGAAGTGGTTTTCAATAGAGGACAATTTTTTCTTTACTATTTTCAATCCTTTTTCTGATTTTTTTGGATTTTTGTATTTTTTTAGTTTTTTGTTGTCACCAAGACACCTATTTACAAAGTTTTCATCAAGGTGACCATGTTTTCAGGACATTTTTTGATTTTTTTTTGTATTTTTTGGTTTTTTACCTTGCAAGATTTTAGGCATAAAACTTTTTGAGATGGGAGCTGTTCAAGGGCTCCTGTAGAGGCTTTCCTTTTGATGTTGACAGTTGATATGCCCCTAATTTATAGCTTGTTGTGATGATGAAAGGTCCCAACCAGTTGGGCTCAAATTTTCCTTTGGTTTTTGGGTTTGGCATGTTCTTTTGGTTCTCCTTTAGCACAAGTTCATCGACTTGGAAGGTGTGTCTCTTGATCTTCTTGTTGTAGCTGCGCTTTGACTAGTTCTGATACACCTATAGATGGTCTAGGGCATCCATGCATTGTTCATCTAATAACTCCAGCTCATTTAACCTTGAAACCCAATATTCCTCATTTGTAATGATGTTTTGTAATGATGGGAGCTTGATCTTGATTGGGAGGATGGCTTTTGATCTATAGATCAGGGAGAATGGGGTGGCACCTATTGGCATGTGGATGCTGGTGCGATAGGCCCATAAGCCAAGATTTAGCTGCAAATCCTAGTCACGACTAAAGTCATTGACTGTTTTCTTAAGGATTTTCAAGATAGTTTTATTAGTGGCTTCTATTTGGCCATTGCCTTGTGGGTAATACAAAGTGGAAAAGTGATGTTGGATATTGAATTTGTGGCAAAGGTCACATACATCCTAATTCTTGAAAGGTGTCCAATTATCAGAGATAATAGCTTGGGGGACACTGTATCGACAAATGAGATAGTTCAAGATGAACTTTGATTTTTTGCTTTCCAGTTATGTAGGTCATTGGGATGGCTTCAACCCACTTTGTAAAGTACTCCGTGGTGGTGATGATGAATTTGTGGCCATTGGATGAGGTGGGTGTGATTTTTCCAATAAGATCGAGCCCCCATTCTGAAAAGGGCCAAGGTGTAACAATAGGATGAAGCTCTTGAGTTGGTGCATGAATAAGGTCTCCATGTTGCTGGCAATGTAAACACTTTTTGACAAATTCGTGTGCCTCTCTTTCCATTGTTGGCTAGTAGTATCCGGTCCTCAATAATTTCTTAGCAAAATTTATACCACTTGAGTGTGAACCGCAAATGCCATTATGGACCTTAGTCAGAGCAGTCAGGGCTTCCAAAGGATTTAAGCAATGTAATAGGGTTCCTTCAATGCTCCTACAATAGAGAGTTTCTCCTAGGATGACAAAATGCAAGGATCTTTTGACAAAGGCTCGTTTAAGGTTTTGGGTTATGACAGTTGGGAGGAATCCTATTCTCAAGTAGGTGTAGATGTCGTGATACCAGGGATCACTGAGACCAAAAATTTCGCACATGAATTTAGACTTTGGTACCTTGAATGCTGGTATGGTAAGCTAATCTACAAGAAAATCTTGTTTTGTAACATTTTTGGGGATTTCCAAGAGTGATCCAATTGTGGCCATAACATCTACTGCTTTGTTTTTTTCTCTAGGTAGCTATTCAAAGGTGACATCAATGAAGAATATTTTGAGGCTCTCCACTAATTTCTTGTATGGAGTTAGCTTTTCATCCTTTGTTGTGTAATCACCATTGACTTGGTTGATGATGAGCTATGAATCTCCATAGACTTTTAAAGCCATGATCTACCATTATACTGCAATCCTTAAGCCTATGATGAGAGCTCCATACTCTGCTATGTTGTTCGTGCATGGAAAAGATAGTTTGTAGGATTTGGGTATGCAGTCTCCCTAGGGAGTGATGAAGAAGATTCCGTCACCTGACCCATATTGTGTGTATGACCCATTGAAATACATCTTCCAATGATTTTCTATACTTATGTTGAAAATTGACTCATCTGGAAATTCTGAGATAAGTGGGTTGTTGGTATAAATTGGAGCTTTTTCCAGTTGGTCTACAATCATTTGTCCTTTGATGGCCTTGCGCTCTACATATTCAATATCATGTTCTATCAATATCATGACCCACTTAGCTTTTCATCCTATGAGAGTGGCCTTAGAGACCAAATACTTTAGTGGATCTATCTTTGCAATCAGCTTTATCTGATGAGCCAACATGTAGTGTCTGAACTTTTGGGCTGCAAACACAATTGCTAGGCAAGCTTTTTATATTGGTGTGTAGTTGAGCTCATGACCTACCATTGTCCTGCTGAAGTAGTATATTTATTTTTCTCTTCCATTTTCATCTTGCTGAGCTAGGAGTGCGTTGAGAGTTGTCGCTGTGGCTGATATGTATAGAATCAATGGTTTTTCTGGAATTGGTGGCATTAACACTGGTGGCGTAAGTAGATATTCTTTGATTTTACTAAATGCCTGATCACACTTTTCATCCCACTTGTATGCTACTCCCATGTGGAGTAGATGAGAATATAAAATCTGTTTATCCGCTAGTTGTGCTATGAATCTACGAATGGATTGGAGCCTTCCCTGTAGGCCTCTAGGTTGTTTTAGTGTCCTAGGTTATTCCATATTGAGGATCACCTTAAATTTGGCAAGATCCACTTCTATTCCTCTCATTGATACTATATATCCCAGGAGTTTACTTGATTGTACCCCAAAGATGCATTTATTCAGATTAAGGCGAACCTTATATTTTTCCAGTCTATCAAAATGGCACTCAAAGCTGCTATGTGGTCCTATCTTTTCCTTGACTTGGCCAATATATCATCCACATAATCTTCAACAGTCTTGCAAATCATATCATGAAAAATTAGTGTCATGGCCCTTTGATATGTTGCTCCCACATTTTTTATCCCAAATGGCATCATGTTCTAGTAGTAGGTTCCCCATGGACATGTAAACGCTGTCTTATGTTGGTCTTCCTTTGCTATCATAATCTGGTTGTACCCTGAGAAGCCATCCAATAGTGATAGCATCTCATGTCCGACTGTCATGTCCACTATCATATCAATGTTGGGTAGTGGAAAGTCATCCTTAGGACACACATTGTTTAGATCTCTAAAATTGGTGTAGATATGGATTACCCCATTCGACTTTGAAACTGGAACAAGATTTGACACCTATTCCGAATTATCAATTGGGAAAATAAAGTTGACATCTAGGAGTTTCTATAATTCCACCTTGAATAGCAAGGCTATCCGAGGGTGCATCTTTCTCAACTTTTATCTTATTGGCTTTGCCCTTGGGTAGACAGCTAAGTGATGAACCACGACTTTCAGATCAAGACCCAACATGTTGGTATAAGGGAATGCGAAGTTCACCTTTATTTCTCCTAGGAATGTTGCTAAGAGTTCTTGTTCTTCTGTGAGAAGTGATTCAAAATAAAAGGTGATGTGTGGTGTTGCTTTTGTTCCCAGATTGACAGGATTGCACTGTTCTGCTAGGACTGCTTATTTCTCTTGATGAAGTGCAGTAGGGGGGAGATTGAATCCTTCATCCTCTGGCACCTCAAAGAGGTTTTCACCGTTGGATGCATCCTTTATTTTTACTATTCTATGGTTAGAGAGTGCCACAGTGTGGTTTTCACTCAATGACCTTGAGCTTATTCTCATTCTTTTTCTTTTGTGACTGAAGGACTCAATCGTCTCCCCATAATAGGCTTGTGTGTCTAGTGTGATGTCGAATCCAACTTTATGATCTTTGCATGGTACTGTATCCCTTAGTACCATGAATTCTGAGAGTGCCTCATCATTTTCGAATGTGTCTAGAATCGGTGGTCCTTGTTGGTCGTAGTTGATGAGTTGGGGGTAAAATAAGTTTATTTTGTGAGTTTGACGATCTGACTCAACGAATGAGGGGCAATGCACTAACATACTTATTTCCGCTGGGGCATAAAAAAAGTCAAATATTTTTTCAATTTCGATGTCGGTGTAATCATTCTTTGAACCAATGCAACAAGTACATTGCTTCAAAAAGGGGAAAAATGTAGACACGTAAAATAGACAACAACAACTTACTACACAACTTGATGCACAATATCAGTATTGGCATTATCATCTTGGCATTCTTGCTTATTAGGGGGTGGGAGAGGGCTTTCTTTCCACGTCATTAGGAGCACCACTCCCACTATGGGATAGGTTTGCACATGTTTTCCAATGATTTTATTTAACTTATTTGATATTTTGATGTCTCATTAAGCATATTTAGTATATTTCAATATTTCATAGGGATGCTTAGTTTGTTATGTTTTTCTTGACCATGAAAATGTTTGTCAAAGTCTAACATGTTGCAAATTTAGCATCTACATTCTGGTGATAGAAAATAAACCTACATGTAACACCACAAATCTGCACACTTAAACTATTACCACACATTAGCATGATGTAACTTTGAAACAAGCAAACAAAGTAGTATTCTTATGAAATAATCCAACATGTTTCACATTGCAAAAAAATGACAAGATAAAGTAATTGAGAGCATGAAACATGGTGCATACCTATTCCATATTGGATTGGTGCACCCTTGGTATGTAAAAGAGCCCTTTCCCAATCCTAGATAAGCTCAAATGATGATAGACAAAGAGGTAAGATTAACTCAAGTTGCCTATAGTAAGAATGCTCAAATTGTAGATGCAAATGATGAAGGAAAGCCTTGGATTTATAGGTGAGATTGAGCAAAGAAGAAGAAAAGTTGAGGAATGTGGGACTAATCCTCAACCAATAGGAAGGAGCCACTTGTCACCATGTGAATGGGCCAAGGTTGTGCAAGTTTTGGTCAATGTGCCAATAAATGACATTAGGTGGCCTTTTCAAATTTGAAATTTGACTTGTTGGAGGGAGAAGAAAGGGGTCTTAAATGCCAAGTGGGGGACATGTAAGAGGGGAGTTAATGTTATTTTGGAAGGGACAAGTCATTTGAGAGGGAAATCCAAATTGGAGGAATATTCCCTATTATGCCATGTTAAGGGAAATTAGAAGATTTAATAAATCAATTAAATGATTTATTTGTGCAAGTGGGAAAAGTTAGAGGATGTGACTTGCATTAAGATTAACATTAATAATGATTTAGTTAACTTGAGAGAGGATTAGGTGATTTGACCTATTTGATTTATATTTATGGGTTAAAATAAATCAAAAGGAGATGGAAAATGATTTAGGCATAGTTAAATAAATATTTTGATTTATTTATCTAAAGGGGATGATGTTAGTATTAATTATGAATTTATTTAAATGGAGTACTTTAAGGATTAATTAAATAAACTTGATTTATTTAATTAAGGAGAATATGATTAAATACGATGTTAATTTTACATGTCTACAAATTCAAATTAAAACTAAATGTAATTCATGTGTAGCCCCCTCACTTCATTTACATTTTCTTGCGCCTATTATCCTCTCCATCTATAGCACTTCTTTTACTCTTCTTATTTTTAATAAATTTTTAGTCCTCCCTTATGCATGGCTGGCTTTTGGGTGGTCTACAAATCAGTCTTTTTAATTCTTGCCTCCTTCCTTCTCTTAGCATGATTTCCCTCTTTTCTATGTGACCTCTTCTTTTCTCACCCGCTGCCCTTCCACTTTTCACTATGTGACTTTTGAATGGAAAATATTTGTGAATGAATGGTGTCATGAATTGAAGTGTCACTTTAGACTATTCAAATCTCAAATGTAACTACTGCTCAAAAGATATTTGGTGCAAGAACACCTATTTTCCTTCAAGCCTCCATGAGGCCATATTGTATAAATTTATTAAATTAGGTGTTTTAATCATGTAATAAGGTTGAATGATCCATTTTATATATGTTTTAAGTCATTTGGAGTCATTGATGAAGGTTTGGTGTCATTTGGTTGTAAAAATGAAAACATTGTCAAAAGTTGTCAAATGTTGTCATAACAACTTTTCTTGTTAAATGACAACTTTTTAAAAGTTTGTTAAAAGTTGTTAAATGGTAGTTGTAGGTTTGTTGGAGAATAAATTTATTGTTCTAGTATAAAAATGGGCCTCCAAGTCGAAATGGGGGGTGGAATATAGTTTTGAACAAGGATTTATGAAGGAAGGCATGAATTTTTCTGCAATTTTCAATGTTCTGCCCTGTTCTTTTATATGGTACGGTTTTGTATGAAGTTTTACAGATCTGAAATTGATTTTTATTGATATAAGGATGAACTAGTTTTCATTTTAAATTATTTTGGTGTTTTTTCATTGAGTTTGGAGAAAGTTATGATCATTTTACCATTGGCAACCCTATGGGATTGTTTTCTCTAAAAGTTGCAGGCTGTTGCAGAGAATGGTACGTATTGTACAGATAAAATAAAGACTTAATACCTATTATAAATTTTATATATATGAATCTAGTTTTATTTTTTTCAAGTCTCATCAAATTTCATTAAGATTTGAATAAGTTATGACCATTTTGGTGAGGGCAGGTTTGAACACTGCCTAGGGTTTGCAGTTTTGGGGAAAATAAAATAACTTTATTTTCCACCGTTGGATCTTCATAAAAATTGGAAGGAAGGTCTATAATTAAGATATATTAAATCTCACCGAAGCGATTGGATTTATTATTTGATGTGTAGAAGTTATTAATGACTGTTTATTACATTAAATTGTGGGCTACCATGGCTATGTTTCTAATGTGATCTAGGATGCACTTAATCACTATTTGAGATAAATAATTTTATGGAAGTTATCAATTAAATGACATGTTGATTTATGAATCCTCTTGCTCTACATCAATATCATGCTCGACCAAGTTGAATTTAACATATAAAATATGAATCATATGTGATGGTGCTCCTTTGTTGTACTCATGAACCTTTTTTAAAGGTTAAGCCTTGACTCCTAAGATTTAAAATGTAATGCTTTGTATATCACAAAGAAAGGTGAGTTCTCCATACCCATTTATTATTTGAAAATAAGTAATGGGTAAGATCTAAAAGATGACCACAACAAAGTACATAATTGTAAGAATTTAAGGTTTACATTTTTAAATTTTGTTTTTGTTTTTATTATGTAAAATTTAAGGGGGGGTATGTGTAGGATCATGATGGCCCATCTAGGTGACGACTTGCTTTTTACCCAAAATTGATGAAATGAAAAGGGTTTTTAAAGGAGATTCTTAGCTTTCCACCAATATAAATTATGCTTTACTTTGAATTTAATAAATTATTATTATTCATTTTCTATTTGAATTATGATGAAAGTCCTAATTTATAGGCTGATTGAAAAACATCTATAGATTTTGAATGATATCACATTTTTTCAATCCAAAACATGCATCACATTCTATGCTTCACATACTATAGGGTTAAAACAAAATTGAATTTCATCAAGTTTTGACCAAGTTAAGGTGGTTAGACATATGCGTTTTTATATTTTTTAAATGTTGTAATAAAAAATTCATAATTAATTATTTACTTGGAAGAAAATTATAAAAAAATATGCATCATATCGGAACATGAGTCCTCTACTTATATCTAAAATCTTATAAAAATATATTATCATTTTATTGTGGTTAGGGTGGTCAGACAGACACCTACTTTTTATTTTTTCCCTAAAATTTAAGTACTACTGCATTGAAATTTCAAATTTTCACCAAATAGATTTAAAAAAAAAAAAAAAACCTAGCAGTTTAGAAACTACATTCAATTTTCTATAGATTCTATTCTTACATATTTTTGAAATAATATAGATAACTTATTCAAATTTTTACGTCAAGTTTCCTAACTCTAATTTTTTGAATTTTCATCGCCACTTAAGGGCCTGTTTTTTCCATGATGATCTTGCACACACCTAGGGGGTTGTTAGGAAATTAAAGTTTACATTTAATAAATTAGCTATTAGGTTAGCTTTTAGTAATAAATAAACTAATAGTTGGTTCCTAAGAAGTTATTCCCATAAGGGAATTTGGGTGGTTGTTCACGGGAATGCAATTCATTTTAAGCATGTGCAATTCACATTGTAAGGGCCTAGAGAAATATAATATTTATTATTACTATTGTTCAACAATGGTGTAATTTGTGCAATTTATTATTGTTGTTCAACAATGGTATAATGTGTGCAATCTACTCACCTTTCTAATAGTGGTATCAAAGTGAATAAATCATGCACCTTTGTGATTAGAGTGAGGCAAATTAGCGTGTGGGATTGGTAGTGCTCAAAATGAAGCTTGGTGTGCAGTTTTGATTGGCATGCACAATTTGTGACTAGCAATGAAGGGAGTGAAGCACCGTTGATTCTTCAAGGAGGAGCATGGCATAAAGATTAAATATAAACTTCCATTGAAATATGTAGAAGAGAATAAACTATTTCTTTGCCTATTCGGGTGGCAAGATATTCAAGATTGAGCATGTCATGAAATTGTTCTGTCATAGATCATAAAGTATGTCATCAAAGACACAGGAATGAATGGAATTATGCCTTTTGCATAGTGATATTTTTTTGAAAGTGATCGAGTACTATGAGAATCATTTGCATTCCAACACCATCCAAGATTATGGTGTGAAATAATTAATTTGAAGAAATTTGGAGGTCGACAATTTATTTTAGTTTTACATTAGAGATATTTTTCTAGGATGAAAGTCTATGAAGATTCAAGCAAAAATGATCACCTTTCTTTATATTTTAAGTGGCATAAGGATTTTGTAATGGAGTAACAAGGGTTCTCGTAGGAAGCTAGTTGTTTTATTTAATGCACTTTAGAAATTACAAGGGAGATATAAGGATTTATTTATTAAAGTTTTTATTGTAATGGATGCATTATCGATTGAACCCAACATCTCTATGTATGCACATTTTTATACATTTACTAATGATGCATTCAAAGAAATTAATTTTGTATTTGGTGATTAAGATATAAAGGTCACATTGGAGGCTAGAGGAAATGGAGGTACGAGGACATCTATTATCTCGAGTTAGCTTCTCGCTTAGGGATGATATCTTGCATGAGAAGGATTTATTTCAACTCTACTCCTTTTAGGTTCAAGGCGGGGCATGTAGTGATTTGTTGGTTTGTGGATAATTAAATCCACAAACTTGGTGAGTTGTGTTGTTGGTATGTGGATAATTGAATCCATAAACCATTTATTGATAATTAAGTTTGTCTCGATCCATAGTTTTGCAGATGTGTATTTGTGGATAATTGAGTAAGTCTTGATCTGCAAATGAAGGTGAGTCTCGATTCATAGTTGGTTGGTGATTTTTTTGTGAATAATGGAGTGTGTCACGATTCACAGGGAAACATTGGACAATCAAAAATTTATCTAGACATGAGGAGTTTGGATCTATGCTAATGTAGAGTTGGTAATCTGAACATTTACCCATACATGAGGAGTTTGGGTTGATGCTTAAGACATTTGCCTGGATAGAGGATTTTGGGTTGATATTGATGTAGGATTGGATAATAAGATCATTTTCCTAAACCAAGAAGTTTAGGTTGATGCTGATACAAAATTTTGGTTTTCTTTTTTGTGATGTAAACCTTAAGGGGGGTATATGTAGGAATTTAAGGTTTACATTTTTTAAAATTTGTTTTTGTTTTTATTATGTAAACTTTAAAGGGGTGTTAGGAAATTAAAGTTTAAATTTAATAAATTATCTATTAGGTCAGCTTTTAGTTATAAATAAACTAATAGTTAGTTTCTGGGAAGTTATTCCCGTAAGGGAATTTGGGTGGTTGTTCACATGAATTTAATTCACGGGAATGCAATGCTTTTTAAGCATTTTTAATTCACATTGTAAAGGACCCAAAGAAATATAATATTTATTATTAATGATGTTCAATAATGGTGTAATTTGTGCAATTTGTTAGTGTTGTTCAACAATGGTATGATTTGTGCAATATGCCCACCTTTCTAACACATAATGAGTACTTGAATCAGAATCCAACTTTCACTATAACTTTGCGCCATGGACTCAAAATCTCAGGAAAATTGATAGATACATTTAGTTCAACATCCCAAAGACCTCCACCCTCCACCAAATTATTTGGCATCAAACCTCATAAAATTTGAGATTTTAGTACTTCACCGAATCATCAACAAAAGTCATAAAACAAGTACATCTCTAAAACCACGAAGGATTAGATCATGAAACTGCTAGCAATTTTTTTGGAATAGAGTAAAACAATTTACCTTCAAAAGGTTCACCAAGCAAGCTTACCAATTTATTGGAACAACTATTTTTTGTGATGCTGATTATGCCTATGCCTAGGTGCTCTTGCTTCGGTAAACTTTTTAGAAGTTGAAAGAGTTGTGGTAAGCTCTTCGCAGGTCAATAAGGTTTTGAAAATTTGTATTTTTTTGACATTAGGACATTTTGACCATTAACAGAAAAAGTAAGGTTTGACTAATAAGAAATTACATTTGAAAATTAAAACTCGAGACAACATTCTTAAAAGATAATTTAATATATAAAAGAATATATAATCAAATACAATATAATATTTGTAACATGTTTCTTATCTTGAATATATACATTTTTTTTTATGTTTATTTATTTTCTTTATGAAAACATTAATTTATTTAGTTTAGATTACCTCCATTTTAATAAATATTATAGTAACAACTAAATTCACTTAGACATAAATTTGCACTAAAGTAAATATATGATATCAGTTTTTAACTAAAAACAAATTCACTATTTTAAAACAACTATAATAATATTAAGAACAAAAGAAAAATTTGAAATTATCCTTTTTAATATTGAAAACTTATCCTTTCAATATTAAACATAATTATGAATAATAATTTATTATATATAAAAATTAAAATAGTTTTTAAAAAGTTAAAAATTAACATAAGTTATCATCTATACTAAATTTACTAATAAATAATTGATAGATATAAATACTTCTTCCCCTCTATCCCAATTTCTATACAAAATGACATCGTCCAACAATATAATACTTATAAAACTTTATATCTTTGTCCATTTAACGCATAGAAGACCTCTTTTCTTCAAGTTATTTGGGCTCTAGGACCAACTTTTATTATCTCGCATATCTGGCTGGAGAGGAATCACAAGATTTTTCAAGATGTGTAGCTGGTTGTCATTAGAAACAGATGTCGTCATCCCCTTTAGAAGATAAATAGGGAGGGGCTTTGGTGTCCTCAGTGTGTGTTGAAAATCAACACTGATGGTTCTTCTCATGGAAATCCTGGCCATGCTGGTATTGGAGGTGTTGTGCAAACTAGTTCTGGGACTGTTGAGTTTATCTTTTTTGTTTATAAGGGTTGGTATACTAACAATGTGATGGAGGCTCTTGCCATTTTATGTGTTGTGGAGTGTGGTTGTGCTCTTGGGTGGAGATAGATCATTTATGAATCTAATTTTTAGGTGGTAATGACTTTTCTGAAGAGGCAATAGTTAAAGGATGTTAGTTGGCATTTGGTTGTTATTATACAAAAAAATCTTAATCTGTGTGCTTGTTTGGATTATGTTTCTTTCTATCATATTCCTTGAGAATGGAATGGGGTTGCAAATTTTTTGGTTAAGTGGGCTTCTGATCATTTGCAAGATTGGAATATTGTGGAAAGGGGTCAATTACCTTTAGATTTGTCACAAAAGTTGGACCAATTAGTGGAGACAGATAAGGATGTGTAATGCATTTTCTTTTGTTCTTTTTTGGTTTGAATAATTTTTTACCCCTCTTTTAGTGAAAAAAAAGAACACTTTGAAATAGTATTTATAATAAATATACACCACAGATGAACATTTATAACAAAAGTATGTGCTTCACTAATATTTGTGTATTTCCCTCAAACATTGTGGAAGACATCTCACCAAGGTATCTCGTCCCTCCCTTGCAAGGAGAAGCATGCATGTGCCAGGTTAAACAACCTCGCTAACTTCCTCTAACTTATTCGTTTTTTTGTTTATTCTCATGCATATATACATATACTTATTGTGGGAATAGGGGTAGATGAATTGAAATGCACAACAAAACAACAAATGGAAATTGCATACAACAGTAACAGAGAACAAATTTAATTGGAATTAAAATTTGCCCACAAAACACAGAGATTTAAACACAACAGGAAATAAACATAATCAAATTTGTATATTTGTATTAAATTGAAACAAATTTAATAGAGCTTCGATTCCCTCTATGTTCTTCTTCTTATAGTTGCAGAGTTGCGTTGCTCTTTCTTCTTTTGCTTGCCTCATTCAAAAATTGACCACAAAAAGTAGTAATAAAACTAAAAATACGGTGGACAACAAAAGGTGAATAAAATATTAATAAATTTACTACCCACAAAGTTTGTGAGAGTAAATAGGAGTTAACTCATAATCAAAACAAATCTCCCAAAATCTTCTCCAAAAAACATTCCTATTAAATTTCCTTAAATTTAGTAATTATGCTGAGCTTGAGAGGTAAGCACGAATAGCAAGGTGAGATTAGACATATTTTTAACACTCCCCCTTAGTCTCAACTAGCTAACATTCTGCTAAAAAACAACTTTTGGAGCATCCATCTTCAATCTGAAAGGTTTTGGAGCATCTACCTTCTATCTTTTTCCTTCTATCTGAAAGGTTCTGGAGCATTTGCCTTCTGTTTGAAAGGTTCTAGAGCATCTGCCTTCTATTTGAAAGGTTCTGGAGCATCTTCCTTTTGTCTGAAAGGTTCCAAATCATTAATTTTCAGCACAAACAACCAAAAAACTTCTCAAGTATTCAAATACATCTTTTTCCAATGGTTTAGTGAAAATATCAACAAATTAGTCTTCTGATCTACAAAACTCTAAACACATTTCTTTTTTATTCATTAACTCTCTTATAAAGTGATATCTAGTGTCTATGTGCTTTCTTCTTTTATGAAAAATATGATTTTTTGACAATGCAATGGCCGAGTTATTATCACAATAAATCTTTGTTGCTTCATCTTGTTTATGCATCAACTCAGCCAAAATTCTTCTCATCCATATGAATTGACATACTGATGTTGTGGTTTCCACATAATCAACTTCTGCTAAAGAAAGTGTAACAATGGGTTGCTTCTTTGAAGCCCAAGAAACAACACTAGATCCAAAATGAAAGACATAACCAGAAGTACTCTTTCTATTATCTATGCTATCAACACAATTGTTGTCCATGTATCCAATGAGTTTGAAGTCATATACAACCGAATACAAAATTCCATAGTTCCTGGTTCCACATACGTACCTCAAAATCCTTTTTCTAGCTTTCCAATGAGAGTCTTTTGGAGACTCCATGAATCTTGAGATAAGAATCAAACCATACATGATGTCAGCCCTTGTAGTTGTCAAATACATGAGACTACCAACTAGCCTTTTAAATAATCTAGGATCAACCAATGAACCGTCATCATCCTAGCTTAACTTTAGTCCTGTCACAACTGGAGTAGGGATTGGTTTACAATTCAGTATATTAAATATTTTCAATACATCACCTGCATACTTTGACTAAGAAATAAAAATGCCATTTTTTGATTGCTTAACTTCTATTCCCAAAAAATATTTCATGAGTCCAAGATCAGTCATCTCAAACTCTTTCACCATGGCTTCCTTAAAAGAACTTATAGAAAGGTCTCCCATAAATATCAAATCATCTAAATAAAGACAAATTATCAACATTTTACCTTCTTCATCCATGTTGATATATAAAGTAGGCTCATTTCTGTACCTACTAAAGCCATTTTTAATCAAATAAGAATCAATTTGATCGTACCATGCTCTAGGAGCTTGCTTGAGTCCATAGAGTGCCTTTTTCAGCTTGTATACTTTTCCTTCTTAACCTGCAATTTCATATCCTTCGGACTGCTCAACATAAACTTCTTCTTTGATCAAACCATTTAAAAATGCAGATTTTACATCCATTTGGTAAACTTACCACTTCTTTTGGGCTACAATGGCTAAAACACTTCTTACCATATCCAATCGAGCTACTAGAGAAAATGTTTCATTGTAGTCAATACCAAGTTGCCGAGTGAAGCCTCTAGCAACCAACCTTGCCTTATGCTTCAACACATTTCCATCCATGCCATACTTAGTTTTGTAAATCATCTTTGCGCTTATGACATCCTTTTCTTGAGGGCGTTCCACCAACTTCCAAGTATTATTCGTTTCAACAACTTCAATTTCTTCATCCATATCTTTAGCCAATCCTTCATCCTTAATTTCTTCATCAAAAAATATTAGATCAGCAACTTTTGAAAATAGATCAAAAACATAAAATTAGTTTGATGTTTCAACAATAAAATCAGCTCCGTATATGTCTCTTAAACTCCTTGTTTTTCGCTGCAATAAACTTGCCAATGTAGGATTAGATGAACTACTTCTATTAGCTGAATTTGATGGATTTTCTGATGATGTTGCAGCTGGTGTTCTTTGTGGAGTTTGTTGTGTGGAAGAAAAATTCTGATTTCTTGAAAGTCTTGTTGTAGAATGAGGTGTAGCTTGTGCTACAACTTGTGTTGCTTGTCTGGGAGTGGAAGGAGGTATTTCTTGAGGAATACTTTGTTGTTCTATCACTTCATCAGTCATTTCATCATGTAGATCAGTTGTTGCTACACTTATTATTTTTTCTACACTTCCATCCCATGCTTCCTTCTCCATAAATTGTACATCTTTGCTGATTATAACTTTTCTTGTAATTGGATTAAACAACTTATAAGCTTTTGTATCTTCTGAATACCCAACAAAAATATATTTCTCACCTCTGTTATCCAATTTTATTCTCATCTCTTCAGGCACATGAGCATATGCAATGCATCCAAAGACTTTGAAGTGAGCAACATTGTGCTTTCTACCACTCCAAGCCCCTTGAGGTATCACATTACTTACACTTGTAGCAGGACATATATTCAAAATATAAACAATAGTTGCTATTGCTTCAACCCAGTATTCATTTGGTAAGTGCTTTGATTTCAACATACTTCTTGCCATATCCATAATAGTTTGATTTCTTCTTTGAACCAAACCATTTTGTTGAGGTGTGTAACATTCTATAAATTATTTGTGAATACCATGTTGGTTGCAATAATTTAGAAAATCATTAGAACTATATTCACCACCTCTATTAGTTCTTAATATCTTGATGTAGTAACCACTTTTCTTTTCTACAAGAGCTTTGAACTGCTGAAATACTCCAAATGCATCAAATTTATTCCTTAAAAAGTAGACCCATGTCTTTTTTGTATAATCATCAATAAAAGTTAGAAAATATGTGCATCCTCCAATGGAAGGAGTTTGCATCGGTCCACATATATCAGAGTGAATAATTTCAAGAGGTTTACATGCTCTTTCTGATTTTCCAATAGGGAAGGTCTCTCTATGTTGTTTACCCAATATGCACACTTCACATACTCTTTCTGGTTTCTTAATCAATGGCAACCCCTTAACCATATTTTTCCTATGCAACAAATTCAGACCTCCAAAGTTCAAATGGCCAAATCTCAAATTCCATAACCAAGATTCATTCTTTACAACTGACTAAAAAGTTGTTTGAATAATTACATTATCTTTTTGTTCTTCTTTAGTTTTAGTTTAAGCCTTTCCAGAGCAACCTTGTTCTGTTTTGGAGCAGCCTTGTTCTTTTTTGCAGCAACCTTTTGGAGCAACATTGCAACTTTGTTCTTTTCTAGAGAAAATTTATAGAGCAACTTGAGAGGCATCTTGAGGGTTTCAACCTTAAATGGCACTCCAGCTACATTTCTTTTGATGTTAGGTTTCAACCTCAATGGGACCATTCGATTTTTTGTCATTTGTACCTTTGCAAGCAGCTGTAGACTAAGATATTTATCAAGAATGACACATGCATTATTTTTCATATAAACTCTATATCATTTTTTCACTAATTGACCAATACTCATCAGATTATGTTTTAGACCAGCAACATAAAAAACACCATGAATGAATTTTTGCTCCCCCTTTTTGGTTAGAATGTCAACAGTTCCTTTTCCCATAACATTCACTTTATTATTGTTCCCAAGAGTAACATTTAAAGTGATTGATTTATCCAAGCTAGAAAACAACTCAAGATTTCCAGAAATGTGATTGGTATAGCCAAAGTCTAAATACCAAATTTCATTTGGACTCTCTTGAACCATATTGCATTCAACTGGTGATTTTGTAGAAATTGTTTTAGCAATCTTTGCACATGCAATAAACATAGAATTTTTTGTAGAATTTTCTGGGGGATTTTGATTTTATCTTCCTTGATCATGTTTATTTCTGCATTTAGAAGCATAATGACCATATTTCTTGTAGTAATGACATTAAACATTTGACTTGTCTTGTCTTTGACCAACTGAATGATTATGAGAGGGTTCATTGTTATGTCCTCTTCCACCTTGGTTTGCAGGACTGCTGCTACATCCTCTAAATGTGTTTCTTCCTCTACCCCCAGGAGTGAATCTACCTCTACCTCTTCCATGGATTATTGAGGCCTGAGATGAGAAAGAATTATCAATGGAGGTGTGTGATCTATTCAGCCTATATTCATGATTTATCAAGGATGCATGCAATTCATCCATTGTTAGCTGGGTTAAATCCTTAGTTTCCTCTATGGAAACAACTAAAGGATCAAACTTAGTAGGCAAAACTCTTAACATTTTCTCAACTATTTTGGTCTCTTTTGATGTTTCCCCATGAGATTTTATCTGATTTAGTAGCCCAACAACATGAGTAAAAAATAACTCCACAGACTTTGAATCTTTCATACTTATATTTTCAAATTATCTTCTAAGTATCTGAAGTTTTGCAGATTTAGCTTTGTCCTTACCTTGATAAGTTGTTTGCAATTTGTCCCATGCCTCCTTTGCTTGCGTTTCTACTGCAAATCTTAGTAGTATGATTTCATGCATTTCTTGATGAATGTAGAAAACAGATTTTCCATCCTTCTTTCTCTGCTCTTTCAAGAGATCTTTCTCTACTTGGGTGAGTGCATTGTAAGTTGCTTGGTCTGCTGGCTCTGCATAGCCATTCTCAACAATTTTCCAAATATTCTGAGACCTAAACAAGGCTTTCATGGTAAATGAATAATACTCACATTGTTTTCCTATGAAAAGAGGGGTTTGCAAGCTAGACAAGGAAGCACCAGACATTGAGACTATGGAAGCCATTGATGGTTGTCAAATAGAAAATAAGTGCAAACCTAGAAATAAGACTAGAGGTTTGAACCAATGGCTCTAATACCAGATTTGGGAATAGGGGCAGAGGAATTGAAATGTACAACATGACAACAAATGGAAATTGCATACAGTAGTAACATAGAACAAATTTAACTAGAATTAAAAGCTACCCACAAAACACAATGATTTAAACACAACAGGAAATAAACATAATCAGATTTGTATATTTGTATTAAACTGAAACAATTTTAACAGAGCTTTGATGCCCTCTATGTTCTTCTTCTTACAGTTGCAGAGCTGCATTTCTCTTTCTTCTTCTACTTGCCTCATACAAAAATTGACCATATAAAGTAGTAATAAAACTAAAACTATGGTGGATAGAAAAAGGTGAATAAAATATTAATAAATTCACTACCCACAAAGTGTGTGAGAGTAAATAGTAGTTAATACATAATCAAAACAAATCTCCTGAAATATTCTCCAAAAAAAATTCCTATTAAATTGCCTAAAATGTAGTAATTATGCTGACCTGCAGAGGTAAGCACGAATAGCAAGGTGAGATTAGACATATTTCTAACACTTATCTATTAATTATATATATTGGTTGTAGGAGGTTGCAGATTTCTTCAACACTGTTCGTCCAAATGAAAAAGGAATCTACAATATTGCAGGATTATATGGAATTCTGGGCTAGGGGAAAACTACACTTGCCAAGGCCTTCTATAATCGTAGTTTGAGGAGTTTCGATGGTAAAGTATGCTATATGGAATTTTTTTGAGGTAATACAATCGAGAGGCTAAAACGTGTCTTGCACTATCTCACTCAATTGCCAATGCTGAATCATAATGATGTGAGCAATTTCATATATTTTTATTTTGTTTAGAAGATCTTCATTTCCCAATGAAATTCTCTATCCTCATAGAAAAAATTATAGCACACGATGGGTAACTCTTCTATTTATTTTAAATTAAAGTCTCACAAGCACATCATTAAGTAAGTACATCAGTAAAGGGCCAAAGAGTATTGTTGGTTTTGGACAATATCACTGACCATAACATAGACGAAGTGAAATATTATCTTGATACAGACTTGGGAGAAAATAGTTGCATCCTTTTGAGCAATCAGAGGATAAATGTTCTAGAAAATAATTTCTAAGTTGACTCATAGTCATGCATGCACGTCTCAAGGCTTAAAGAGGAAGAGGCCATAGGCATCTTGTGGGATAGGAAGCCTCTCAGGGCGTTGGGATTCAGAGTAGAGAACAAAGGTTTTTCTTTTAAGTGTGCAAAGAAATGTTCATTCAAAGATGACAAAGGTTTTGTTCAATTTCATCTGTTAGCTTTGAAAGCTTTTGGATGAAACTTGTTACGGAAAGGGTTTTTCTATTTATGTAAATAGTCTAATGTTTTTTCAAATTGAGTTGCTGATGGTGTTGTCGATAGTTCAAATGCCATGTTTTTTGTGCTTGGAAAAGTTTTCGATGGAATGGAGAATGAATGGCACATCATATTAATGCTTCTCACTAGACATATGCCACCCAATATGTTTGCCAAAGAATGTTTTGAGTGGATAGAAAGATATTGCAGCAAAGAGATCAAGTTTATTAGGAAATTAGTAAGTTGAATGTTTGCTTCTAAGCTTTATTTAGTCTATGACTAGAGTTTTTCTTAAAAATTGATTGATCTCTGAACACTTAATTTAATTGTGGTCTCAAGTTGCAGATCTCTGTGAGTATGCTTTCATTGAAGAATTTGAACCCAAAATTCACATAAACGAGCTTCTGAAGGAGTTTGTTCATAATAAATACTAGCAGTTACATGTAGTGACATGTAGCAATGAGCTGATAGGCGGAGAGGAAGTCCAAATGGCAGGGATCTATACATGCATAGAAGGAATTAAAGAGGGGGATGCTAAGAATAATGTGGGAGGGAGGATAGGAGATGAAGATGAATGCAGAATTGGTATCGTGACCATATAGAACAAGATGCAGGAAAGATAATGATGCTATGGAAGAATACGTTAGTGCTTAAGAGGAAAATTTAAAGAATTTGGGAGTTGTTTATTGACATCCAATAGATAAAATTAACAAAAACAAAAGATATTGAGGGAAGATAAATTTGAATTGAGTTTTTCAATACAACTATGCACAAGAGAATATTTTGGAGCTATTTGAAATCCCAAAAATATTCCATGATAGTTGAGAACAACCATAGTGAATGTGAATTTTAGTGTGATGAACATGTGTCATTGTTAGACAATATCTAAATTAGGAAGTATAAGCAGTTCTATAATTTATGACAAATAATATGTAATGCACCTACAATAGAAGAGATCAAATAAATAAGAGAATATATTAGTGCATGAAAGAGAAATTTAAAGAATTTGGGAGCATTTTATTGATAGCGAATAGATAAAATTAATGAAAACAATAGCTATTGAGTGAAGATAAATTTGAATTGAGTTTTTCAATACAACTATGCATAGGAGAATATTTTGAAGCTATTTGAAATCCAAAAAAAATCCATGATAATTGAGCACAACCATAGTCAATGTTATAAATGAATATAAACAACCCATATTGACAATCACTGGTTGTAGGCTACTTTTTTGATGATATGATCATTATCATTATGTCCATTATAGTATTCTTCTTATCGCTGAATTTGTTTGTCTTGAGTATGTTTTGAAAAAATGAAAGGAAAATGTGAAGTTTAGTGCGATGAACATGTGTCATTGTTAGACAATATCTAAATTAGGAAATATAAACAGTTCTATAATTTATAACAAATAATATGTAATGCACTTGCAATAGAAGAGATCAAATAAATAAGATGTGGGCATACCTTGTGCACGTAGTGGGATGAAATTTGTTTACAATTATAACTCCCATATAATTCTCTTTCGATACTTGAGAATTTTGTTGATTTGAAATCAATGTTATACATTTTTAAAAGTGTATACATTTGTATCATGTATGACAAAATTTGAAATGCAGTTATGAAATAAGAGATGGAATAAAGGACATATAGCTTTACCTTATATATAAATGGAATGTAGTTGCAGGTTGTACACCATGCCAAACATGTGATTGTGAATCTATTTAGCATTGTGGAGATCTGTAGTTATAGCTGAGAACATTTGTAATCTAAAATTGTTTCAATTATATATAGTTACAGACAAATGGTTCAAAGGTGAGAACACTGGCAATGGCATCATTGACCAAAGAAGAGGAATGAATTCAGAGAAAAATTAAATATAAATGTTATATGGTCAACCAAAGAAGAGGAAGGAATTTAGGTTTGTCATTGAAAGAGAGGAGAAGCCTCATGCAAGAATTGAACAACTTCTCTTAGTAATCACCATAGAAGCAAAACTCTGGCTAGCTTGGCGAGAGTGGTTGCAACTGAACTATGGAGGGAACGACAAGGAAACAAAATTAGAAATGGTGGAAATTATATATGGATTGAAATGAAGAGGGAAGGGAGAAGCAATATAGTTACTGAAAATATTAAAAAAATTTCATGTTGGCAATGCACACAGTTGTTGGAGGTGATCCTCTTCTTTGATTTGGAGTGCACTGTATTTGTTGGCATGCAATCTGGAGTATCTATCAAAAGAGAAAGGTGGATCTATGCGTATTCTTGTAATGGATTTTACATGGGAAAGAGTTGTGAATGTTAGTCCTTGTCTTTCTTTAGTTCAATTATCTATTGTATCTTTCTCTAGTGTCAAGCTTTGAGATTTATGTATTGTTATTTGTTGGAAAATGTGCCTCAACTTGCTGGCTTAGACCTATATTAAAGGACTTGGAAGATCTCCCTTATGTGTTCATGCCTTTACCTCCTTACTGCTAGGTCTTTTTGGAAGAGGTGCGGTAGCATGGTTATCGCCATACTGCGAGAGCCTTCTAGTTGAGGTGTGGTAGTGTAGTGTATACCACCATACCACAAGAACCTATTCATAGTCGAGAGGTAGTGTGGTGTACCAGCATAACTTGAGGGTCCTTTGTTTATTTGGCAGTTGTGCAGAGGTGCGCTAGCGTGGGGAAATGTTAATCTAGCGGTTGTGTGGTGGTACTGCCATACCGTGGGTATCTTCAAGCTAGGATGTGGTAGTGCAGTGTATATTGCCATACCATGAGGGCTTCACACCTGTCGAGTGGTAGTGTGGTATACAAACATACCTTGGGGGCCTTCTGGACTAGTGGTGGCGTAGTGGAAGGACCACAGGGTACAACTGACTATTTGGTATGATTGTCAAAGCAATGGATGAATGATGTGTCAACACGTGGCATGATTTCATTTGTTGATTTTACATCGCTGTTGTAAATCAACAACCATTGGCCGAAAGCTTTATTTTCTGATAGTGATATATTTGCATTAAATGAATATGCTGACTCGAGGGTTGTCAGAGTTTAGATATGGTAATATTCTATGTAACCAATTTAATGTTGGGTGGCTCGATGTGTTCTACAAGGAAATGACTTGAGATGAAGGGAGCTTGTCAGTGGGGTAATTAAAATACCCTAATGGTTTTTGGTTGAAGAGATTGAGATGAGAGATCAGATCAGATCGATTAGAGTGTGTTCAAGTGGTATGCACAAAGCATTGTAACCGTGAATACTGAGACACACAAAACATAAAAGGATGTGAACCTATGGTTTCCATGAGGCTTTGTTGGCTGAGAGGCTGGCTAAGTGAGTCGATAGGAAATGAATCTACATTCTATGTTGTGTGAGAACATTGGAACAGTGTGAGGATTCTGATCTATGTTGTTGCCTGTATTCTCTAGATGGGCAAGATGTAAACTCCTGAAGAGAATAGCTCTAAGATTTTATTGTAATTGTTCTTGTTGCTGATTAATACAATTGAGTTGTTTTTTTGGAGGGTGAGGTTTTTTACCCAAAAGGGTTTTCTCCACATAAATATGTGTGTTCATTTTCTTGTCTTCCATGTTGTTTGATTTTGTAATTTGAATCTATGCATAAGTGTTGAATCTAGTTTAGTTTGCATGTTCTTTTCTCAGAAGGGTTAATGAGGGAAACCAATTGTGCCTATTTCCACTTTATGGCATAGTAGTACGTGTCTTTGAGGCAACTTGAAGGAATTAAAATCACTGAAGGCACTGTTGTTCTTAGATGTGTAGACATGGAAAATGTACAATTCGATCCAACACACTGGATCCTGATATACTAACACCATTTCATCCTGAATCATCTTCTTTGCTAGTCATTTAATCGAATAATTTGTATTTGATTAAATTCATCACTCTTCATCTCTTAATTAAATAAATCAACTTTATCTAATTAAGTCATCATCTCCTGTTAATTAAATAAATCAATTTTATTTAATTATTTCTATAATCCCTCTTTAATTAAATAATTCATCTTATTTAATTAAATCTCTAAAGTCCTTTTATTAAATTGAATAAATTGAATAAATTAAATATTATTTGATTTAATCTAACATTGTCCCCTTTAGTTAAATAAATCAAAATCATTTATTTAATTAAATCTTTCCTCTCATTTTGATTTAAATCAATCATAAAATCTAAGTCAAAATGGTCAAATCATCTAATCTCTCATTAAATTAATCAAATCTTGATTAAGTTAATCCCTATCACTAAAATCTTCTAGAGAATGCAACTTGCACATGAAAATAGATTTAATTCATTTATTAAATCTTTATTTTCCCTCACATGGCATCAAAAGGGAATATTCCCTCAAGTTTGAATTCAAAAAATGCAAGTGGATGGGTACTTCCAACAAGGCATTCCCTCCTCTTACATGTCCTTGTGCATTGAGCCAAGTGACATTAACTCCACTCTTCTCTCCTCCCAACTTTCAAATTCGAATTTCAAATCTCCCCCTCTTTGGCACATTGACCAAAATGTGCTCATTCCTCAACCATTCACATCTTGACAAGTGGCACTTGGCCATTGGATGTTGAATGATCCCACATTGCTTATTTTCCTTCAATCTTCCATTTTGGAAATCTATAAATGAGAGACTCTTCCTCTCATTCTATCATCCACAATTTGAGTAAAATTACTATACTCAAATCCATCTTCAAGCATATCCATTCTCATATTTTTTTATCAAGCTCTTAGCTAGGTTATGTAGAAATTCAACCAAGGTGGATCAATCTTCATCAAATCATCAAAGCTTACAAAGGAGTTGGGAAAGGGCTGATTTTGACATACCAATCGGCACCAACACCCCCATGGGATCAAGAGTTTGCATCTTAGAATAGGATTTCATTATTATCTTTGTTCATTTATTTATTTTCTTTCCTATTGAAGCATTGCAAATGGATTTCATGGGGAATCCTTATCTTAACTTGCATATTGATCTAATTATGTGTTTGTTTGTTGTGTTTATGCAGGTATAAAGGATTGGGGTTCACATTTTGGTGCTAGAAGGAGGGTTGTTCAAGAATTTGATCACGTTTTTTTAAATTTTCATGTTTTAAACATTTTTTTGTAGGTCATAGGAAACTGTGCCGCTTAACAGTTCTGCAGCGCCATATTGCACCGCTTCAAGAGCCGCGGCTCCATATTGCACCACTCTCAGAGAGGTGGTACCATATTGAACTGCGCACAACTTCCAAACTGCGCCGCTTTTCTCTTCCCGCTTGTCATTTTTTAAATTTTCTAACTCTGTTGCTTTCATCTCCGCGGCGCTATACTGCACCACCTTTAGCACCGTGGCACCATATCACACCACATTTCCTCCAAACTCCACCACTTCTGCATTCTCGCCTATTAGATTCAAATTTTCAAACAAAGCCGCTTCCAAAATTGTGCCACGTACCCATATCGCATCACTTATTCACTCTCTATTTCTGTAGAGTGCCTCTCACAGTCAACTGCGCGACGCTATATAGCGCCGCTTTTGTCTAAACTGCGTCGCACCTGCAGATTTCTAGTTTTTTTAAACTTTTTTTGTGATATAGGAAACTTCCTGAGGTCATAACTTTTGACTCGGATGTGGGTTTTGGCTGAAATTTTACAAGTGGTTTCTTTATGAGGTGGCATATGGATGGCCAATGATAGTCGCGATTTTGGCACATTTTTGGGGCTTGAAACTTTCATCTTGGCCTTCAAAATGACATTTTAGTGCTTTTTCCTAGTTTTTTGAAAGTTGTTTTTGTTAATAACTCAAAACCCATGTTTCCAATTTCATCCCATCTTAGTTTTATAAAGCTTTTGGTAAAAAATAGGACTCTCAAATTCATGTATGCAAAGTTGCCAAAAATGGAAAAAATCTAACAATTATTGAAATTTGCCAAAAGAGGAAATTTCTTGATCAAAAGTGAAGGAAGAAAAACGAAGGCCAAGGGTTCTTTATGAATTTATCATATCATTCTATCGAGTGTTTTTAAAAACTTTGTGAGAACTTATAATCCCTTTCTAAGAAATTTGTTTACTTTCATGCTCTTAGGACACTAAAATTTCTTTTGGGCTCTAAAAAGAACAAACAAAATTTATTTTCCAAAATTTGCAAAAGGGCTAAAAAAAACCTTAGACAAATATACTAGATTTTGTTTAAATATTAACAATTGAACAAGGAAATCTCACATTTCCTTTGGTGCTTAAAAAGAACTCATTATTGCTTTGAGAGATTTAAAATGAACATGTGTTTTTTGTGTCTTATAATCTTTTTTGCAAAGTAGTGTCATTTAAAAGGGAATATAAGCTTCTCTCACGTTTCACAGTGATCTTGAGAATCAAAAGTATTTTTGGTGACACTAAGTTGCATGAAAGATTGCCTCCACATTTCAATTTGGGTATTTAACAATTGAACAAAACATGCGAGTGTGAGTGAACTTGTTGCGAGTGTTCTCCCTTTGTTTCTAAACGAAGGTTGATCGAACTACGTATAAGTTTATTCACTTTTGTTTATCTTAGAGGGCCTGCCTTGTGAGAAAAAGTAATCACCCAAGGGAACGACCCAATTGGTAACGAGCTAAATGTAAAGCTATTCCCAACCAGTATACAAATTCGAATGGTGAGGAAAGTTCATCATTACAGGAGCTCCTACGGACAAGCAGGTGATACTCTTTATATGGGTTGATCTTGCCTCTCGTGTGGCCTCCTGAATGGGTACCCTGATTATGAACCAAATTTGTAGAAGGCCAAATCCTTATCTATTTTGTTGGTGCAAAAGGTCATGTCCTTTGAAGCCGCCCCAAGTTATACATGCGGTTTTGTTGTAGAGATGGAAAGTATGCCATGGGAGATTCATGGGTACTAATGCTTGGCTGACCCGAGAAGTGTGTGCCATGGAGGGGAGCCAATGTGCTCAAGCATTTAGCCATCTGCATAAAATATGCGCAGCTAGATTCGTCCAAGTGGGAACCCAGCAAAATATTGTCTCATCATCCTAGGGTTGTAAAAAGTGCTTGGAAGTGGAAAACACATTGCTTGGTTCTCAAAAAAACTTTTGAAAACAAACACACACAAGAACTTTGAATTTCAAACCCCTTGTAGGAAACAAATACCTTTGATGAATTTAGGCACTCTTGCTTTCCCTAGGGATCATATCCTTAGAGATTTCTAAGTGCTTGGATTCTATCATCATTTGTTTTCAACAAGGTTAAACATAGGAAACTTTTGCCCTATTTTCCTTTATTTCCACATAATGCACTTTGTGGGATGAAAAAAAATTAGGACATTGGACATTCAATTTGAAAAGCATAATCAAGAAAGTGTTTGTGGTAAAAAGAATCAAACCTAAGCAAGATAAAAGAAAATTGAACCACACATGTGCTTTGTTCTGTTGATGGTGTTTTTATGCACTTCACAACACAGGTAATGTGTAGGTGCATTACCTCTCTTGAAAGACAATCTTTCACAATCAAATTGTAGAACACTATCCCAAGGTCTCTCGGGTGTCAGGTTGTGACGAGGCTTGGAATATTTCAGTTGTTTATGTGATTTGCTAGAATAACAAGGCGAACTTACATAGTTGAAGCTGTAGGGGAATTGAGTTAGTGAATGGAGTTCTACGGATCTGGAATTACTATGCTTTGCTGTAGGCTCAGGCAGCAGTCTTAGACTCCATTATTTTGCCAGATTTGGCTTTACAATGTGCAACGAACCTTAACACAAGTTGTTTCTAGAAAAAAGGAAAAAGAAAAGGGTGAGGGAGGAAGATGTTTTCCGGACCTGCAACTACCGATGAACAGTGGTCATGGAGGTTCCTGCTATGGACAGTTTCTTTAAAACAAAATTTTACTTAACTAGAATTCACACAATATCATGAAATCTATGCTATCTTCTAAGGACTGCATATATTCATCATTCATTTGCTATGGGAAGGTGAATAAAGATGAGATTCAATGAGAAGCAATGAAATCAAAGTCCAGACTAACTTTACACAGTCATCTACCTTCAACAAATGACCAAAAGTATGGACAAGAAAAGCATACACACAACAACAGTCTTCAAAACTAGAGACAACATACTAAAGCTACCAAGTTTAATCTAAAGGCACTAAAATAGAAAAGTAACTTAAAGCAAAGCTATAACTAAAAGGGAGAGGAATCATGAAACATATTGAGAAACCCAGAAATACACCAAAAAATGATTGTATTTGCTATTTATAATTTCTGCAGCATGTCTTTACAACAACTCAACTCTCTTAGAATGAGAGGAGGAGAGCCCTATTTATAGTTTTCAAAAAACAAAATGACTGGCCAAGATTTGATTCTATTGTGTGGCCAATATTTTCTTTACATTAGGGTTTCACCTACCCCCAAATATATTACATTTATAAATAACTTCTTGTTTCTTCCCTATATTGTCATCTAGTGACAACACTGTAGCAAATTTGTCTTTTAGCCATTTTCCCTTTACTGTAGCTATTCCTCAAGGAACTCTTCATTGATGACTAGATTGCCCTCTCGTTTCTTCAACGCAACATACTCCATGAAACTTAGGACCAGGGATTGAAACTTATCCACCTCCATGATGTTGGATTTCAAGATTTGGTAACTCCATTCCTGAGAATTGTTGCCAAGCTTCTTCCAGTCCTCATCATACTTAGCAGCATTTTCCTTGAAAAGTTTAGACTGTGCAAAGGTTCAGGCAGCGAAGCACATGAACTCAGTGGTGACCTCAGCAGACATTCCATCTTCCATGATCTTCAAAAAGTGGAGCCTGATGTTCTCAGGATTGATCTCGACCATGGGCATCTCATACCCCGTCATCAGTTTGAGATATCGAACGCACTCGTCTCTGGAATCCCTTGCCCATTCAATGTCTGGTGCTATTCGTTCTAAAATCTACTCAAGCCTCCTCTTCCGGTGATCATAGTCTCACTTCCAGGTATCCACCAGCCAGTGATCATCATCCTTGAAGGCAAGGTCCTTTTCCCATACATCGCTTGGCAACGCGAGTATGGCCTCAATCTTTGGGTAGGCCGCATCGTACTTCCTTGGGAACTTCTCATAGATCTGCCTTGTGTCCTCAAGAGTTTTCTAAACCTCTAGGAACCTATTTGCTGCCCGGGCAGCCAAGTTGATGCCCATATTTCCCATGTCCAAAACCTGTCGGAACCAATTTTCTATAGTTTTGTCCAAGTTCCATCTCTTTTTGAGCTTGTTAATCTATTCCCTGAACAACAACTGAGGTGGGGCCGATGATGTTGTAGGCTGCTCATCTCGAGATGACCACTGCTGAATATAAGTCATTAGATCAGCCACCTGCTCTTTTAGTTCTTCTTTGGACACCTTATCCTGCTGGATAAGGTGCACCACTATGGTGACCAACTCTTGAAGATGCTCAACCTTTTGCTCTCTCGTGGCTACTCCCAAATCGATGGTGGAGACGTTGTAAGTTATACCTTGTTCCCCAACCATCGACATTGCTATTTTTCTTGCCCTTGATCCCAAGGCATCCATGGTTATCTTTGATCTAACCCTCGATTTCTTCTCTTTCCTGGTGCTTACTCATGCTCTGGCCATGATGCCTTCCAGCCTTGCCTTGGGATCCTTCAAGGTGGGAGTCTTTTGCTTGAGTTGTCTTTGCAGCCAATCAGGCGTTTGGGGTTCCTCCCTTGGCGGTTCACTTTGAGTCCCACTGTCCTCCTTTTCGAGTTCGACAGTCCTAACAACAAGAGCCTTCTCCTTTGCACCTGCATCTTCCTTTTCTTCATCAGAATCTTGTTCGAATGTTCTATGTCTAGCGGGGGACTCGGTAAGTGACTGCCCTTTGGGTGAATCCTTCTTTTCAGCATCCTCCTCCTTCTCGTTTAAAGTATCTTGATGCTCCTCAGGGCTCTTTGTTTGTTTGTCCTCATGGAGGAAATTTTCCTTATCATGCTTTGGAGTCTGACCATGTTCCTCGGTTGGAGACCTATTACCTTTCATCTCTGGAGCAGCAATCTCCTCTTCCTGCACAAGCCGGTCCTCAACTTCCTTGTCCTCAATTTCCTTGAGCTACTTGCCCCACTCTACATTGAGCTCAGGATCATTTGACTCTCGGATTAACTCGACATCACAGTCCTCAGTGCCCTTGCTAGAATACTCATAGGCTACCTCATCAATCTCTCGACGCTCGAACAAGGGATGTTCATGATATTCAAATTCTTCATACTCTGGCACCTTCTTAGCCTCCAACTGCTATCGTTCACGCTCGTCTGATATCTGCATGGTCGCTTTCATCTTTGGTGATTCAGTGGAAGGGGATGCCGCTAGAGCAGAGGCCATAGCCTGAGCTATCGCAGCCTGGACTATCGGATTGGTAAGCATCCCCAAAAGCTCAGATGACACATTCTGCATATACTTTACAAAAGAATCTGGAAGGCTTGGGGCTGGTGTGGTGGCAGCGGAAATGGAAGGAAGGGAAGGAGACATGGAGGAAGAGGTCATTGGCGAGGTGGTGGTGGATGATGAATCTACGGGAACAACTTGCAACACTGGAGGAGTAGGAGCAAGGTGGACGAAGATATCCACTGCAGGCAGAGAGGAAGCAAAAGTTGGAATTGAAGTGAGCGGGGTGGTGGCGGTGATTGTAATGGGTGGAGATCCCAACAAGCTAGATCCTTTCCTTCCGATCCCAAGGGGCGAACCCTTGGGTATCACCATTGTCTCTGTGCTTCCAGTTGTTTTTCTTTTCTTCTTAGAGGGCTCTGGCTTAGAAGACTTATGGGCATAGACGTTTGGTTTGGGCAACTGTTCACTAGCCTCCTTTCTTTTCTTGGTCTTCAGCGATGATGGGGTCTCAGATGTCTCCCTAGTTGTAGTGGTGGCTTCCCCATCTTTTGAGCCACTTGGTTCACTTACATGCTCACTTGCAAGTTCAGTGAACATCAAGACGACCCCTTGTTGTTTCAATTGAGCCACCCTCTTGTCGATCCATTCCCTTGTTCGGATTTCAATGGGCCTAGTGAGCACAACAATGTCATTAAGCTCGGGCACATCCCAGTCAATTGCGGGTAGTGGCAGATTAGAAACTACATCATAACCTGGGTCCACAACAGTGTCCTCATCCTCCTCTAGCTGATCAGGGACCTGGCACAAGTTCACCCTTCGTACATGGATGACGGTCATGCGCATGTAATGCCGCAACCGTACCTCAAGATCATCCCTACAATTGGCCCAAAAGTCTTCGATGTTGTGGAGGTGGGTGTACTCACGTCCCAGTGCCTTTTTGACATGACCATAAGGATCCATTCGTGGCCTTGCTGTGTACTGTTCAAAGTTATACTCTGCCAGCTCCTTTTTCGAATATCCTGCACACTGGGAGGTGTGGATCTTATACATCCCCTGACCAAGGTTCATGGGATAGGTGGGGCCCGCCAGATGATTTTTGCCGAAGACGCTGTGAATGTGTTGCAACTGCCGAGTCAGCTCTAAAAGAATGATCTGGTCATTTGGGTACTGGGGCAGCTTATTAGGTCTTTCAGTGAATCCCTCGGCATGAATGTATGTAAACTTAGGGAACTGTATGTACCAGAAGGTGTACTGCCTGAGGAGGACCCTGGCACTATGAGACATCCTCCTATGAAAATCCCCTCCTACTGATCGGATGACATGAGCAATAAACATGTTGTTCACCCTACAGTAGTTTCTCTTGAAATTCTAGAATTGTAACTGAGGGTACTTGTCATAAGGCTTGAGCTCTAGCCCCGCCGGATCACTAGGCATCATTGTCAATCCCTGATAATGTCGCCGATTGGCGAGAGAATATACCAAGTAGGAGGTCATGAAGAATTTGTTGGTTTTCTTCACGGTGGTAAACTGCTCATGGAAGTAGTTGCTGATGATCTCGCCCCAATAGAAGATAGTGCCCTTACCTCAGAGAATCTGTTCTATGAAATAGAACATCCATTCCTAAAAGAAAACTGCGTTGGGAAGGCCCATGACTTGACTAAGCAGAGTTACAAGGTCATGGTAGTCCTCAAAGAAGTCACTGTAGAAGAGCTCCTGAGGAAGTTTCCCAGCACTACCCCATTTTTCCTTCAACCAACATTGGTTGATAAGCTTTTTACACCCCAATGGGTCCTGTTCCCACACCTCTTTACAGTCTTCCATGGTGGGGACCTCCATGCTCTCAAAGGTAGGAATGTGGAAGGTCTCTGTTATACCTAACGGAGACATATCCGCGAGGATATTCCACTCATGGTCCACTATGGTTCTGGTATCAGATTGGTATGCCTCCACCAATGCCATCACCAGCTCCAGGGCCACTAAGGCTGACGGGAAACCTGCAGCTTTAGCAAGTCCACTGCTCTTTATTAATCTGGCATTTGCTATTTTAGGGTTCATTTTGACCCTCTGCGTGAATTCATCAACATCGACTTGTCCGATGTTTGTGTCTGAGACATCCCTCCAAAGGGTAGTGATCCTAGATTGAATAGGGACCCCCTGGAATTTGTATTTCATCAGGTCTCTATCTTCCTTGCCCCTTGGTGGCTTGGCCATTCCTTTTCCTTTCTTGGAAGCACCGAAAGTCTCTGCACTGGATTCCATAAATCCTGCACAAAAGACGAGAATCAATAATGATGAACTTGAAAAAAGGGCCACCGACAAATCCCTGTATGTCAAGATTAGTCCAGCAATCATAATTCATATTCAATAACCATGGAAGCTAGATACTTCAGTATTAGAAGGCAGTGTAGACAATCCGGAGTTCCTAGGCCGGAAATCCCTTGGCAAAATGCCATTTGAAAGGGAAAAATGAGAATGGAATTCCCATAGGCATTTCTTGAGGTTGGATTTGAAGATTTGAGGTTGAAGGTGGAGGAAAACTAAATTTTAGAAAATGGGTCGAAATCTATTTTGGATTTGGAGGTCATTTGATGCCTCATTTGGAAGTTCGGGCATCATTTGCAACGAAGCCGTCTGAAGCGACGCAGAGGAGATGAAATTCCGGGAGGCGAAATCCGAGTGTCGGATTGCTGTCGTCGAGAAGTGGTTACAGGTCAGTCATTTGGAACGATGAAATGAAAATGAAAATCCGGAGGAGGAAATCCGACAGGAAGTTCTCGAAAGCGGTCAGAGGGTTTGGGAGAATCGGGCGGTGAACGAGGCACCGGGATCCAGAGGTCGGGAAGACACTTGGACGGGGCCGTTTGAAATGATGCAGGAGAAATGGAATTCCGAGAGGGGAATTTCGGCGTCCAGAATCCAAAAGAAGCTCGGAGGAAGCAGCCATATTTTGGGTCTCAGCAGACAGCGAATCGGGGTCTGGGATTCGGGAAGATGCTCGAACGGGGCCGTTTTTGAACGATGAAAATACAACGGAATCCCGGGGAGGGAATTCCAGAGACAGAAGTCTGAGATGGGAAAAAGTGTCAAGAGTTTTGACCAGAAGATGGATGGTTTTGCAGCCGGGAAGCGAAGTCCGGAAAGCCGCAAGGTGAAAGCCATTCAAAATGGCGAAATAGGGACGAAATTCTGAGAACGGAATTCCGAAAGCTGAATTTCGAGGGAAGATTTGAAGAAGATTTGAAATTTTGAATTTAGATGGACTTCGAGGGTCCAGGGTCCGAGGGTCGGGAGGACACTCGGGTAGGGCCGTTTGGAATGGCGGAGACACAACGAAATCTCGGGAAGGGAATTCCAGAGGTTGAAATCCGAGGTGGGAAAAAAGAACCAAATTCAAAATTTGAAGAGGGGTATTGACGGCCACGGGAAGACCCGGGCCCGAAAGGCGCCAGCGCTGTTTCGAAGAACAACCGCAGCACAACGAAGTTCCAGATCGAGTTTCGGGGGATTTAAAGATTGACTTTCACATTTTCAAAAAATGGGTTTTGACCGGAAAGCACGTATCTTCCTTATTTTAAACTCATTTTATAAATTTCATGCGTAGAAATGTGAAATTTCACGAAATAGAGAGGGAGGGTGCGCAGACGGCGAACCTACCTCGAAATCCCAAAGAACGAATAGTCGATTGCACGAAAAACAGTTGAAAAGGGAGCTCAGAATGCTGGGCAGAAAACACCTGGTCGTCGAAAGTTCTCCAAACTTATCTATCACTCATGCAATTGATAATGACGGTCAGAAAATTTGTTTTTATAGAAAAATTTCCATTAATGCGACATTTAATTCCTCTGTACGGTGGCAGGTTTGGTTGGTGAATTTGAAAATGCAAGGGCGGCGGAAGGTCCAGGGTCCGAAGTCCAGAAAGCCATCCGATCACAGCCGTTTGAAACAACGAAGACCGATGGGAAACCCAGAAACTACCATAGCTACCAGAATAACGTTCTGACAAGGAAAACCTGAGCTAACTTGAGACTTTTAGCAATTTTCGAAAGGGGGGGGAGATGGACTCTGGTCAAGCTTGAAATATGGCATTTGGAAATGCACCAACCCCCATCTTTGGGGCACAAAGATGGGTACGCAAAATGAAGCAAAACAAAAAAAAGGACCAAAAAAAGAAAGCAAAGAGGGAAAGAGGGTCCTCGTTCCGAACGGGGCGTGTGTGCAAAAGGCACAACAGGTTCCTTTTGAGTCATTTGGTTTCCATGCAAACATTGGTCTTTTGGTTTGAATTACTTCTAGGGAAAAGCATGTTCTTCATCACCTTGGTCTTATAAGTAAGTGCTCATAGGGTCATCTAGGATCAAGTCAAAAAAATTCACCCATATCAAACATCAATCAAACATCATCTCACCACGAAATTTTGGAACCTTGGAAACATCACCTATGCTAAAATTTTAGGAAAAATCAACATCACCTTGTTTGACTTAACACACCTAGTCAAATTATCAATCTTCTTGAACAAATTTGCCTCTAGGATAACACAACTTCCTGAGGTCTACTAGTTCATGATCACTTTGATTGGCTCAACACACTTAGCCAATTCATTTTCTTATGCGAGTTTTCCCTAGGATAACACAACTTCCTATGGTTTACAAGTTCATCATCAAACATCACATTATTTGGCTTAACACACCTAGCCAAATTATCATCTTGTGTACATGTTTTCTCTAGGATAACACAACTTCCTAGAGTTTACAAGTGCATTATCACTTTGTTTGACTTAACACACTTAGTCAAACTATCCACTATCAAAATCGAATCAAACCAAGTCCTAAAGTCTAGCATTGACCCAAAGTTCCTAACAGTTTCAACACCCATACCATTCACCCCTTTCATCCTTCATCTCATATTTGGTCCTAAACCCTTTAGAGGTTAACAAGGTCAAAACACAAGAAGAACATGGAATATAAACTCGACTCATACATCATGAGTAATCCAATTCAACCAAAATATCCAAGTATCACAATGCCAATTGATTATCGAAAATCACATTTAGACATGGCATCATTATCTTGTCCAAACCTAAAAAGTATAACGAATGTGAGTATGCCCAATGTAAAATTTGGAACACCTTTCCCAATGATAGATTTAAATCTAAGTCCAAATATGCAAATCTATCAACCAAACACTCAATGCATGAGTTTTACAAACAACATTATCCCACCAAATCCATACATGCCAAGTGCAACTTTACCAAACATGACCATTTCAAATCCATACTTGGTGAATTTTGGGATAGATACGATTGCAAATCAAACCAATGTTGTTCAAAATCTAGGCAATACGTTGACAAATCCACATGTTGATTCAAGTCAAGGTATCACCATGCAAAATCAAAGTTACCTAAATCAAGGCAATATGATTCTCAACCACAAAAATGTTCAAAGTCAACCTATAATGACAAATCAAAACATCATACCAAATCCTCTCATTTTTCCAACAATATCACAACAACAAATGGCAACCTTCCAAGCAACCCCAATGGTTAACACATCTACTGTTTCTCAGGTGTCTCAAGGACCAAGAATCTCAATTGCACCATTCACCACTCAAACCTTGGAAATCAATGAGACCGTTCCACTCACCCCAACAATCAACACCATCCCCAACCCACCACCACCACCACCGCCAAAAAACAACATGACCAATTCATTCTCCACCATGTTGCAAGCCGCTCAACAAGCTTTCCGCCAAAAGGCACTCCAAGCCCAACAAGCCGCACAAGTTGCACAAGCGGCTTAAGTAGCCCAACAAGCACAGGCTCAAGCTCAAGCCCAACACCAAGCTCGACAGGTGCAAGCACAATTTTGGGCACTATTGCAAGCAATCCATGAACAACTAACACAACAAGGAGCCCAATAAAAATCTTTTTTGGCACAACAGCAACAAGACCAACAAAAAGAATTATTGGCACAACAACAGCAAGACCAGCAAAAAGCATTTTTGGCACAACAAATGTAGGCATATCAGCAAACCTTACTCATGCAACATAGCTTGCAATAGATTCCCACCATAATTTTTGAAAAAAATTATCAAGATCTATCCATCGATGAACACCTTGAAGATGTTTCCACCTCATCCGATGATCAAATCAACGTACATCAAGAGCCATTTTTTAGTCATGATCAAGACTCCTCCTACAAAGATCTATTTCTAGGAGTGTTGTTTTTATTTGATCCTATTGACATAAACCAAGATCCATCCACAAATGATTATGTTGAAAATGTCTCTACATCACCTAACGAGTTAGAGGACATATCTCAAGAACTTATTCCAAAGCATGATTAACATATTTCACCAAGGTCTAGCAATGATCCTTTCCAAAACATATGGACATCCTTTGACCTCATGACATTTGAGAAACTGCCTATGCCTAAGGAAGATATCCAAGAATCCTTTATAAGCAATCCATTCTTTGAAATTGACCCATGTCGAAAGCAATTCCAAAATCATTCAAGATCAAGAATTTACATCTCCAAGATACCACAAGGATATAATGGACACTCTCCTATCTATACAGGATGATCATATCCAATAGAACACACTCCTCCATCTACCCATGAGATTCTTTCCTTGGATGGACACGTAGATGATCTTCATTTAGAATAGGATTCCTTTACTCTTGGCATTATTACACAAAAAGAGCAGGTTATTGATTCCTATAGTCAAACTGATTTGTCAACATCACGATCAGATATATCCCAAATTCAGACTGAGGACATCATGTATGAAGATATCCAGTATTATCCACTCAAGGAAACATGTAAGATAGAACAGGATATTCCAGAGTCAGCAGAGCAACAAATTGAAATGACGTCATCTATAGTGGTCATTTGTCAGAGAATACATTCTGAACAAGGAATCTCAAAACAAGGAGAATCAAAGAACAAAGGTTCTACTATCACCATACTGGGGGCAACTTCGTCTCAAGCAAACGTCAACATAGGGAGCATGAAGAATCCTTATGATGAAACCAATGCCAATGCTACAACCAACCACGTCATGAATCTCCATCCACCCATCACCCCATCCATGAATTGGGACCAACATCAAAAGAGAGATTGGAATCAAAGCATAAAGAACGACATCAAGGAAAAAGAAGCTAAAAAGCATATCTGACAAATCATATACAGGTGGATACCAAAAAATACAAAGAAAGATTATCCCTATCATACTCCATTAGCAAAGAAACTATGGGGCAAAATAAAAAAGGGAAAAGTATCCATCAAAGATGTCCACAAAGGAAAAATAAAGATTCTCAAACAACATACAAAGTGTATCAAGTAGTTGGTCCTAATTCCATGCACACTTCCATATCCACCCATTATTGCTCATCTTCCCAAGTTTGGAGAGTCAAAGGTTCCAAACCATCAACCAATCCATCTGTTATTCCTAAAAACATTCCATCCAAACCTCCATGCATGATATCAAATTCTTACATTGACAATGTCTTGGCAATGACCCTTCATCATAAGGATTTATAAGGCACTCTATTGCGATGTGTGCACAGAGACAGAGTTAACTCCAGTATCAGCAAAGCAGATTAGGGATCTCAAAAGTTGCATTCAAGTGCACGTATCTTGGCAAAGCAACTTCTTCAAGTAGGATATCGATGGAATATTATGATAGAAACATCAACATCACCAGTACCAGGTGGTTCACCATCACCTTAAAATCTCTCAGAAAATACAAAAAAATATAAAAATCCAAAATCCAAAAAAAATAAAAATAAAATTAGAAAAAGGATTGAAAACTGTAAAGAAAAAAATCGTCCTCCAGCGAAAACTGCTTCTATGGCACTTTGGACAAGTACTATGATGAAAACCTGGAAAACAGGCATCATGTGTAAAATCGAGCATCTCTGTGTGCTATTTCAATAGAAAGCATCTTATCACATCCATAATAAATCCAACATTTCGGCCATATCATCCGTTCATCCATGAACTGTTTATCCAACAAATTTCCATTTATCTACCTTATCTTGATCTTGATGAAGGTTTGTTGCACACTTGTTTATGGTAAACATCTTGACATGGTTCATTTCCATTGATCCTATCCAAGCCAACATTATTTGAGCCAAGAAGTACTATCCAAATGAGAATCCTTTATACGAACACCTTATCTTATCGCAAGATAATCCTTGGCAACCTTTGCATACTTACCATATCCATCCATCCACACATATATCCAAGAATCCACCCATGGTCGTTCAAACATTGCTAGACACTGGGGGAAAGTATTTGCATCTTGCTTCAAGAATAAACCTTGATCTATATCCTCTAACTTATCTGGTAATCCGAACATTGGAAAACACAAAATCAAATTAGTCAAAGAACTTGTGATCCAAGTCAAATCACTAGCCCATGGAATATTTTGACAAGATGATGTTCCTTATCAAGCTTTATCTTTCGTCGAACATCAATATAAACAATCAATATCAGTTGCATCTAACTTGCACATCAGCGTCACATCAAATCATCAAAATAATTTTGTTCCTAATCAAGCTTCATCAATCTTGATCAATTGAATCCAATCAACTATCACCTTGTTTGAATTACCACACTTAGTCAAACCACCTTCTTGTGCACAAGTTTACTCTAGGATAACACAACTTCCTAGAGTTTACAAGTGCATTATCATCTTATTTGACTTAACACACTTAGTCAAACTACCCTCTCGTGTATGAATTTACTCTAGGATAACACAACTTCCTAGATTTTTACGAGTGCATTATCACTTTTGTTTGACTTAACACACTTAGTGAAACTATCAATCCATCAATTTGATTGATCAACATTAAGCTTGGTTTTCAACAAAATCCCAAAAGAGAGCATTGATATCATCACATATCCGCATCCAAAACGTCAAAATCATGCGAAAATCCCAAAAACATTTAGAAAATTCATCAAAAATCAAAAAATATGTCAAAAATCTGAAACATCAAAAATAGAGTCATCTTCTCGAACTACGTCATCTCTGAGCTTGAACGTAGGTAAGGCTGATCTTTGATCATCCCCCAAGATAGTTTAGGTCAGTCCTTTAGGCATCCGTCGCATCAGCAATCCATTTGCCCATCTAGTTTACATTTAGGTCAATCTTTTAGGCATCCGTCGCATATGGCAATCCGTTTGCCTATTTATTTCACACCCTAGGTCAGTCCTTAACCGTCTGTCGCAATAAAATGGCAATCCATTTTCCCATCTATCTTATTATTGAGTCAAGTCAATTATCATCCGAACTATGTCGTCTCTAAGCTTAAACGTAGGCAAGGGCATCCTTGATCGGCCGTCGAGACACAAAATCCAAAAACATTGAAAAATGTGAAAATACCAAAAAAAATTGTAAAACATCTCAAAATACCAAAAATAGCCTCAAAATATCTGAAAACCCAAAATAATGCATCCATTTCATCTCGCTTTCACCCGTGATTGTCTCACTCATAATAAAATCAATCGTCACCTTCATCCTTTGGTGAGTCAGTCAGAAGCAATTCTAGCGGATTCAAAAGTGAACACTCTAAATCGTCAGAGTCTTAAGTCTAAGTTAGTAACCAAGCAAGTTGGTCAACTCAGAGTATCAATAGCTTATCACCCAATCAGTCTCACCAAAACCCTAATCACTACATGTCCTAGGATGAATCCTTCCCAAGATGGACAGAAGTATCAGGTACCTTGCAGTAGTTAGCCTTGGCTAGCAGTATGAAGAACATTAGCTTGTTTGTTTGCTTTATTTAGTCTTTAATTGGCTTATCTTATTTTGCGCTCATTCCTAGGACCTCTCGATGATGCCTAAACAAAACAGGTTTAGAGAGAAAGGAATGGGGCAATGATCGTTATCTTCTTGATCTGTTGTGTTTGTTGGATACTCTTGTAAAATAACTTGGTGAATACTTGCTTTGTTAGGTCCGTCTTAGCAAGGTTTCTATATGTCAAGTGTGAACAAGAATACTCCTATCTGATTGATGAGTCAAAGTCCATCACACTAGGTACAATGCCATCCTGGTCCTTTATACCTTGATGCATCATACCTATGTGTGTTATCAAACATAAAGTAATTGGTCCTTTGAAAATCCCAACTCCTGGTAAGCAAATTCATCATCATCATCGGTAATAATGTGAACTTGTGTGGATCCTCCTTCTATTCTTCTCATTCTTCTATCTTTACTAATATTTAGGTATGAGATCTCAAAATATACACGAGGCTACCCATGGTCGATGACTATCTATACATCATCAGAATTGTCTACATCAAAGAATTATCTTTTGTCCTCTGATCAATAGAACCACTCCTCTCATATTTTATCACGATCTCGATTGGAAAATCAAACATTTCCGCTCGATCTCTTGAGGGGGTAGTCTACCAGCGTAATTCTTCTCACTAGGGCAACAATGGGGCATTTGAAAAATGGAGAATTTTTTTGAACTTTGATCACAACAGTTTATTCTTTGAATTAGTGCAACAAATACATTGCTTCAAAGAGGGGTAAAATGTAGACATGGAAAATGTACAATTCAATCTGACACACTGGATCTTGATTTACTAACACCATTTCATCCTGAATCATCTCCTTTGATAGTCATTTAAGAGAATAATCTATATTTGATTAAATTCATCGCTCTTCATCTCTTAATTAAATAAATCAAATTTATCTAATTAAGTCATCATCTCTTGTTAATTAAATAAATCAATTTTATTTAATTAATTCTGTAAAACTCCTTTTAATTAAATAATTTATTTTATTTGATTTAATCTAACATTATCCCCTTTAGTTAAATAAATCAAATCATTTATTTAATTAAACCCTTCCTCGCAATTTGATTTAAATCAATTCATAAATTTAAGTCTAAATTGTCACATCTCCTAAATCCCTCATTAAATTAATTAAACTTTGATTAATTTAATCTTAATCTATGTCACATTCTCTAGAGAATGCAACTTGCACAATAAATCAATTACTTTGATTTATTAATTCATCTATTTTCCCTCACATGGCATAAAAGGGGAATATTCCCTCAATTTGAATTTGAATTCAAATGGAGTTAGTCCTTCCAACAAGGCATTCAATGCCTCTTACATGTCCTTGTGCATTGAGTCAAGTGACATTAACTCCATTTCTCTTTCCCTCTCACATGTCACATTCAAAATTCAAATTTGAATCCAATGACATTTATCATGCACATTGAGCAACATGTGCTCATTCCTCCTCCAATCACATGTGGACAAGTGGCCTCTTCTCATTGGTTGGTATTTTATCTCACATTCTTCCAATTTGGGAATCTATAAATGAGAGACTCTTCCTCTCATTCTAACATCCACAATTTGAGTAAACTTACTATACTCAACTTCATCCTCATCCACAATCTTCATGCAAAGTTACTCTCTTCACATTGAAAGCTAATTTTTCCCATTTCACTCAACCATTCATCATCTTCAAAATATTGTAACAAGGTTATGCTCAAATCTCTTTGGGAGATTTGACCATTTCTCAATCATTCAACATTGCAACTTAGGAATTGGAAAAGGGCCAATTGCAACACTTCATTGCACCAATTCCCCCATGGGATCACTAATTTATTGGCTTAATTAGGATTTAACTTCATTTCTTGTATTGTGTTCTTTATTTCCTAATTTTAGTTTGAATAGATGGATTTCATGGGGAATCTCTCATACTTGTTTGCATGCATTTGATCTAACAACCTAACATGTTTGTTTCTCTTGTGCATTTGTAGGTTTAGGGGTTCACAAGATGTTTCATTCTAAGATAACTCAATTTTTCCTGACAAGTGGTATTAGAGAAGAGTTGTGGGCAGCCAGTAGAATGGAGTGTGGAACTCCATGATACCAACAAGTGGTATAAGATCCTTCTTATGGTTGCTGGTTCTGGGTATTTCTCCTGTGAAGATTTCTTAGTTTGTCAAGCTTGAGGAAATATGGAGGAATTGGCTAATGATTGATCCTTTGATGAGTAAAATTCCTTGCTCTTTCGAGACAACACACAACATGAAAAACATTGAAGATGGAGAATTTGGAGTTGATCATATTGTAATGATGTGGTCTGAGACTCTTGGTTGGAAGTGAATGATTCTAATGTAGGGGGTGCGAGTTTATGCTTATGGTTGTGTTGCAACACAACATGGTTCATGCTGAGTGTTTGTGTGAGAGGCTCCTTGATAGTATGGAAATGCTTGGGTTGTTTTTTTCAGCCATGGAGTATTGTGCTTGTGTTGGGTGCTTTGACTTGGCATTGAAGGTGTTGTTCTTTGTTACCCTAATTGTATAAAGGCTATGAAGTTGACCTTTGGGTGGTCTAAAAACTTCTGAATAGCATGGCTCTCTTAAATGCATGTGTGTGCTTGTGATTCTGGAATTGGTCTGGAATGGGCCTAAAATTCCTGTACTACTTGTTCCTTTTTTGGATACCTTGCACTAGCATGTTTCAGATTCATGTTCTTTGGTTCTAAAGGTTTTTAATAGATTTTCCTAAAAGTTATATGATGCATATTCATGTTATTTCATTGTTCTGGTTAACCATGATGGTTGTTTCCAGACACTTGAGTCATCTAGATGTGCAGTGGATATGGATGTGCATGAGTGTTTTGGAAACATGATGGTTTTGCAGATTTTGAATGGCCAAGAAAACCTTGTGGTTGTGTGGAGTTGTTGTTAAGCTATTATCTAGACCCTGGCTTTTGGGGTGTGACTAGATGAGATAGTTGCAGTTCTACATGTAAGTGTTTTCTTGTGGGTTCCCTAGACTATGGTGCTTGAGTTGTGGATGTGATTGGCAGATTGGATTTGGTTTTTATTTGGTGTTTGAGTCAAGTTTGTCTACATTGTTGTTCTCTTTGAGATCTCACTTTTGCAGTTTCCATTGCAATGATGGGTTTTCACTTTTGTTGTGATTAATATTCGAGTTATTCAGTTGGTGGATTAGCTACCCATTGGCTGCAGTGAGATAGCTTAGAAGTGGATTGTCTATATCCATGAGTTTGATTCAGTGTTGGTTCAGATCTTTTAGCTAGCCTTGTTTGTGGTCACTTGTGCATTGGTGTAACTGCTTTGATATGTGAGGATAGATGGCATTAAGTACCTAAATAGTTGATTATGGGGACCTATAACATGTGTATCACAATGTCATGGAGAGATTGATACACATTATAGTGTAAGCTTTTGACAGTGATAGTGTGGTGTGCGTGGTTTGGGGATCTTGGAGTTGTTTGGCATTATTGTTAGATGGACATGTTGTTGATTGTACTTGGAGGTTTTTTTTAGATCAGTAGATGTTTAGTCATGATGCTTGGAAATCTTGGATGTCACAGTTCAGTGGGAGATTTAGTAGTGACTGTGAATTCATCACTTGGTGGTGAATGATCTTCTTTAGTGTTGTAGATATTACTAGGAGGGACTCTTAGACCCTGTTGCTGTAGAAGGGTTCTTTCGCATTTGCATGGACACTATTTGAGGATGTACATCTTGGAACGATGGAGGACATTTGGAGTCTTTCGCTGAGGTGTTGGGGGTGCTTGGTAGGTGATGGTTTAGATTTTGTATAGTCTTGCTTGAGCATTAGAGTTTTGGCATGTTGTGTTTCTCTTGAGACCATAGTTAGTTCACTTGAAGAATGGCATATCCTAAGGGGGATGTGTAGATCATGATGTCATGATAAGTTCATACTTCATATGTTTGGAGCTTTGATAGTGGTTTGGAGTTTCTCTGTGTTTTGAGTACATTGGTCATATGCTTGAGAACTTCATGTTAAGTGCAGTAATGCAAATTGGAGTTTAGCATGAGATTATCGGTTGTTGGTGCTCATAGATACATGGAGAATGAGGTGAGGTTGTGACTCTCTTGAGATGAGAAAGGTGTTGATTACAATAGAAAGTCCAAGTAGGCTACACCTTGGTTGAATGTGAGTTCAACAGAGACCAATGAGGAGATTTCTCTTGGATGAGTCATGATGTCTTGTATAGCTTGGAGGAGCATTTTATTTTCCCATTCTTGGTCTTCTCGGTAGTGAAGTTTATTTGAGAGGTATTTGCCCATTATATCTTTCAGATGTGTTGTGTTTTGTGCTTTTATTCTCATGGGATTGAGTTGATTCATGGTTATTATGGTTACTCATTTGAGGATGGTTTAGCATGAATTTATATGCTTTATATTTCATAGATATAGATCTTGAGCTATTTTTAGTTAGTTCTAGAGAATTCATTTTGAGGGATATTATGGCATGGTTATCTCCTTGTGCATTTGAGGACTGGTAGGAGATAGTTATATGGGATATTTTCTTGAAATGGGAAATAAAGTAGTTTGATCTTCTTTGCTTATGAGAGGCTTACATCCATGTTGATTACATGATATATATGTTAAATGTTTTATCTTGGTGATTGAACAGTTTGATGTTGTTATGGATTTTCTTTTGGGATGTGAAGGAGATCATACTTGTCATACCTGGCATTTAGAGGTGTGTGTAGGAGGACATGCTACAAGTGTTTGGTTTTCCAATTAGCTTGAGATGCCTAGAATTTCTAATATTCAAAATGAGTCTACAAAACTCTTGTTGTGCATTGGATTGTCCATGTTGGCAGAAGACTATGTCGAGCATGCCAACAACATATAACAACATTAAAAGTGTGCCAAAGAGCCAAGGTTGTGGAGCGAGAAGCATAGATAGGCTTGTCCAAAATAGGTGATAATTGTGTGAGGTCATCCACAACTATAATAGAGGCACCACCAAATGGTTCCATATGTCTAGTAAGAAACGCTTGCCGCAATCGGCTATCTGTTTTGAGTAACAACTTGGGTCCCAGGAAGCTCATTTCATAATATGTTTAAAGTCCTTTTGAAATATGGTCAATGGTTGAACTTTCAACAGATTCATATCTCTAATTCATATTCGAAGAGCTGCATGCACTATAGAGGCACGTATATTGTAAGCAACCACTGCTGTTGGCACCAAAGCAAGCAAAGGATTCATTCTATGATTTGGTGATGTACTTAGTGTTCTCTGGATGTTGTCTATAAGAAATTATTTTCCTATACCTGTAGTAGCTTGAATAATCATACGCAATGGTGATGATTAAGATGGGCCAAGGTGGTGTTGTTTAATGACATTTAGAGAAAGATTTTACTTAGGAGATAGCTGATATGACAAAGTGCAGTTGTAATAGGTGGGAAAATACTATCTTTAGTTGTATGCAATTTACTTGTTGTGATGAAGTCTACAAAAATGTTATGTAGATTCTCAGGAACATGGTGTGTGTCCCACATGTGATTTAAATCAAAGTCTTGTCTACCTTTAATAGCTGCATCTAGTCCAAGCAGACACTATTTGTAGGACCAAGGCGAGAAATAAATTCCCATTCGTATTCATCTATGGGAGGCAGATACTGGGTGTTGTCGGTATCACTATCACCTTCTTCTTCAATGGTGGGGGGAGCAATAAATCTATTGACATGACAAGGGTGATAGCCAACAACATGAAATTTCCTCCAGTTATGTGTTATACTATCTCTGGTGAGGCCTATATTTTCTTTGACATTTTGGAAAGGCTTGTATAGCAGAAATTCTAACCAACAAAAAATTTCAAAGGTATCACAATTCTCAGCAGGGGTAGACTTGAATAGTGGGTAAACAATGATCACAGTAGGGTGTGGTCGCAAACGCCAACCCCCGCCTTTGCGATTGTTCCACTGTGTATACAATTGTGCAAATTGAATAAGGGATATAGTGTCCATCTCAGCGGTTCTCTGCATGTAACAATGAATATAACTATTTGCAAAATCTTCACCATTGTTAGTTGTTTTAAAATGGTGGAAGGTTTTCCTACTCATGTTCAAAGATAGGAAATATCGGCTTGACATGACAAGAGGAAAATTTTGCAGCATATGACTTGTTTCTTGTCCACCAATGTCACAATTTGCAACCAAGTTCATCATGAAATTTTGATAGGCAAGGAATGCTTTATCCCTAGATGAATTTGTATTTGCAAGCCTCTGCAAGATATCAATATAGCTTTCAATTTTTTTTTTAGACTTTGATGCATATTCGGAAATGTATTTTAACACAACTTTTCTTGACAAGACTGATTGACAATCAACATTTGCTCGCTAGATCACAAGCATCTCAGGCTTGTGGATATTAAGGGGCTCATCATTTCTTGTTGGTTTATAGGATTTATTTGATTCATTGTCAATTTCCAATCTTGATGATTTTTATGCATTCCATGAAGCTTTGTAGCGGCATTGTAATTGTTGGCCTTTTTTTCGTAAGGAATGTGTACTTAGTAAATTTTCTATGCTTTGCACCGTGTTCACCAGCCATTCATAATCCACCATTGGGTCCATGCAAGAAATTTGTGGAGTGTCAAGCAAACATGGGTCATCTAGAGAAGAGTGACGGACTCTTGATATTAGTTGTTCTGGGGAATGGGGATTCCATGTTGAAACATAGCAATCAAAAAATATTTTTTCCTATTGAACTTCATGTGGGTTGGACCGGTCAAGAATGTCCATATTTGGGGCATCTAGAATCCACAAGAAACCATGGACATGTGCTAATCTATAGTGTTTCCACTCTTACCTATACCAGTAATCCTTTGCATGGAAAAGCCTCTCAATAACCTCGTCACATAAAATGGTGAACCACAAGTGCATGCACAAGGATGTTATATGCATTTTTTGGACAACATTATTCATGAAGCATCTTTGGGAGTATGGAATATGTGGTTGAGAATTGGGATCAAGTACCTTGTGCAAATCAGGCCATTTTATGTCTGCGGAGCTCAAAGTGAAAAAACGAGTTGGTGTCCCAAGTTGGAGGATAATTACAGTGAGCTCTTGCCAACACTTGCCCCAATATGAGCTCATTCTTCACAAAGATGCACCAAAGTGAATGATTTTTTTTTCTATTTGGGTGTCTAGTGCATCCCAAAGCAGTTGTTGTATTGCAACCACAAACTTTGGGATCCTTTCTTCCAAGTTTGATTTCATGAAAATAGAAGTTGACTGTTGGCTTCAATGTCTCATTATAAATTATAAAGGTAATATCTAAATCTGACATGCCTCCCAAATCTATTATCATAGTGTCTCATCAAGTGCAATGAATATTCATGTAAATGGATATGTATGCTTCTGAACTATAGGGGTATCATTGTTCTAGTGGGGAAAAATGTTGGAAAATCCATGCTTAATAACCCTTTTGTATTGTATTCATTGATAGGGTTAGAATTTATATCAGGCCAAGGAAAAGTATCTTGACTAATGTCTTTAATCTGCAAAGTGTCTCTATTTGCCTACAATTCTTGGGGAGGGTTGGGCTACAATGGAATAAATGATGATGAGTCCTCAAGCTCAGCTTCCTCATCAACAATTTTTTTTGAAGTTGCTACTGGTTTAGCTATGTTTTGTATTGGTTCTTTCATTTTGTGCAAAAGATTGGAGATTACAGTACTTGTAGTAGGAAACAAATTTAAAGGATCACAATAAATAACAACATCACTATAGTATGGATCATTTTCAATTTTGTATATCAATGGAGCCATCATATTATGTTTGTCAACATAGTAGTCATAGTTCATTCCCTGAATGCTAGTTCTTCAAACAATCATCACTTCAATATCATGTAGGCGATGTGGAAACAAAGTTGCAATGGTTGTGATGTCTTGAATGAAGCTTATAGTATGGCCACTATATTTTAATTGGCCTCCTCTAGCATGGGTCACTTGCAAAACTAGAGCAACTCTATCTATAATAATTTCTTCAACCTGAGTCATCTTTGCAAGGATAGGAGGTTGTGGTCTTGGGTCCATCTTGTTCATTGAATTGAATTGGTGGATGCCATTTCTAGAAGCACAATGCAGAAAAATGACATCTGGATTAGATTCTTGCACTTTCATGTTGACGTAGCTTTCCTTGCAAACACTACAAACTTTCAAATCAGACAAAGCATCAATGCATTGGCAGAAGGACTACATTGCAACACAAAAAGGATCTCCAAACATATTTTTAAAAAGGTGATGGGTTGATGACACAAATGGCAAGCCATGCCCGACAAGGTTGTGCTGAGATCCACGACCACCCATTATCGAGGGACCTTCACTGGGAATTTTATGTGCGAGCTACCAAGGGATGAAGGGTGTGGGACTATACAATCCAACATGTGTTTTCAACAATCTCAACAACAAGTGAGGTGTGACCTCTTGATCAGGCGGGGCCAAGAAAGGATGAACTATGGAAGCTCTTTGTTGCAAGTATTTGGCCTGACAACATGCACTGATCTGGTCTCTTTGTTGCACATAATAGAGCTGGTTTCTTTGGTGTTTTTCTACCCTTTTTTGGTCCACACTTTATGTAGGACTAGAACTTGAACAAGGTTGAGGAGCCTACTACCATAATATGAGGAAAATAATAAAGTGCTTGTAAACACCAACTTAAAGAACAATTGTATAGCTAAAGAGATTAAGCCAACTAAAAACATCACAATTGTTTAGTAGGATGATGGAAAACAAGAACCAAGAGGAGAAGTTCTAAACACAGGTGGATATGGGTGTGATGGATAAGAAGCAAGGAAAGAAAAATTTGCAAAGATATATATATATATATATATATATATATATGTATCAACAAGTTTAAATGTAGATGTATATGAATGTTCTTTGTAACTACTTTCATATACATACATGTGTACATATCAAAAAAATTGGTCAAAGATTAAAAATTAGAGCATGGTGTCTCATTGTATAACCACTTCTATAAGCAACAAAGTAACAGGATCAAGAACAACATTGTTTTGATGGGACATACATTGGGGAAAAGGGAAAATAAAACATATGTCCAACCAACAAAAATTGCAAAAAAGTGCATCTCACCTAAGAAACATATATTTCGGTATAGATTTTGTTTTGTAAGTATATATATATATATGCATTACATGCCTTGCATACATAATAGGAAAGACTATATATAAACATTGAATGCATCTAATTTCACATACATAGATATCTAGAAATAGGGAAAATAAATCAAACACACTAAAAGAATTATTTCTCTCCACCCTACCATATTGCATCATGGAGCCTTGAGGGCTCTCAACAAACCCCTGAGAAAGAACATAATTTGTCTAGCACTATAATCAATGTTGAGATCAATGTTTAATATTACACTCAATATACAACCTATCATATATATCAATGTTGTCTACATCTAACAGGACAAACATACACATCTGCACATAGGAAATATAAAATGAAACACAAAAAAAGAATGCTTGCTCTCCACCCTACCATATTGGGTCATGGAGCCTCATGGGCTCTCACCAAACCCTTGAGCAAGAACATACATTATCCACCACTTTGATCAATGGTGAAACCAATGTTTCTTATTACACTTAGTATACAACCTATCATTCTAACAACTCCTTTTTGAGGTTGAAATAAATAATAACTAAAAAGGTGCATCTAGCTTGAGATACCTATATATCAGTGTAGATTTTGTTTTGCAAGAACATATATAGGCATTGCATGCCTTGGATTCATTTGTAGGGATATGTTGCTTGGATATACATACACAAAAAAGGATGTGTGGAGATATATGTATGTGGAATTATATGTAGACAATAGGTATATTATCTACCACTTTAATAAATACATATATCAATGTTTAATATTACACTTAATATAAAACCTATCATACATATGAATGTTATCTGCATCTAATCTCACAGACATACATAACTACACATAAGGAAAATAATATGAAACACACCAAAATAATGCTTTCTCTCCACCCTACCATATTGGGTCATGGAGCCTCATGGGCTCTAACCAAACCCCCTGAGTAAGAACATACATTGTCCACACTATGATCAATCGTGAAACCAATGTTCCTTATTACACCTAATATAGAGCCTATCAATCTAACAATTCCTTTTTGAGGATCAAAGAAATAATAAATAAGAAGCTGCATCTAACTTCAGACACTTATATATTAGGATAGATTTTTTCTTGCAAGTACATATATAGGAATTGCATGACCTGGATGCACATGTAGGCATCTATTCATCAAACATGGGCACATATAACAAGCAATAACCAAAAAGCAAAAAAATATAGATATGTACAACATGAAAACGAAGCCAACCATAACATTTAAAAGGGTTATGTTGAATGGAGAAACATACACCATTTTCATGTGCTTGCACGAATAAGAAATGTGATGCAACAAACAAATTTTTGTCCTCTCACAAGCACATGACAGTGGTGTGTGGTTGTCCTCCACAATCACATAAACCACAATCTGCAATGGTTATGTGTCACCAAAAAGTGTAGCCTTTGACACTTTTCACTCATTTAGACCCTTTCCTACAAATTTTGGACCTAAATAACCCATTTTTATCAGCATTTAGAGGCCCCTATGACCCCTTATTATGCATCCCAAGGGTTAATTTGATCAAATATTTGATAAAATCATCATATAAACCTAATTTCTCTACTCTTAGACAATCCACCTGGCAAAAGGTCCCCTGTAGGATTAGGTCGCCCATCTAGGAAAAATAGTCTTGTCCAGGTGGACTAGGTCACCCAAGGTAGTGACCTAGTCCCATTGGAGCCATTTTCGAGGTTGTGAGCGGGAAAAGTTAGGGTTTTGGTCTATTTCTCCTTCATGTCGGCCTTGAGGATCAAATAACAGATGTTTTTAGCTGCATTACCTATAAATAAGCCTAAAACCCCTAATTTCTTATTAGATACACTCATTATTCACAATTCTTCACTCTTCATCCACCTCTCTTCTCAAGCAATCTAGGGTTTACATCCTAGGGCATCAAGATATTCTTTGTTGAAGCATTCAAGGGTTGAATGGTTGCAACAACTCAAGATCTATCTCCATGGAAAGGTACTAAATCTACTATTCCATATTTCATGGTTTCTTGTCTTATTTCATTATTTGATTTCATTATCTACAAAGGGGTTTGACCAAGGCAAACCCTTATATCCTAACATCCAATATTTTCTTCTTCCTTCTTTGTGTGTGTTTGTAGATTTAGGTGTTTTGCAGGTTTGGAGGTCATTCAAGGATGGATTGAAGACTTGTTAGGGCATCTCCTTGTAAACTAGGGAAAACCATTCACAAAAGGACATCCATAGGCCGAGTTCTACAGTTCCAATTCTAGGAAAATACTAGGAGAACAAGTGCAAGTTGAAGGCTACAGATCCCCTGAAGTCTACAGATCACCCCTTCAAATCTTTAAAAGGAAAAAGAGACATTCCCACAAGTTGTGGTGACCTAGTCCCAGTGTGCTTATTTCTCAGATATTTCTATGGATCCGGATACCCATTTGGCTAAAACAAGCCTCAGACCAATTTCTCGAAATCACCCCAAAAAGGGACTAGGTCGCCCAACTTGGCCCAAGTGTCCTGTCAAACATAAAAATCAAATTTCGTAGAAATTTTGAGTTCCTTCAAGTCTGCAATACATTTCTAGGTACCCATATTTCATTTATAGCTTTATGTTTTGTTAAAGTTTACATTTTAGGTCATTCTAGTTTATGCTTACATACACCATTGTGTTTTGAAACATAGTCTATTTTCTAGGTTTTACATTAGCATTTAGTTTCTTTTATCCATTTCCAGTACTTAGACTATTTCATTTAGACATAATCACACACAAAACAACTCCTATATTTGAATGAACTCACCCAAAAAGTATATCATTAGGTTAAAGAGAGTCATTTCCTAATTAAGAGCTCCTAGGTGAGGAACCCTAGGGGGCCTATTTGGGGAATCCTCTTTCCCTTTTTGTATATCTTTTTGGTGGTTTTTTTTGGTGAACCTGATGTTCGAATCCCCTTTTCTCTGAATTGGAGTACATCCTCATCCTAGGTTTGCATAGCATTGCATTGTGCATTTTTTAATTTGCATTCTAGGGTTTTAAAATTTTGCATTAGTAAAAAGTGCATTTAGATTACATTTTTGCATATTAAATCATTAACAAACATCAAAATTCTGCATTTTAATTTTAGGTCTACATCATACAACCCCAACACCATTAAAATCAAGCAAAAAAATCACTAGAAGGAGTAGGTCACCACCCTGGGCGACCTAGTCCCTTTAGGCCTCTAAAACAACCTTTTACAGGATTGAAAACCTTGTTTTTAAGCTTTTGTATTATGCCATTATCTATCTGTATCAGTGGGTTTCCTTTTTGTTACATGCATTCTACTCAATCTAGCTTAGATTATCTCCTTTCATGCATTGCTTAAATTTCACTTTGCATTCACAACATTTTATTTTTAGTAAAATCAGTAAATCACCTTGTGTAAAATCAGAAAGTTACATTTCATTCTATGTCTTTACATTGCATTTTAAGTTTGCACAAATTCTATTATATTTCATGGAACTTATGGATAGTATTATAATTTTACAGTTTTCATTTTCAACATTAGTTCCTAATTCATTCAGATCAAATTCATTACAACACGAAAACAACACTTTGTAAACATCACAAGCACCCACTTACACCCTTCTTAAGCCCTTTAGTAGTGATGACTTGGAAATGTTAGATGAATCCCTTGATGAATTCATCTCTCCTCACTCATCCACTAAATATTTTCCACAAGAGGTTGCAAACATCGATAATCATGATAATCATAACTGTTCTTCTCCTGATACCTCTCCCATTGGTGATGAAGGTGTCTTGTGGAAATGAGACACAATCATTGAAGATCATGATGGTCTTGCTTGTCTTTCTCTTCCCCCCCCTTGCAAGGACCTTATAAAAAATAAAGCTAAAATAATGGTTACTACCTTACCTAGTCTTCAATCATCTCCCAACACCTCCTGTATTTGCGATAATGCTTTAATAACTAAGGCTATGTTGGTATTAAGCAACCCATTGATTGAGAGTTATAGCATTATTTCTCTCCTTCCTAATTTTCCTCAAATTTGGAAGGGTCTATTTGAACAAGATAGTCTAATCATTGGTAACCATCTAATTCATTGTTATCCTTCCCTTAATACCTCTCTTATGAGCGATGAAGCTACTTCACCAAATCTAATCATCTCATGTGATAAACCTATTGTTTGTCACTTTCCAAATATCTCTCCTCTTAGGATAGATATTATGGAAAAAGAGAATGACACCTTAGAGGAAATGAATGCAACCACTAACAATCACAACAATCAACTTTCCCCCTCTCCTAATATCTCTCCTATTAGTGAAGAAGATATTATGATGGGACAAGACACTTCAACCATTAATCATTCCCTCACTTGTCATGAAGTCAATAGTGTAGAACCAAACAATGAATGTCCTGAGCATCTTGTTTGTAGCTCTCCTACAAACTCTCTTGCTAGGGAAGGTATCATGGTGGAAGAAAAAAATAACTTGGTTACACTCCTTTCAAGCAATAGTAATGTGTCTTCGTTGCACCATGATAAAACAATGCTACTCAATTTCACTTGATTAGAGATACATCAACCCAAGCCCTCTATGGTTATGCATATGCACGTTTCCATTAGATCCCCATTTACTATTGGACCTCCTAGACATTATCTAATCCTTCCCCCACCTAAGCACAAAATTTCACATCACCCAAGTTACAATGAAATCACTCACATCTATGACAAAGTTTATACCATCAAGGCTAACTTTTCCTAAACCTTGTTTCCCCATCCACATAAATAACATTAGTTGTTTTTCCTTTCCTTTTAATAGTTGTAGGGTCATAGCACACTAACTATTGCATGTTTTACATCCCTTTCTAGGAGCAACATACCATCATCCATTCTAGGCTCACCTTTGCCCTGCACTAAGTGGGGGAAATAGGTTTAGTAGCCTTGTCCTCGTATGTCACTTGTTGTTTTCTCTTTCGAATTATCGTTAACCTTTCATGAACATATAAGATCAAGCTTGGTACATGGACGACATGTCTTAAGATTGACTTGCATCTTACATACTACCCCTAAACATGACGTAGCTTACTTCAGAAACATATGACTTAACATAGAGCTTTCCAAGTTAGCTCGCATGTCTTCTTTCACTTATCCTTGGCTACTTTAAAGCAATTACTCATAGAGATGGTGTAGCAACCACTTTAAAGTGGGGGCATACACAGACGACATCCTTTTACAAAATTCTATAGCATGATTTTCCTTTTTCTTATGATGTATCCTCTTCTTGGTGGTGTCATTAGGTTTGATTCCTTCCAAGAGTGTATGATCAACTGAAGTGGCCTGATGTGAATGAGGCATCCCATGGATAACAATCTGACACCCTGAATTGTCCTCTCTTGGAGACATTAGGCACAATTCTCCCTAAGAAGAAGACCTCGCATGAACAAAGAAAAGTCCCCTTCAACAAAATCATAACATTCAAATTCAAAATCATTGCATTGTGGTGCCTTATCAAAGTTATCAAGCGAGGTAACTTTGGTATGGTGAGTATAATGGGAAGCCAAAACACTAGCATGAATTTCTCATTATACGGTGGGAAGCTGATACACTGGCATGAATTTCTCATTAAACCACTTCTTTGGGACAACTCAACCTGCGGATGACCTGATGTTCTATGGCCCCAAAGTGAGTGCATCTTTTCCACCTTGTTCTTATTTCCTTTAGTTCTTGTCGTCGCATGATCATGTATCTTGTTTTGCTACAAATCATTCACCCTTGAACGTGTCTTCTTGCATGTATGTCTTTTTGGCTTAGAATCCAAAATCCTGGGGGCTTGACCACCTCCTTTCTCTTCCTCATTCTTCACCATTCTTTATCATCTCCATTGGGCTACTTTAGTGTGAGTTTGAAGCAAGTTCATCCTCTCACTAAAGTGGGGGCTAAATGTGTCACCAAAAAGTGTATCCTTTGACACTTTTAACTCATTTTGACCCTTGCCTATGGATTTTGGACCTAAATAACCTATTTTTATCATTATTTAGAGGCTCCTATGACCCCTTATTATGCATCCCAAGGCTTAATTTGATCAAATATCCAATAAAATCATCTTATAAACCTGATTTATTTTCTCTTAGACAATCCACCTAGAAAAAGGGCCCTTATAGGACTAGGTCTTCCATCTAGGGAAATTAGTCCTATCCAGGTGGACTACGTCACCCAAGGTGGCGACCTAGTCCCATTGGAGCCATTTTCAAGGTTGTGAGTGGGAAAAGTTAGGGTTTTGGTCTATTTCTCCTTCATGTCAGCCTTGAGGATCAAATAATGAATTTTTTTAGGTGCATTGCCTATAAATAAGCTTAAGAACCCTAATTTCTCATTAGATACACTCATTATTCACAACTCTTCACTCTTCATCCACCTTTCTTCTCAAGCAAGCTAGGTTTGCATCCTAGGGCATCAAAATATCCTTTGCTGAAGCATTCAAGGGTTGAATAGTTGTAGCAATTCAAGATCTATCTCCATGGCAAGGTACTAAATCTACTATTCCATATTTCATTATTTCTTGTCTTATTTCCTCATTTGATCTAATTATCTACAAAGGGGTTTGACCAAGGCAAACCCCTATATCCTAACATCCAATATTTTCTTCTTCCTTCTTTGTGTGTGTTTGTAGATTTAGGTGTTTTATAGGTTTGGGGGTCATTCAAGGATGGATTGAATACTTGTTAGGGCATCTCCTTATCAACAAGGGAAAATAATTCACAAAAGGACAACCACAGGCTGAGTTCTATAGTTCCAAATCTAGGAAATTACTAGGAGAAGAAGTGCAAGTTGAATTCTATAGATCCCCCTTCAAATCTTTCAAAAAGGAAAAAGGGACATTCCCACAAGTTGTGCTGACCTAGTCCCAATGTCCTTATTTCTTAGATATTTCTATGGATTCGTATACCCATTTGGTTGAAACAGGCCTCAAACCAATTTCCGAAATCACCCCATAAAAGGACTAGGTCACCCAACTTGGCACAAGTGTCCCATCAAACATAAAAAACATATTTTTTAGAATTTTTGAGTTCCTTCAAGTCTGCAATACATTTCCAGGTACCCATCTTTCATTTACAGCTTTTTGTTTTGTTAAAGTTTACATTTTAGGTCATTCTAGTTTATGCTTACATACAACATTGTGTTTTCAAACATAGTCTATTTTCTAGGTTTTACATTAGCATTTAGTTTCTTTTTTGCATTTCCAGCACTTAGACTATTTCATTTAGACATAATCACACATAAAAAAACCCCTATCTTTTAATGAACTCACCCAAAAATCATATCATTAGGTGAATGAGATTCATTTCTTAGTCAAGAGCTCCTAGGTGAGAAACCCTAGGGGGCCTATTTGGGGAATCCTCTTTCCAATTTTGTATATCTTTTTGGTGGTTCGGGTTATAAAAGGGAAAATCATAAATGGAAATGGTTATAATATATATATCAGTATAGATTTTGTTTTGTAAGTATGTAAATATGTGTTGCATACCTTGTATGCATAATAGACATTACTGTATATGAATGTTGGCCACATCTATTTTCACATATATTTTGGATGTTGTTTTTCCTCTTTTTTACAAAAACAACTTGAAAATCCTAAGCCTGAGACAATTACTTCACACAAGAATAGGTACCGCATGTTTCAGTTAACAAGAGAAATTTGAATAAATGCACAATGTTGTTCTCGAACAGGAAAACTGCAACTATCAATTGAAACATATGTACCCATTCTTTTGTCAAATGTTTAAGCAATTTTTGGATGAATGGACATAGGGCCAAGCAATTCCAAGTAGCAATAAATTTCTGTGGAGAAGTTTAAGTATATACCTACAAAAAAAATAGCAACTATCTTATGAAAATAATAAACATAAGAAGGAGTATATATGAATATTGTCTGCATTTGATTTCACATACATACATATCTACATATAGGAATGAATGTTGTTTGTGTCTAATTTCACAAACATACATATCTGCACATAGAGAAAGTAAAATGAAACACAACAAAAGAAGGCCTTCTCTCCACCCTACAATATTGGGTCATGGAGGCTCATAGGCTCTCACCAAACCCCCAAGCGAGAACATACATTGTCCACCACTATGATCAATGGTGAAACCAATGTTTCTTATTATGCTTAATATAAAGCCTATTATTCTAAGAATTCCTATTTGAGGACAAAATAAATAACAACTATCTTCCCAAAACAATAAACATGGGGAGGGGTATATATGAATTTTGTCCACATCTAATTTCACATATACACATATCTGCACATAGAAAAATAAAAATGAAACACAACAAAACAAACACATACTTTTTGTGTGTATATGTTTCCAAGCAACAGATTCCTACATATGCATCCAATGCATGCAATACATATATATGTAGCTGTAAAAAAAATCTATACCGATATATATGTATCTAAAGTTAGATGCACATTTTTAGTTATTATTTCTTTGATCAATGGTGAGACCAATGTTTCATCTTTCACATTATATACAACCTGTGATTCTAAGAAATCCTTATTGAGGTTTAGACAAATAACAACTATCCTTCAAAAAGAATAAGCATAGGAAGGAGTTGATACCCACACATCGGTGATTGTTGTTCAATAGCTTCAAAAATATTATTTCATTTATGATTTCCATGTAGTGGCGATCATTGCAAAGCAATAAAATAGTCCACATATACACTTACAAAGAAAAATCTATACAGATATATATGCATCTAAAGCTATATGTAGACAACAGACATATATATCCATAGGTGGACTTGTTAATAGAGAAAACACCATGAGAGAAAAGGAAATACACATCACTTGGCATAGGCTAGCATGGAAACATTGTTTCATGTATGGTTTCTATATAGTGTTGACGAACAAAATAATATTTAGCATTCTAAAGTTACCAAAGAAATTGAATAGTTTATATTATTTTCAATAAGGCATTGTTGACTGTTGTTTTGTAGCTTCAACTGCTATCAAGACTATGAGCCACCACTGTGATAAGTGTTTTTGCAAACAACATACATAAATATCCACACCTAAACTTGTCAATACATGTGAGAACAAATATAGATAAGTTTAAATGTAGATATATATGTATGTTTCCTAAGCCTGGAGGAAATAAACATCACTTGGCACAACTTGTCACAACAACATTGTTTCATGTATGGGTTCCATATATTGGTGATGGTTGCAATAATAGCTATGCATGGTATATATTTCTTAAATGATCAATGGTACTTGACAAGATTACTATATAATATACAAATTATAAATGCTTATAATGATACAAGAAACAATATGTTTTGCTAGGTTGGATTTTAATAACCTAGGCTTAAGAAAAATCACAAAAGTATTGCACAGTCGATAGAGGACAATCATCATTGAATGTTACATAGGAAATATGATAACAAAAATTAAGTTAAATGCAACTCTAATAAAATCAAAGATAGCAATATGTGACATGGTTGTATGAATGGAGAGCTAAGACCAATATATTCAACATTCAACCAGCATTAAAAGATTAAAAGCACAGTCATGAGATTGAAATAAGTATGGGTTGAAGGGAACAAAAATTATAGATGAGAACCATATTATATCCATATGCAACGTGAATTTATTAATGGACATGTAAAAGAAGTAGAGAAAACATTTAAGAAGCATTAGAAGATTATAAAACACATATATGAGATATTCTACATTGAGCCAACCAAAGAAGATTAAAACCAGCTTTATGAATGTAGAGGAAGGACCAATATATTCAACATTCAACCAACATTAGAAGATTAAAAACACAAGCATGCGATTGAAATAAGTATGGGTTCAAGGGAACACAAATTATAGCCGAGAACCATATGATATCCATATGCAACATGACTTGATGAATGGACATTACAAAGAACTAGAGAAAACATTTAAGAAACATGAGAAGATTATAAAATGCATATATGAGAATATTCTACACTTAGCCAACACAAGAAGATTAAAACCAGAGATATGAGATGATAAATTTTTTATTACATTTTGCATTTTAATCATGCACAACAATCGAATGCAGAATGGATTCAACGGAGCGAACATTATATCCAACAAGAATTGTGGAGAGATAAAAGTATGTGGCAATCAAACTAGACAAGAAGCAAATAACCATATTGATATTAAAAACTGGACATATCTATATGTAAACACATAACCAATATATTCAACATTCAACCAACATTAAAAGATTAAAAGCACAGTCATGAGATTGAAATAAGCATGGGTTGAAGGGAACAAACATTATAGCTGAGAACCATATGATATCCATATTCAACATGAATTTATGAATGGAGATGCCAAAGTTGTAGACAAAACATTTAAGCAACATTAGAAGATTATAAAGCACATATATGAGAATATTCTACATTGAGCCAACAAAAGAAGATTAAAACCAGCTTTATGAATGCAAAGACAAGACCAATATATTCAACATTCAACCAACATTAGAAGATTAAAATCACAGGCATGAGATTGAAATAAGTATGGGTTCAAGGAAACAAAAATTATAGCCAAGAACCATATGATATCCATATGCAACATGAGTTTATTAATGTACATTGCAAAGCAACAAAGAAAACATTTAAGTAGCATGAGAAGATTATAAAGCACATATAGGAGAATATTCTACACTCAGCCAACACAAGAATATTAAAACCAGAGAAATGAGATGATTTTTTTTTTTTATTACATTCTGCATTTTAATCATGTGCAACGATTGAATGTGGAATAACTATGGATTCAACAAAACAAACATTATAGCCAAAAAGAATTGTGGAGAGATAAAATTATGTGGTAATCAAAATAGACTCGAGAAGCAAATAACTATATTGATATTAAAAATTGGACATATCTATATATAGATAAACACATGACCTCATAGATACATGTGGAAAATGTATACACACACATACATACATACACACATACACACTCACATATAACCAATATATTCAACATTCAACCAACATTAAAAGATTAAAAGAACAATCATGAGATTGAAATAAGTATGGGTTGAAGGGAACAAACATTATAGCCAAGAACCATATGATATGCATATGCAACATGACTTTATGAATGGACATGCCAAAGCAGTAGAGATAAAATCTAAGTAGCATTAGAAGATTATAAAAGCACATATATAAGAATATTTTACACCAATCCAATAGAAGAAGATTAAAACTAGATTTATGAATGTAGAGGTAGGACCAATATATTCAACATTTAACCAACATTAGAACATGAAAATCATAAGCATGAGATTGAAATAAGTATGGGTTCAAGGGAACAAACATTATAGTCGACAACCATATGATATCCATATGCAACATGAATTTATGAATGGACATTAGAAAGCAACAAAGAAAAAATTTAAGCATTAAGAGAAGATTATAAAGCACATATATGTGAATATTCTACACTCAGCCAACACAAGAAGATTAAAACCAGAGAAATGAGATGACAAATTTTTTATTACATTCTACATTTTAATCATGTGTAACTATCGAATGTGGAATAACTATGGATTCAATGAAGTGAACATTATAGCCAACAAGAATTGTGGAGAGGTAAAAGTATGTGGTAATTGAAACAAACAAGAAGGAAATAAATATATTGATATTAAAAAATGGACATATCTATATATAAATAAACATGTATGACCTCATAGATACATGTGGAAAATGAATATACACACATACACACTCACACATACATATAAAAATTCAAATCTGCATGCATATACACATACAAATGTATTACAGACACATATATCTACACACGTTTGTATCAATTGCATGTATATATGTTTATGTATATGCATACCTGCATACAACCATGTCCACAAGTATATATAAGAACAACTACAAATATTGATACATGTGTTGAATAAGGCGACATAATTTTATAACCAAACAACATAAAATAAAATGAGGGACATACATTGAAAGTGAAACAAAACTATAAGTGACATAAACAATACAAAACAAAAGAAGTGTGTCTTTTTTTGTTAAACATTATAAGTTACAGTGCATTGTCTTAATATATAACCAGTTCTACAAAAAATAAAGCAACATGATCAGAAAGAAAAGGTGTTTTGATGTGACAGGTATACCAAAAAAGGAAAAGGAAATAGATGTCCTGTTAATCCAAACTAGAACAAATATTAGAAGTCACAATCAGACACAGTTGTTTGGCATTTAGGGTAGTACCAGTATTATCTCTGGAGAGTCTTTCTTAGTAGAGGATATTGCAGAAAAATCTGAGAGCAACAACTTGCACTCGGCTTCAAAGTTAATTCTTGTAACTTTGACTATTATTGTTTTAAGCCTTGTTTCTAAATTATAGGTCTAAGTTTTAATAAGAACAATGAAAAAAAAAAGAATTGTAGATGACACCATTGATGATAGACTAAGAATTCATTGCATTAGAAGACTCATATTGCAACATATAAAGCTCTTTTGTTGAAATATGCAATAAGCTTGTTGCAACCTCATCAAAAGTAGTAGCCCAAATCTCACCCATGTGGTCTTCCATCTTTAGCTGTAACAAATATTAGAAGTCACAATCAGGCACGATTGTCTGGCATTTAGGGTAGTACCACATATTATTGGTCGACTCTTCACACTTTTTCTTGCATTATCTTCCATTAGCCTACAAGGGACATGTAGCATAGAAAAATACATCAGTTTTAATATATTTCATTGTTTCCTTGACAGCAGCTTGCAAAGTTTCTAGCAAGGCAAGACAATGGTCCAAGATATATCCAATAGTGATGTTGCCATTGGCCAAAGAAACCTTTTGAGGCACTATCTGGGAGGGCTCAATGACAGTCGGCTCAACATGTCCTTGTTGCATCAAGGCCAGTTCTTTCAGGATGTTAGGATTTATGTATAGAACAGTCCCCGTGGATGTATTCACAACAGATCCATTGAAATATCCAACCTAACCATTTCTAATAGAAAGTATGGCAACCGAACCAAGAATGCACAACCTTTCCAAATCATCACCCTTTTCTTCCCAATTTGGGCCCCACAAATTAAGGTCAATCCAATAGGATGACAAATCATTAAGTTTCATAGTTCTTTGAATCGTTTCAGATTGATCTTTTCTATGAATAGTTGATACCTTTCCTACATGCACCACAACCCCAATAATATCAATCAAACTGTTATTGTTGTAGCTTGCAATTTCATTTATTGGGATGAATTTAAATACTTTTTTTGGTACAAAGGTCTCATCATCACAACCCCTCAATATCGAGTTTTGATCCAAAATAATTTCCATGTGGTTGTTCAACTTATTAAATTTATTATTCACTTGTTTGACTGAGCCTTTCGACACACAATAAGTGCGGCCCACCTGAACCCTATCATAATGCAATTCTTCTATGCCATGAAATCAAGTGATTCATATTTTTTTTCCCTCACTGTCAATAATTTCAAAGCTGAATACTTGGCCCTCACATCCTTGTTTATTGTAATGGGTATGTGTAGGATCATAATTGGTCCAAAAAGTGGCAATATGATGGGTATGTGGTTGATGAATTTTTTTTACCCAAAATTGATGAAACAAAAAGGATTTTTAAAGGATATTCTCAGATTTCCACCAATATAAATTATGCTTTACTTTGAGTTTAATAAATAATTATTATTCATTTTCTATTTGAATTACGAATAAAGTCCTGATTGATAGGCTGATTGAAAAACATCTATAGTTTTTAAACGATATCACAATTTTTGAATCCAAAGCATGCGTCACATTCTATGCTTCACATACTATAGGATTAAAAAAAAAAAATTGAATTTCATGAATTTTTTACCAAGTTAAGGTGGTCAAACATACGAGTTTTTATATTTTTTAAAAGTTGTAATAAAAAAATCATAATTAATTATTTAATTGGAAAAAAATTACAAACAAATATGCATCACATCGGTACATGAGTCCTCTACTTATATCTAAAATATTATAAAAAAATATTATCATTTTATTGTGGTTAGGGTGGTCAGATAGACACCTACATCTTATTTTTTCCCTGAAATTTAAGTACTAGTGCATTAAAATTTTAAATTTTCACCAAATAGATTTTAAAAATAAAAAACAAACCTAGTTGTTTAGAAAATAAATTCAATTTGCTATAGATTCTATTCTTACATATTTTTGAAATAATATAGATAACTTATTCAAATTTTTATGTCAAGTTGCCTAACTCTGATTTTTTTCAACTTTTTGCCACTTAAGGGCCTGTTTTTTCCATGATGATCCTACACATACCCTAATGGTACATATCCCTTTTAGTTTTCACCTGACCTTTTATCATCCATTTGGTTTGGTAAATATTCAGGCCTTTAATAAGACTGATATTTGAAGGAGCACTATGTTGTGTTGGGGATGTATGAATCCCAAATTTTGAGGCTTGTTTGGATGGGGAAGGCAACTCCGAGTGCACCATTTTTTCTTCTTGATATTTAAATAGATATCTAGGTGTTCCAATTAATTGACAATCTGACATTTTGGCATCTAAGGACAATATAAAAATTGACCTAGAACTGGACCAAGATCAAATATTAAAAGAGGTCATCCCCACAAATAGGAAAGCATATAATAAGAAGCATAAGTAGTACAGAACAATAGCCAACCTTGATTCCTGCAACTTCCTACACACATAGTTTGTCAAGCACAAGATGGAACCTATTTTCAATGCCCCTGCAAACAAAAGGTCATTGTATCTTGGAGGAAAAGTGGCTATCTGCATGTGGGTTCCATCAAAGAGGACAAATTTGTAATGGTCAATCGGGTTTTGATCACCACCTATTTTCTGAAAAGACATCAGGTGAAGAACCAAAGATGGGACGACATCTCCAAAATCAATAGATTGGATTGCGTGCCTTGTCAAGGCTGACCGTACATTTGAATCCTACAAGGAATTTTTGCTCAACCAAGCCAAAGAAATGAGGTGTTCAAGGCTACGACATGACTCTAGAAGAAAAGTTTGGGGAAAGAAGTAGCACAAAACAAATCAATTATTGGTATCCGATATGCAATCACATAGATAATTATACATGGTTACAGGATCATAGCGACTTCAAAATTGCATATAGTAGATGAATATGAAAGGAGGGCAAGGTTGAGGAAGAAGAAAACAAGATTATATTTTTCACTGAATATAAACAAGGAAGAACATAGCGATGTTGACACATCTCAAAACTACAAACCTTTTATTTTGAACACATAGGCCACTCCCAAATGGCCAGCAAACCAAAAGGAAAAGGAAACATAAAGAGCTCAAATATAAATTAGTTAGAGTATATATTACAAGGACAGTTAATTCAAATGAAGCGTATCTATAGTTCATTGGATGAACATGGCAAAGAGCTAGTACAATTCTCAATAGAAAAAAGGAAACAAGGAACAAACTTATGGGATTGGTGGCCAAGGGTTTTTTAGCGCCCTGGGGAGAACCAGAGTCCACCGACATTGCTGGGGTTGCTCTTTAAAATGTTGAGAGTTGCAATGCTGGCATCTGACTATGAGCTCTATGCCACAACAACATGAGGGTTGAATGTTCAATTAAATCAACAAAGGCTGATGAGAACCCCGACCAAAACAAATACGAGAAATATAGAACACCAATAAAATGACAACCATCAAGATGTTCAAAACACAACACGATATCTCAATTGTTTTGTAGAGACATTAAAAATATGAGGGAAAAGAAATCATAAAAAAAGGCTGTAATGTTTCATATAACACTTAATATACAGTTTATCATTCCAAGAATGCCCTATTGAGGCTCAAACAAATAACAATTATTTTCCCAAAAGAATAAACATAGAGAAAAGTTTTTATGAATTTTGTTTACATCTACTTTGACATACATACATATCTACACATAGAAAAATAAAATGAAACACAAGAAAACAAGGTATGCTATCCACCCAACCATATTGGGTCATGGAGCGACATAGGCTCTCACCAAACTATGGAAAGATGGAGAGGAAGCCATCTTTTCTTGTCACTCATTTTATTTTCCCTACATGAAGATATCTACATATGTGAAATTAGATGCAAAAAATATTATTATATATATATATAATATTCATATCCAGCATGCAACCCATTTTGGTGTTTTTTGCATGGGTTTGTTATTGTGAATTCTTATGTTTTCTGGTTTTTTCCCTTTAAAACATTTTTTTTGGCTTTTTACAGTGGCTAGACAAAGAAGACAGTTGAAAGGAAGCAAGTAGGAAGAGGCACATTTGGAAAACCCTTTGTGGACCATTTTGAAAATATTCTATGTTCTTACAAAACAACCAACCAATAATGTACAGTATCCATCACTACAATCAATAGTGACATCAATGTTCCATATAACACTTAAAATATGGCTTATCATTCCAAGAATGTCCAAAAATAATAAACATAGGGATCAATATGCATCAATGTTGTTTGTATCTACTATGAAATACATACATATCTACACATAGGGGAAATAAAATTAAACACAACTAAACAAGGAAAATGTTTTCCATCACTGCAATCAATTGTGACATCGATGTTCCATATAACACTTAAATTTCACAATTTTTTATTCTAAGAATGTCCCAAAATAATAAACATAGGGATTAGTATGTATCAATTTTGTTTGCATCTACTATGACATACATACATATCTACACACAGGGGAAATAAAATGGAAAACAAAAAAACAAGGCATTGTCCATCACTGTGATCAATGGTGACATCAATGTTCCAAATAACACTTAAAATACAACTTATCATTCCAAGAATGTCCCAAAAAATAAACATAGGTATCAATATGTATCAATGTTGTTTGCATTTACTATGACATACACACATATCTACACATAGGGGAAATAAAATGAAATGCAACAAAACAAGGCATGCTATCCACCCAACCATATTGAATCATGGATCATCATAGGCTCTCACCAAAAGAGAAAATGGTCTATTGCATCGAAATACACATACAACAAAAAGATTATGTGCACATATATATGTATCTAAATGAAGAAACACACAACACACACACACACACACATATATATATATATATATATATATCCAAGCAATAGATATGTAGCAACAAGTTTAAATGTAGACATATACATATGTTGTGTGCAACTTACTTTAGATAAACATATCATTTGATTTCTATGATTTTAATCTTCTTGTGTTGGCTAGGTGTACAGTATATTTCTACTACACATGAGTTCATAAAGTTGTGTTGCAAATGTCTATTTTTATTGCTATGGTTGCATACGTTATTTTCAAGCACACATACATAGATAGAATAAATGCACAATGTTGTTCTTGAACAGGAAAAATACAATTGTCAATTGAAACATATGTATATGTTCTTTTGTGGCGATGGTTGCAATGCAATAAAATAGTTAATGTTATATAGTTTATATTGTTTTCCATAAGGCATTGTTTATTTTTGTTCTCTAGCTTTGGATATATTGTTTCATTTTTTATAAGGTGTTGTTGAAAAAAGATTTTTTTCCATGTGCGGGGTTAATTTATTTTTTTTGCATGGGTTTGTTACTTTGAATTCCTCTATTTTGTGGGTTTTTCATCTGGGTAACTATTGAAACCAATATTGCTTCATTTATGGTTTGTGTTTTGTGGAAATTCACTGTGAATTCTGCTATCATCTATAACACTATTGAAACCAATATTGTTTCATTTATGGTTTTCATGTGGAGCCGATTGTTTCTATATTAAGTGCAATAAGAAACATGGGTTTCACCAATGATCACAATGTTGGAGAATGTATGTTCTTGCTCAGGGGTTTGGTGAGAGCCTATGAGGCTCCATGAGCCAATATGGTAGGGTTGAAAGTAGGCCTTCTTTTTTTGTGTTTCATTTTTGGGGGAGAAATTATCAGAGCTGATACTTTTGTATTTATTTTGCAACCATCGTCTCATGGAAAAAACATAAAATAACCTCCAACCACCTTCACAGAAGCTCAATAATGGATGATCGAACTTGCACCTTCATATAAGTTCACCATCCTAGCATCAACATTAATTGTTGTATGGTTTTCGTGTAGTGGCGATGGTTGTAATAACATCTACCATTTAAAACCTCGAGAAATATAGTGAAAGTGCACAATTTTTGATAAGGCATTGTTGGGTGTTGTTGTGTGGCTTTTCCTGCTATCAAAGCTATGAGAAAAGATGGTGAATGCAATTGAATTTTCTAAGTCCATAAAACTTCTTGATATAGATGTCTATAGATATATGTGTCTATAATGCATTTGTATGTGTATATGCATGCAGATTTGAATCTTTATATGTATGTGCGAGTCTGTATGTATATGCATTTTCCATATTTATTATATTAAGTGTAATAAAAAACATTGATATCACCATTGATTATGTTGGTGGACAATGTATGTTAGTTTGTGACTATAATCAAGGGTGAAACCAATGGTTCATCTCACACTTAATATACATCATGTCATTCCTTATTGAGGGATAGAAAAATAACAACTATCCTTCAAAAATTATAAACATAGGACCTATTTAATTCCTTTCTATTCATCACTAGTATACGAGAACCACAAATGAAATAGTATTTCTAAAGCCATAGATCAACAATCACCAATGCATTGTGGAAAATAGTGTGAAGAACACGAACTATTTTATTACTTTGCAACCATCGCCACTACACAAAAATTAATGTTGATGCCAACTAGCATTTGATTTCACTAGTCTTCTCTTTCGACGTGCCAAATGATTTTAATCTAAATAATAAAAAAATCCACCTCCTTTTTTCTGACCAGGAGCTGAACATTGGAAGGGTTAAAAACTGGGAAGGCTGACGAAAATTCCAACCAAAGTGCATAGAATAAGCGAAAACCATAAAATAGGAGGTTTCATAATTTTGTCATTTTATTTCTATGGTTTCAATCTTCTTTTGTTATCTAAGTGTAGAGTATATTGCTGCTACATGTGAGTTCATAAAGTTATGTTGCATATGTCTATCTTTGATATTGCCATGGTTGCATAACTTAGAATGATAGGCTCTATATTAAGTGCAATAAGAAACATTGGTTTCACTATTGATTAGAGTGGTGGACAATGTATGTTATTTCTTAGTGGTTTGGTGAAAGCCTATGAGGCTCCATGACCCAATATGGTAGGGTGGAGAGCATGCCTTCTTTTTTTGTGTTTCATTTTATTTTCCCTATGTGCAGATATGTATGTTTGTGAAATTAGATGCAAAAAAATTCACATATACAACAACCTATATATTAAGTGTAATAAAAAACATCAAATATGTATGTTTGTGAAATTAGATGTAGACAACATTCATATGCATGACAAACTATATATTAAGTGGAATAAAAAACATTTATGTCAAAATTGATTATGCTGGTGGACAATGTATGTTGGTCTACCACTATAATCAATGGTGAGACCAATGTTTCATCTCACACTTAATATACAACCTGCCATTCTAAGAAATCCTTATTGAGGCCTAGACAAATAACAACTATCCTTCGAAAAGTATAAACATAGGACCTATTTAATTCCTTTCCAACCATTGCCATTATATGGAAACCACAAATGAAATAGTATTGCTAAAGCTAGAAAAAATATAGCCAAAGCTAGAGAACAACAATCAACATTGCCTTATGGAAAACAACATAAACTGTATAATATTAACTATTTTTTTGCGTTCCAACCATCACCAAAAAATAGAAGCCATAAATGAAACAATATTGGTTTCAATAGTGACCACGATGAAATAGCCCAAAAAATAGAAGAATTTATAGTAACAAACCCATGCAAAAAAAAAGAAAAAAACAACCCCACACGTAAACAAATTTATTTCCAAACAGTGCCTTATCGAAAATGGCATAAACTATTATATTGCCTTCCAACCATCGCCACTATATAGAAACCACAAATGAAACAATATAGATATTGCCTTGCAACCATTGTGACTACATGGAAACCATAAATGAAACAATATTGGTAAAGCCACAAAACAACAATAAAATATGCCTTATGGAAAATAACATAAACTATTTTATCACCACAAAACACGAACCATAAATGAAACAATATTGGTTTTAATAGTGTCCCAGATGAAAAAACCCACAAAATAGAAGGATTCACAGTAACAAACCCACGTAAAAAAAAACCCTCATGTGGACAAATTCTTTTTTAAATAGTACCTTATAAAAAATGAAACAATATAGCCTAATCTAGAGAACAACAATCAACGATGCCTTATATAAAACAATATAAACTATATAACATTAACTATTTTATTGCATTGCAACCATCACCACAAAATGGAAGCCATAAATGAAACAATATTGGTTTCAAAAGTGACCCAACTGAAAAAAACCACAAAACAGAAGAATTCATAGTAACAAACCCATGCAAAAACAAAAACAAAATAACCTGCGGTGTAGACAAATTTATTTCCAAATAGTGCCTTGTCAAAAATAAAATAAACTATTTTATTGCCTTCCAACCATTGCCACTATATGGAAACCATAAATGAAAAAATATAGCTATTGCCTTCCAATCATCGTGACAACACAAAAACCATAAATGAAATAATATTGGTAAAGACATAGAACAACAATCAACAATGCCCTATAGAAAATAGCATAAATTGTTTTTAAAATACTCTACAAGGGTTTGTTCAATACATACCTCTTCCCACTTGTTTTCTCTCAACTCCCTTCTTTCTCCAACGACTGTAAAAATGGGGGGAAAATTATGAGAGCCGAGACTTTTGTATTGCTTTTGCAACCATCGCCCCATGCAAAAAGCACAAAATGACCTCGAACCACCTTCACAGAAGCTCAAAAATGGATAATCGAACTTGCACCTTTAGAGAAGCTCGCCCTCCTCATTCACAGCTCTGATAGCAGGTAAAGCCATATAATGACACCCAACAATTCCTTATCGAAAATTACGTAGACATTTGCTATGTTTTCTGAGGTTTTAAATGGAAAGTCTTATTACAACCATTTCCACTACATGGAAACCATACAACAATTAATTTTGATGCCAACCGATGTTTAATTTCGTTGGTCTTCTCTATCGACGTGCAAAACACTTTTAATATACAAAATAAAAAAGTCCACCTTTTTTCCGACCGAGAGCTTGATGTCGGAAGGGTTAAAAACCAAGAAGGCTGACGAAAATTTTGGGAAAAGTCTACACAATAAGCCTATCGGCTAACAAGTATGACACATTGGGTAAGTTTTTCATATCAATTTTAAATGTTCTATATTTTTTTAAAAAAATTAGTTTGAAAATATATGATTTTCAATTGTAAATAAAGATCTAGAAGAGGAGAGTGTTCTCATTGGTTGGGAGTCAATTGATGATGATTTCATCCTTGATAATTTATGAGGTAAATTAGTTGATTGTGAACCTCCTAATAATGTTGCTTCACCCCTTAATAATTTCTTCTTGTTTCAATTTTGTCTTGTTAGACTTTATTTTGGTATCTTGTTTTTTTTTATGTTATTTAAGCTTGACTTTATTTATACTTTGAAAGATACCTTTTATTACCCACCTTTTTTTTTTGGTTAATATTACATCATTCTCATTTTAGTATATAGAAAACAATAAAACCATTATTTTATATAAAACTTTGCATTTGGTATTAAATTCCTTTCAAAGATGAATAATATAATATCAAAATAAAAATAAAATAAAATTCTTGTTGGATTCCACTTGTGCTATATAAATATTCACCATATGTTATTTTTTATAATAAAACAAAATATAAGTATGCAAACATAGAATTTGATAATTTTTCAATATATAAGTATATATATTTGTAGTGTAGGAAATTGTATACTTTTACAATTTCAAACTATGTTTGAGATTTAATGAAGCTTCTAATTTTCCAAATTATGCATTTCAAAACCTTATTTTTCCCATTTTATGAAAGGAAAACCTACATTTAATTAATGCAATTGATATTTTAATCACCTTGAAATGAATGTTTCTTGGAATTTTGGGCCAAGACCCATTAGCCCAAGTGTCCTCCTTAGGTCCTAGGTCTCGAATGTTAATACTTTTTAGACAATATTTTAATGATTCAAATTTCATATGCAATTTGTTGAATGCACAAGACAACTGAAAGGGGGTGGTGAATCAGTTGTGCCTTAAAACTTTAAAAACCTCATAAACATTTAGATCCACATTCATTTAATTAACCCTTGACCTGTTAGAATGATTTAGCACGAAACCAGATAATCAAAATAAAACCAAATCAACACCATACACAAGAGAACACTAGATTTACATGAAAAAACCAAGGATGGAAAAACCTTGATGAGGATTAGCACACAATATAAAGTAATATCAACACTGATTACAAAAATCTCACTATTGGAGGGCTCATTGTCAAAGGCTCATTGCTAGAATAGAAAATAAGATAGAGAAAAATGCTACAGAGAGAAATAAATTTCAATGCAACAAGAATGTCCACCAAAACATCACCAACAACTTCACAGGCTAACTGAAGATTGTAGACACCTTCTACTCACTACATCCAGTAATCTAACACATGAAATCTCAAACTACACTTCACAAATTCACACCTCACAACTTTGCAGTTCACATTGAATTAACACCATACTCTTGTGTACACACATCCTTCAACATCTCAATACTTATTTATACCATCTTTAACCTTGAAACTATTCTCCAACGTCGACTATGCCCCTCAATTGTACAAATTCAAATTAGGTCAGCACCAAAAAATTCCTGTAGTGGAAAGGAATGAAGGTGGACCACAACACACCTTAGCTAAGACCCAAATATACTCACACACACCATGTTTCACTTCCATAAACACTGAATCACCTTCACAATTAGTGTAAACACCTAAGGTCGGTCAAACCCATGTAAACACCATTAAATTTTTAAGTATATGCTTCCTTTGACCCAAAGATAACTCATGGAAAACAAATTTCACTTGAACACAATCTAGAATATTCCAAAAAATACCATGAAATCCAATAAATTCATTCACAACAACTTTCACCTAAAGAATGTACACACCCAATACATTCAAAAAACTCTGCCGAATATTGCAACTCAGGAAACAATATTTTAGAGCACCAACCCTCAAACAAATTCAATAGAAGAAAGATATGAACACTATCAACACACTTCCAAATCTGCAACACCAAAACCAAACTACGAAGAAATGTGGAGAAAAACCATTTCTCCCAAACACCTCTGTAATACACAGTTCACACATTAGTGAACACAACTTCCTCTATACATCATTCCAACACACCATTATAGATGTAACACCTATAAAAAATGCTTATCAACATATAATGTCTGCACAAGAAGATATTCAACATAGAATAAATGTGGAGCAAAACTAGAACACTAATCTACAACATATAACACCATTGCAACACACTGTTTTCTCTTTTTATTCAAAATTTCTCAAAAACACTTGGAAACCAAGCTCCAAAGGAACATCTTCATCATCTTCAACACTTCCACAATACCACTAAACCAACTACAACATAGAAACTCAACCATACATCCATAGACAAAAGCTTATCAAAGCAACACTAAAGGTTGGCACCAGTAGCTTACTAATGACAATATAATGCAACTAATCAAAGCATGGCTAGAAACTTCATCAATGCAACAACATAGATGAAAAAAACAACTCAACATACTCTTTTTCTCAAACAGTTGACATCAATGACAAGACAAGCTTGTTGATATCAATGACAACACCAATTGCACATACTTTCAACACAATTGTTGGATTTTGGAATCTTATTTTCGAGAAACTAGTTACACACCTATAAATGGGATTTGACTTAGGCAAATTCCCATTCAAAACTAAAAAAATTCTTCTCCTTGTATGTACAGATTATAGGTGAAAGAAGGATTGAAAATATCTCAAGGAGAAATTTTGCAATATTGCATAAGTTGTCACAATTTTTGTCAAGCCATAAAAACTCAAATATAGATTTTATTTATGACTTTCTGATAGTGTGACCTATACCAAAAAAAATCTAAGATCTAGTACCAGAGGTCTATCAAAACTTATTCTGGATATCTTGTTTAGGACCCATTTGCCCTAGGGTGAACCTGTCCTTCAACAATGCTCAGAATCAACTTTTTATCCTAGGTACATATTTCAACACCCTTCTCAGATTTTCTTGCAAACTGTCAATTTGATTTCTATAACTTTGGTAAATTATATTTTATCATCTAGGTCTTATTATTCATTAGGTTTAGTTGCATCAAATCATTTCCACCCAATTAAAATCCATACTACTATCCTAAGAAATCAGAGATTCAAGTCTGATTAGCTCACCTTAGGGTTGAAAATCAATCTCTACACCTTGTAATCTCTTGGTTTCAATGAAATTTGGGACAAAGGGACACCATTGGTTCCTAAGTTCTTTGTATGGAATTAGGACACCATATTTAGGATCTCCTCATTTTCCCACCATTTTATCTTGGTGAACTCGGCATTGGGCATCATACTTTTCTGATTTGGAGATGATTGAAACCCTATATCTAGGTTTTGCATTATCTAGTTTTTCATTTCATTTGGTGCATTTATTTTGGAGATCATTAAAACCCATGCAATTGGATTCCATCCCTAATATGGCATGTCCTATGACCAAGAATCCTACTAATGTTGAAACCATTGTTTCTCATCTCCCTTAAGGGAAACTCAAACAAATGGATAAAGCCTTAGAAAAACTTCATGATTTTGTGAGTACAAACTATATTGTTGGTACTGTGGTTCCTATCATAGATAACATAAGAAGAATCCTTGATAATGAACATGGAATATAGATTGTGTATAGCCTAGATCACATTATTGATAATCATATTCCTATAGTGGCTAGTTGTTCTAAAACTTTGGGTTATACTCAAAGTCAAGGAGGGAATCAAATTCCTACCCCTACAACCATAGTCTCTATTCTTACATACACTCATTCAATTATCACTACAACATTGTATCTATTGATCTTAAAAGCTTGTGGTTCTTCTAACAACCTTATGGGAAAATCAGTGAATGTGGAACTTGCTTGTGCTTCACTGAATAACCTCCAGTATTTTTAAAGGAGTTGGCTCTTCCTTGGTGTTTAGGGAAAGGGAGAAGACAATGTTGAAATGAAAATTAATTTTTGGCAATGCACTAAATCTTTTACAACATTTTAAAAATCCTAACAATTTTTTATTTCTGATAAAGTGAACACAAAATGCCATAGACCCTTCATTTTTGGAAGGATAATGAGCAACTAAGGCCTATGTGAGAATAGAGCAGTCATTCTAATCCTCCCATGGGAAGCACCCATTTAGGTTCAATAGAAATAAGGAACCAAAATTTGAACAAGATGTTTCAGATCCTTACAAAACTATTATGCCTGACAACATAATATGAAATCCAACACAACTACAATAGATTAATGAAAGAGTATCATAACATGATTCAATTCTTGAGAGTTTAATTTATAAAGACAAAAGCTAGTAATTGAGAATCAATTATCAGGATTGTATGTGGAAATAGAGAGACATAAAGCATTCAACATATACAAAATAGAGAATGCAATGTAAATTAAAGGCCACATGTGCACAATCTAATACAAATTTTCTTCTATTGTTTGATTTTTCAAAATAACAAAAATGCTAAGATCAGATAGAAAATCTGAATACCTATCTTGATATTGATTACAAAAGAGAAATTAGAGATCTATAAGAAATATTCTACACCCTATATTACTATTGCTACTACTTCTACTGATCTACAATTGCCTATTTTGAGAGGCTACCAAAAATTCCCTTTTATAAGACAAGGGAACCATACAAGCACCGAGCACTCTCCACCACCAAGGATAAAACCCTAATAGGTGTCATCACAAGATAACATCAAAATATAATCAAAAATAGGATATGATATGATAATAAAAATTGAGCTACTTTAATAATGGAAATGGGTGCAACATCTCGATGAACTATATGTCATAAGAGCTTCATGTAGATCTCCTTGTCAGAAGGAAGATACAAGTTGTAAATGCTCGATTAAATCTGATCCAATTTTCTATAGGTGATAATGGCATCATCTAAAGGGAGGCTGACCCTTGAAGCTATGAGAAAACAAAACACTTTGACACTTGGCAATGTCCGCGAAGATATTGTTTTGTTGGTGAAGAAACTTGATTGACAAAAGCTGAGTGACATGGCATGCTAGTGGGTATTCTTCAAAAATTGAGAGAGAGACCAATGGAAAATTCTTGTGGGGCGACAATGTGCCTTGCTTCGAATTTGAAAGGAAGGAGATGTATGAAAATGTTACGGAATGACTACGTGGCACTATTGCGCACCTTTTCACCAAAATTAACCCACAACATCCAAAAAGATGTGCCAAGGTGACATGTGGCGAGGTGAATACAAAAGCCGAAAGGATAGAAATCATCAAGGTAAAAAACAAAAATCGAACAAAAATAAACATACCTAAGAGAAAAAAATGCTCCACAATACCCAACCAACAATAACACTCCTTTGGGTATTTCCACTAGGAATCCTTTTAGCTTTTTGAATTCAAACATTATATCTCCAAACCCCCCACCTCTCACAAAATTTTAATTCACTTGTCCTCGCAAAATATACACACCTCCACCATATTTCCATCCATCTCAAAACACAATGAATGATTCCCTCATAAACCAACTTTTTAAAAATGTCACATCCCTCCAACAATAAATCACAACATTGAAGCAAAATCAGAATGACCAACCTTCACAATTTATGTCAAAAGAAATCCATTATCCTTGGAGATATTTAGAACAAAAATTCCACAAGGTATAGAGATTTAAGATTTGAGAAATATGGTGGTAAAGGAGGTCCTAACATCAATGTTTCAACATACACAACCTTATGTAGTGACTTCATTTTTGAAGATAAAATCTTGGCTAAACATTTACCTAGATCCTTGAAAGATACAACCTTGGAATGGTTTTGTTCCGTACCGAATAACTCAATCAACTCATTCAACGAGATTTTTGATGCTTTTATAAACCTTAGAAGTTCACATTTTTCCTAAGATGGCGCTACCCAATCTCATGCAATATAAACAAGAAGCAAATGAAAATGTCATTTACTTTATAGCTCATTGTCAATTGTGTTACTCATAAATCATCATTAAGCTTCCCGATGTTGATCTTCAAAGGATGATCATCGATAAATTACAAAAAAATATTTAAGACAAGCAGGGCATGATTCAATTTGCCTCTCTTACACACTTATGCACAACTCTCTATGACTATCAGAACTCACGTAATCAAAGTATAGACAAAACTCCTTTAACTCATCTAGAAAAGTCCTAAACTGTGCACCATAAAAAATTTCAACCATTCAAGAAACCAAACAAGAGATTTATACATATAATTCAACCTCAACCAACCCATCATGTTGAACCTTAAGTGACTGCCATAAAAGAATAATTCCATACTTATTTAGAGAAAAGAATAGGAAATTAACCCCACTACCTAATACTCTCCATTCAATAATGTTACAATTCTTGAGAAAAAACTTAATAACCTTACCTCTTGTTAGACATCTTGATTCCACTAAGCCTTTATCTCCAAAATCTAATCCAAATGGGTATGTGCAGGATCATGATGGGCCAAAAAGTGGCGATATGTAAGTAATATGATGGCTCATGTGGCTGACGACTTTTTTTAACCCAAAATTGATGAAACGAAAAGGGTTTTTAAAGGAGATTCTCAAATTTCAACTAATATAAATTATTTTTTCCTTTGAATTTAATAAATTATTATTATTCATTTTCTATTTGAATTAAGACTAAATTCCTAATTGATAGGATGATTGAAAAACATCTATAGCTTTCAAAAAATATCACATTTTTTGAATCTAAAACATGTGTCACATTCTATGCTTCACATACTATAGGAATATAAATAAATAAATAAAAATTCATGAAGTTTTCACCAAGTTAAGGTGGTCAGACATACGAGTTTTTATATTTTTTAAAATTTGTAATAAAAAATTCATAATTAATTATTTAATTGGAAAAAAATTACAAAAAAATATGCATCACATTGGGACATGAGTCCTGTACTTATATCTAAAATATTATAAAAAAATATTATCATTTTATTGTGGTTAGGGTGGTCAGACAAACACCTACTTCTTATTTTTTCCCTAAAATTTAGGTACTATTGCATTGAAATTTTAAATTTTCACCAAATAGATTTTTTATTTTTTGAAATAAACCTAGTATTTTAGAAACTACATTCAATTTTCTACAGATTCCATTCTTACATATTTCTGAAATAATATAGATAACTTATTCAAATTTTTACGTCAAGTTGCCTAACTCTGATTTTTCTGAATTTTATCACCACTTAAGGGCCTATTTTTTCCATCATGATCCTGCACATACCCTATTTTTTTTGCCAATATCACTAATAAAATTCAAACATGATACAAAACATTGTACACATCTTAAATATTTAGTGCAAGACCTCATTGATTCTAATCACATCCAATTAGGTGGTGTTAATGCTGAAGGAAATAAATCCATTGCCTCACCCAATAAAAAATTGTAAATCTTTACCTATCCAATGCTAAACCACTTCATCTCATTTGTTAAAGCTAGTGATTTCAAGAATGATGTGATGAATGTTGTAAAAATGTAAGACATAAATGATGGTGACAAGAGTGATAATAAGGATGATCTACATACCATGATTGGCTTCATTGACATCAAAACTCGTAAGGGCCAAACAAAATTCTCTATGGACATTTATTTCTCGCATAGTGATATACTTAAACATGTACATGATGATCATCTTTACATAGCCAAAAGAATCATTGACAAGCCTACAACTGGGATATTAATTGATCCTGTGTATGTAGACAATGTGATTATCAAGGAATTCTTATTTGTGAATGAATATTACCAAGATTCTTGTGAACAATTGAAAGCATGGATCAATACACACGATGTTTATTTCTTTCCCTTCAATAGGCTTGATTATTGTCCCATTAAAAGTTGGACTGGAACAATTAGATGTGTCATTATCTATCATCCTGATGTCAGATCAATTATGTGTCAAGTTAGGCTATCCATTGCTATGTTTCATGGATGTCATCTCGTTGGTCATTCATAAATGCTTGAAACTTCCATTTGGAAATGAAATTTTTACTATGCATCATAGTGTTTTTAATTGTTTGTCTACCAGTGGAAACTTTTCATTGGATTTATTTTGGCCCAAACCCATAGAAGTTATAAAGCCTCGTGAAGAATTATTTTTCAAATCTTATCAATAGTTTAAGGCAAAGTGCATAGCAGAATTATCCCTTAGCAATATTCTTGAATCCATGATTGTTACTCCTTCACAACCTATCATTGATGAACCAATACTTGAACCAAACACCCTTCCATGTAACCAAGACAAGTGCAACACAATTCATCCACCCATTTCCTACAAAATAGTAAGAGATAACAATACAAGTCCTTTGGTGCCTCCTAAAATCAAACAAGTTTATAAACCTAAAGAGATATCGGTTTCCCAACCCTCGATGGTTCTTTCTATTCCTCCCTTGTGGGAAGAAAAGAAACCAATGGTTGATAATCACACTCCTACACCATAAAAAATTGAAAACCATGCAAGAAGAATCCAAAATGCTAAAGAGCATAAGTGTAGATGTCATGCTATTGCTCGTCTATTAGAAGAAAAAAAAAACCAACAATCCAAGATCAAAAAATAACTCAAACAAAGCATGATTATTCTCCACCTTTTCCATAAAAAAACATGTGCATACAATGGAAATTATCATTAGACTTCATGTTGTGATTAATTTGGATGATGATGAGACTATTAAGATTGATGAGGAAGTGCATAATGTGCTAAATTTGTTATTTTCCTCTTCCATGAACTTAGATGGGCACAATCATGATGATCCCCCTCAAAAGAGTGCATCACCACATGTTAAATCTGGTGATTGTCCTAGTAAAACACTCTTTGTTGCCTCTTTTGCTAGTTATTCACCTTTCATTTATGATGAAAAAGATTGAGATGAACAAATTTCTTTAGGTTGGCTTGTATATGTCATACTAGCTTTGCTCTTTTTATATTCTTTGTGATCACATGTGCATAATGTGATCCCTCGTATCATGCTTCTTGGCGTGTTTTTATGTTTGTGAGCTTTCTTTGGATGACCCTTGTTACTCCATTGATGCAAAGATATAAAAAATTAAAATTTGTTGTGACATTCTTCTATTTATATCTACATTTTTCTATCTATCATAAAAATTGTCTTTTCATTTGTCTTGTGTTTCCTTTTGGGGATGAGGCAAGGTGTTGAGACATTTAGGTCTCTTCCATGTTGACCCAAAAATATTCTCTTTGGCTCTACTCTCTATGATTGATTCCTCCTTTGTGTTTGTTTTTCTATGAGGTATCTGGGGAATGATGATGGTTCCAAGCTCTATTATATCATTGTAGAAAAGACATATATTTACCTTGAATCTGTGGATCCCTTATGTGTTATATTTGGATTGTATGTGGTGGCAACCTCCTTTTCATTATGTAACTTTATTTGGAAACATATGTTTGGCATAGGTATTTCCAAATAAGCTCTCATTTCCATTTAATCAATTGGTATTTATCATTTTCTACTTTAAATTAATTGCTCACAACATGGTGTTTAGAAATTCTTTTAAAATTGGTGCAAACATTGGCATTATTACATTGGAATTTCTTCATTTTTTGTTTCACTTTGTTCACAAAGGGTTAACTCAATGTAGTGTTGGCATAACATCTTGATCATGTTGTGGCACTTTATAAAAGTTATCAGAGAGTATAAATTTTGGTATGGTTGACGTATGGAAGGCCTGTTGAAATATCCCCCTTACTGTTTTTTCATTTTTCAACACAAGAATTTCACCTTTTAACGTTAGATAAATGAAAGATAACCAAACTAAAATTCAACCCTTCACTTTCTCATCACCTAGATCCCAATTTTGGGATGGTGAGAGCATATGGTGGAAAGGGGATCTTGTTAACTAAACTGGAAAGCTGGAAATAGAATGTATTGGTGGCAAGCCAACCATTATGGAAATAAAAGTACTTAGGTGGAAAAGCTAGTCTCTTCCAATTTTTAGTGGGGTACAATGAAAGTAAAGTACTAAAAGTAAATTCTTAGGTGGAAAGCCAACTTCTTACACTTTTCAACGGGTACAAACATAAAGTAAAATATTGAAATGAAATGTTTATGCGGAAAGATAGCGTTTTCCACATTTCAATGGGTACAATAGAAAAGTAAAGTGTATAAATAAGAAGAGTTTATCAATACTACTAAATCAAAATTACAATATCATGTTCAAATGCACTATAAAGGAGATATACATATCAAATGATAGCCAAAATTTTAGCCAATAACCTCCAATGTAAATAAAAGGATTCCTAATATGAAAATATGAAGGCAAGGAGGAAATAGTAGGTTTGATATAGAAAAGGTAGTGATAAAAAAATTAGACCAATGATGCCGCAACTCACCAAGATTCTCATAACTTGCTCCAAACTCCTTCAATCAACCTCAAATTGGAAGCATTATGTGCTAATAGGTTATGCATCCAAGTCTCAATAGCAAAAATAGTTCAAATAGTTCTTAATATTTTTGCACACATCCCAACACAACTTCAGCAAGAAGGATGGCCTCCTTGAGAAGGGCGACCTTAAGCAAAAATCCAATTCTCAACCAAAAAATCTACAACCTCAAGAAAAGGGGTGCCCAAGCTAGAGGAATCAACAAAGAAAATACCCAGAATGATAGCTATACTCCTCAAGAAGATATGACCAAAAACGTGCTTCAGCCAAGCACCAACCAACAAGAAGAAAATGATGAAAAAACACACCAAAATGATCATAAATTGAAATAAACTATTTAGCAAACCAAAATCAAAAGACATCGAATGAAGCCATCTACAATGAAGCTTTGTCTGAAACCTCTAAATGAAGAAGCAGTCTCAATTCAACTAGATACTATATCTCAAGTATGAAATTGAAGAAGGCTATGAGGTATGCATTCCTTGAAGAAAAATTTCTACAACAATTTTTGTAGCACTTAGTTATGATAAGAAATGGATGAAAAAATGAGAGAGCAAGGCCTTGTATATATAACATTCTCAACCTAGAATTTCAAAACACTTTTTCCCTACAAAAGGGATGCCTAAACAATGATTAAAATACTAATTTTAATTCATATTTTTACTTTCTTGGCTTAGGCATCCAAAATGACTTAAGCATTTTAACTTTATAAAAATCAAACAAATCTCCAAACGTGGCATCCAATTTAGAAACTCAATATTAAAACAACTTAAAGTCATCACACTAGGCATTGGGGTCCAAAAATACTTAATATAAAATCACTTAAGTCATTAGCCTACCAAAAAAGGCTCCAAGAATGTTGGAGACCAAATTGTATCTAATACCCTACAAGAAATAGACACTACATATTGAATTGTTGCTAAAAATAGCATTGCCAAAACCAACACTTATTATAAATAGAATACTACTAAAAATAGTAAGTGACTCCAAACTTCATTAGAGCACAAATCGGACAGCCACCATAACTTACTAAAACTAGTAAGTTTGGAAAAGTCATCTAATGAATATGCATGTTATGTCATTCAAAAGACCTTTGAAAACCTAGAAAGACCCATAAACCCTTATGCCAAACTCCTGCTAGCAAACCTTGATTGAAATGCATTACCATTTCCTCAACATATTCTACCTAGTGCTCCTCATTCGCCTATACATAATTTAGTTGAAGACCTTAAAAATACTCCCTCTAATATATTCGTATGGCATCTTGTTCAAACATCACCTACATACAATTGGGTATTCCAAGAAATGTTGCAAATAAAACAAGAGGACATCCAACCTTTTATGAAATCAAATGATGTAGCATGCTCTTTTGATCATATGCAAGTCACATACTCAAAAATAAAATTCCCTAAACATGAATTACCCTCACTTGAGATTCAAAATAAAAATTAAGCCTTGATGATAAAGGTGATCTTTAATGAAACCACAATTAGGCACACTCTCATAAACAATGGAGTGGGTCTTAATGTGTGTAGAATTGACCTCCCAGATAAAATTTGTGTGGATAAGAGGCTTATTCAACTTAATGATGTTAATATTTATGGATTTGACAATGTTAATAGGCCACCATTAGGAATGATCACATTACCTATTGGGGTCAGACCTGTAGTGTTGCCTACCCTCATCCATATCATGCTAGGACCTCTTTCATACAATCTTCTCCTAGGGAGACCATGGATTCATGCTATGAAAGGAGTCTTATCTACTCTTGATTGTGAAATGAAATTTGAATACAACAACAAGATATACACAATTGAAGTAGATGAACAAAGCTATAAATCATATGATCATAACACTTCCAACTCCCTTAATAGTTTCATTGCACAATCAAAAGTTGAACCTATACAGGTTGATATTAATCCTAATTGTCTTTCACCTACAACACAACTCTTTAGTTATAATTGGGGGTGGTTAGATTTTACACCTCGTTCCAATGAAGAATCCAAAATCTCACCCTCAAAGTCCAAAGAGTCCTATACAAACAATTCATTTTCAGACACAAGTTCTAGTGACGATTGGGGTTTGTTAGATTTTATGCCCTCCTTTATGGGAGAGTACAAAATCTCACAAACTAAAGCAAAGAAACCTTTTGTTTCATTTTCTCAACTTGGTTCTATGTCAACAACATTACCCCATGGTGGTGATGGGGGCTATTTAACTCACATCCCTCATGAGAGGATGATGCATAAAGTTAAGAAACCTAAAAAGGATTTGTGTTCTCATGAAGAAGCCAATCCTTCTCAGAAGCATAAACCCCCTTCATCTGAGTTGGAATATTGTTATGGTCTTGGATATAAACTTCCTCCTAAACATGGATACAATGAAAACACAAAGAAAAATGATAGAAAATAAGTGAAGTATATACCATACTCTTTCGAGAAATTTCTAGGTTTACCACCTTTATCTCCATTTTCATCTAAGACCTTATCATTTAGTGTGTGTATGACATCTTGTGCAAATACAAGAACATCTTTTACTATTGATCAAGAGGGTATCTTTTTGAGAATCCTCCAAGATCATTTGATATATCTCCCTCCAAGAACATGAAATAAAATTTACTACAAGAGTTCATTTTGTGCATATCATAGAGTTCATGGTCATTCTACTAATGAATTTAAGGCTTTAAGTGATAAAATTCAACATCTTAAGGATCCTGGTGCCCTTGTGTTGCACCATCTATTTCCTCTTATTGATTTTGACTTTCAAATCTCTCATTAATCATCTTGGCTCATCCTTATCCTGCATTAAGTGGGGGCAAGGGGTTCGGTTAGCCTTGTCCTTGTATGACACTTGTCGTTGTCTCTTTTGGCTAATTGACCACCTTCCATGAATATATAAGAGCAAGCTTGGGATGTGGACGACATGCCTTAAGTTGGCTCACATGCACAACATACTCTTCTTTCTATGTTTAACATTACATTTTGGGGGAAACCCTTTATGCATGTTGTAGTTTCATTTGGGAACATGTATATGACTTGGTATAGGGCTTTCTGAATAACCTCTCATGTCTTCTTCCTCTTTAAAGAAATTTCTCATAGCAATGGTGTTAGCAACCATGTTAAAGTGGGGGCATACATTGACACTCATGTTTCACTATGTGATTTTATTTCTTCTTGTGATGCATCATTTTCTTGTTCATGTCATTGGGTTTGATTCCCTTCGAGAGTGTGATATTTCTTTGACTAAGCAAAATCCATTTGAATGTACCTTACACTATTTTGCATTCACAATATCTATTATATGGCCACCTTGTGTAACACACTTTGCTTTCCTATGGAGCCATCCTGTTTCTTCATGGGCATCAAGCATACAAAGCTTTTCTTGCCTCATGAAGTATGTAGTCATGTTGTGTGGCATATTATCAAAGTTATCAGGAGGTATAGCTTTGGTATGGTTGTACGTATGGGAGCTGAACTTAGGCATGACTTTCCCATAGCCACTTGCTTGTGTGTGTCAGCACATACCAACCATGTGCCTATGTGTCTGACCTCTCAAGGGGCTCACCTAATGGAAAGCCTAAGGTTCCACTAGCCCTTGTGAGCGTGCATTTGATTTGCATAGTGGACATCGTGTTCCACTTGTAAGCCACCCTTTTTGGATACTCACCCAATGGACAACCTGAAGTTTCGTTGCCTTAGACTGAGCATTCATTTATAAAAAACAAGCTTAGATCTAATCCACAATGTGTGGGACAAATGGTCAAAGCTTGATCCACCTTTTCTTTCTTTTTATTTCATCTTTATCTTTGACATTTCATGTTTGTGTATCTTCTTTTGCTACATATCATACACCTTGTGTGTGTCTTTTTGTCCCTTGTTGGTTTGATGTAAGATCTTGATCCTAGGGCATGACCACCCCCTTGATCTTTGTCATTCTATCCAATCCACATTGGTACACTTGGACCCCTCTTGAATGTCTAATTTAGTGTGATTTTGAAGCAAGTTCCTCCTCTCACTAAAGTGGGGGTTAAATGTACTGTAGAAAAAAATAGCCCCTTTTTTCACACTTAATTTGGGAATGAATAGTTAATGATAAAATAAACCTAATTGTGCCTTATTTAGGGTATTGTAAAGTGTATCCTAATACTTTCACACTAATCTAAGGCTTTACTAATTAATTGGGCTTATTCATGCCTTAATTGGTCATATTTTGCATCTACTAGCCTTATTAAATAATTGCATCTTTTCGTGGATAATCTTGACAGTTATCAAATAATCAGTCATAATTCAATGTTTTTGGTCATGTGTTCTAGATTTGGTGATCTAGGAATCATAGCCCACCTTGGGCATATGAGTCCTACCTAGGTCTTGGGACCTAATTTCAAGTTTCACATTAAACATGAACTATCTTGGAGTTTGTGCCCCAATTTTGAGCCACTTGGACTCATACACTACCTTGGGAATATGAGTCCCACTCTAATCAGGACCCATTTTGAATTCAATTCTTGGTAGGATTTTATCCTCCTAGATCTAATGTTGGCTTGTGGTGTTGTAATTGTTAGCAATCAGATATGTACCCCATCAGATTTGCAAAAAATAAAACTATCTATTGCAACATTGAAACTCTTTCCAGACGTGGGTAATCTATAAGGAAAGAGAATCTCTAGAGCGACTTGGTTCTTCGTATAATGATCCTATTCTAAAAATATTCTTGGGAAAAGGATAGAGAGAAAACAAAAACTTAAAACCTATGATTTTCGAAATGATTTTCAAATATGAAATAATGAACTAATGACTATTTTGGATTTTCCTCACAAATAGTGCTAAAAAACTAACAAGACTTTCACAACCTCTCAAGAATAATTCCTACATAAGTACTTTGCATGAAGGTATGTTCAAAACATGACATGCAACTTGTATACTTGCACTTTTCTACATGAAACTACAGCCTAGGACATAACAAGGACTTCTTGAACTGAAATCACAAGATAAACATCAAACTGCAACTGTAAATGGACACAAAATGATAGGTAGGAATGCTGTTTTTTTTATTCACTGTAGGAGTATGCCAGAAAAAATCTCCACTGAGTACAAAAATAGTTTTAGCTCAAAAAACCCTAAGTTTTCTCCAATGATATATGTCACAAACCCTAATCCGAGCTCTTGAAAAGGCTCAAGGAAGAGGTCCCTAAAACTGTGCAACAAGTCAGCATAAAAGTGGAAAGTCACACTTTTTGCATGCATCAACTGTCAGGCTTCTAAAAAAAGCAAAAAACTACTTTTAAAGCAAGAAAAACAACTTATCTCTCCAACTGAAAACTCTAGTCTGACCAAGAAGAAAAGTCAACCTTAACTGCCAAAAATAGCAAGAAAACAAAGCAATTTATAAAGCATTGCTTTGCTTCTGCTTTGCATGATGCAGTTTTACAATCATTCCATTTTACAATTAAATATTAAAAAAAATCTTTTGCATATAACACCTTATATCTCCTTTACAAGTTTTGATTTTTCTATAAAAAATCATAAAATTATACAATCTCCTCCTTACATATTTTCATTGTTTTCTCCAAAAATAATTAAAATAAAATAAAGATAAAATAAGCCTAGGTACTAACCCTAACCCTAAGGCATATTACAATATTGATTTTTTTCAAAAAAAAAAAATGCCTTAAGATATCACTAAGACCCTAAATTATTAACACTAAGGCTTGTGATTCTTGGGTGATATCTACAAGGCTCGACCTATGCAAAATACCATGGTGACATACAATATAAAACTTAAGACCAAGTTTCAAAAATGCAACAAAAGTCCTAAGTTTGAAATTCTCCACCCCATGCCAAAGTCACTTAACCTAAACTCGAACTAGGTCAAGATGACAAAACAAAAGAAAACCCTAAAAACATTCATTTGCATCTTTAGACATTGGAGACTTTGGCTTTGTCTGCGGAGGAAGGCATCGCCATGCATTAGCTTGACCTATAGCTTGGAAAGGCTTTGATGGCATCAGACTTATCCTCCATCCTGGTCGACCCCTCTCACAACAAGAATGGTGAGTTGATGTTTTTTACATTATGATGGATTTTCCATTGTTTTGGAAACAAGAATTGCCTCTTAAGGCCGCAACTTCTCTTCTACTCATCTCTGATTTTCTTTGTATTCTTCTGTTGTGCTTACCTTGTCTCCACCCTGGGCACCACGAGAGGGCTCGACCCAAGCATTGTGAGCTCTAATGAGCTGGGCGCGGCCTGTGAGCTCTTGAATAGCAACATAAGGGTAAGTTCTTCACTACATATTGTTTATGTATCTTCCTTCTTCACACTAAAGCCTAAGAGCTTTCTTTTTTCTTTTAAAAAAGGTTGTTATCTTTAAAAAAAAAAAATTGCAGGCCTGTTGTCTGGCCGTGCCTTGAGTTCTTTAAGTTGAAGCTTGTTTTGTTATGAAATTCTGTGCATTATTTTTTTAATAGGCTGCGAGATGTTTTAGTTGATTGATGACTCCCAAATGAAGAAATGTGAACTCCAAGCATACTGTGCTTTGATTCTGTTTTCCCATGCAAAACTCAAAAGTGGCTCTCCTTGTTTGATGAAATAGTAACTGCAATTCCCCATTGGGCTCAACCCAAGAATTATCAAGCATTTATGTTTTAAAATGTAGAAACCCATGTGGGTATTCTGGAAACTACACTTTTTTTGCTTTATTTTTAAAACCCCCATATGGGTGAACTGCCAAATGATGGTAAATATGCATCCCTATGAAAACCCCATGTGGGTACTTCCGTATATGAATAAAATATGCTCCTTAGCAAAAATTTGTATGTGGGTATTTATGAATTCTATGTTTTTAAATGAAACCCCAATGTGGGTATTTTCAGAATTTTGAAGAAATCTGTGTTTATACCTATATTTTTTGTTATATTTAAGCTCAATCATGAGAGCACTATATAAAATATTGTTTTCTGACAAAACTCCACCTGGGTGTATAACATTTTGAAGAACACATGTTCCTCTGCCTTACTGTTGAAAAATCTCATATGGGTGATCCTTGACTGAGACAAAAAAACCCTATCTTGTTGTTCCGTTAAAATACCCCTATGGGTAAATTGTATCTGGTGAAAATTTGTATTATTTGATTGAAAAACCAAAAGGGTATGGTGATAGTAATGAGAAAACTGTAATTTATGGAAACTCATGTATTTTAATCTGTAATAGACTTCTCACCTGTACGATGCATTTGTTCACCTAATATTTTATAGTTTAATGCATCCATTTTATTTAATGCAAAATTTACTTCAAATCATTGTAACCTCATGGATTGCATTCTCTCTTATAGCCAACTAACACTTTCAAAAACACTTCCTTCATACTTTGTCATTATCCGCTCATTTTGTAGCAATATTTGCACTCTCAGCCAAAATGAAACTAGTTGTCTTTGTTGGATCATTGATTCACCTCATTAAACAACTGGCCACAACTAGCCATAGGTTACTACATTAATCTTGTAACCTTTCATTAATTTGAGACTCTTCACATATCTCCATGCTTGACTATCCCTTAAAGGTATGCTCTTCTACCTTGCACTCTTCATGTATTTTATGCTCTATTTATTTTGGTAACAAACTCTTCATGAATTTACCTATTCTTGACATAATCCCCATAACTTGCACTGTTCAATATCATTGTTAAAAGATAGGATACTGCTGTTCCAAAACAAAAAATATGAAACAACGCTACAAAGTGAATAGTCTTAAAAAACAACAAAACAATATTTAAAATAACAGCTCAAAAACATGATAGATTGATAGTTTCAGATAAACAAGTTGTTCAATTAGCATTCATTTATAATTTTTTACTTCAATATGTTGATATGATTGAGCAGATTAAACCCACTATTCATCTATAGCTTTTAGAAAGAATTTACATGATTGTTATGAATGCACAGTTGGTTTAATGGCTTGATGGATAACCCTTCTTTACTCTTTCAGTTGCATTTCCTTTCTTGATGACATAATGATTGCAATCTCTACCTCAACCCAGTTTTAATGTAAAAGGGGTAGAATGTTGGGCTTGACCCTTGTGGGAGCCCGTTTTACTCCACATGCTTGGTCTTCAAAGAGATAAACAACTACATGGCTTTTCCTATACCCGCACAATGAAACAAACAGTGTTAGAATAAAAAAAATATATCATGATCATGTTGATGTTTCTCCTTCAGCTAGTGTCTCTACATTTTCATTGATTGTTTCAGTGCCTGATTAGTAGCATACTACATTATCATTGATGGTTCATATAGGTATATTCATAATCGGAGCCTCTGACATCTCTCTCTTCCTTTCTATAGGTCAATGGAGCTCAAAGAAGACAAATGGTGCACCACTTCCGCATCGATCATCAATCAATCAGACAATGATGATTATGTTTGTACTTATGTGATTTTTTCCTTTATGCATATTCCATAGTGTAGTGTGTTGTTTATGATGCACTGTCACAGTTACATCCATGGCTTGTGTGGATATTTAATTTCAATCCTTCTGCTTTTCATTTTGAAAAGAAAAATGCATTTATGATGCAATGTTGTATTATCGTTTGAAGATATCACCATTTGAAGTTCCTATAATCAAATGAAATGTTGTAAATATGAATCACTTTATGAAATAAATGAAAGCATCTAGTCATGCTTTGTTATTTGTAAGCTCAATCCTGCACTTCATTTGATTGTAAAGCATTGAATAGTAACTTCTGAAATTCTGATTCTTCACTTCAATGCATAACTGTCACTTATAAAATGATGAATAAGATGCAATGAACACTTAGCATATGCAGAAATAACTGTATTTTCCACTTTTAAATATAACAGTATTTAAATTAGCTCCACCATTTGAGTTGTAGCGAAAAATTGGTAACAGTAATTTTGGGAAATTTGGCATAAACAAGTATAAATACAAGGTTATTTCATCATTTTAACATCTAAGCAATCCTAGAATTTCATAAGCATTCAAGAGAACTTTCACAAGAGTTCATAAAATCATTCAAGGAGATTCAAGAGAATTCAAAGGTAGATTTGATGAATATTCTTGTAGCAATTCAAGATCCATCATCGTAAAGAATCAAGCATGTTGTTGGGCTAGTGTTGTGATGTAGCATTCAAGACCCAAGTTAAGCATTGTTTCACATATAATTCAAGATCAAGATATACAATCTTCATGGCCACTTCATGTTAGATTTCAAATTTACATTTCAAGACATCATTCAAGGTATCATTGTTCATGTTTCATTGTTTCATCATAAGGTTTAATTACCTAAACGGGGTTTGACCAAGGAAAAACCCTATTTCCTAGCAATGATTTTTTTTTTCCCGCTCTTTGATGTGTGATTTGTAGATTTAGGTTGAATATCCATTGAAGAGAAAGATTCAAGAAAAGTTATCAAGCTTTCAAAGTTATCATCTACATTGCAAGATCACAAAAAATCATCTACAGGTTGCAATTCAATGTTTTAGACTCAGAGATTTGATAGGAGAGAAGCAACAGGAGAACATTAGAAGATATAAAAAATTTAGATCAACCCTGATTCTGGGACTAAATTTCCACTTGTGGCATATGAGTCCCATTATACCAGATTTTAGGAATTCTTTGTAGATCCTGGTTTAGCAATTCAAGATTCCAGTTCAAACCTGAAACCCTAAACTCAGACTAAATAACCCCTACTAGCCTATGAGTCCTAGTGTGCATTAAAAGTAAAAATTTTGAGAGTTCATAACTTGTTCTTAGCTTCTTCATTTTTCCAAGTGCCCCTTTGTCCTTTCTTAGTTGATTCTTCTGATTTTTAGTTTCATACCTTAGGTTGCAGAGTTAGGTTTACATATCATTGCATTTCTTTCTTTCCAAGCCTTTGCTTGGTGGTGAACCCCCTTTAGTCTCTAATAACACCCATAGGACACCTTATTATAGATCCCTTTACCTCACTTCGATCCCTAAATTGAGATCTATAAGGTTTCCTTGAATGAAACTTGTAGGAAATTGGTGGTTCTATCTCCCAAAACATAGAGCGACTATTTTCTTCATTTCACAATCCTTCATTAGTTTTAAATGTAGTCTTCCATTCATCTCCTTCTCTGATTTTGATATGATGATATCCACTCTTGAGATAAATCTTTGTTAAATACTTTGCTCCACTCAAACAATCCATAATGTCATCCTTACTTGGCAATGGGAATATATACTTGATAATTATCTTATTAATTTCTCTTGAATCTGTACACATCCTCCACTCTCCATATTTATTTGGTGCAAGTACAATAGCTACCACACATGGTCTCAAAATTTCTCTGATCAATCATTTCCTCAACAGTTCTTGTATCTGTCAATTCAACTCTACATTCTCTATCGATGTCATTATATATGCTTCTTTGTTAGGTAAAATCACTCCTAGTATAAGATCTATATGATGATTGATAATCCAAATTGGTGGTAAACCATCTGGTAAATTTTTTGGCATGACTTCTTCATACTCTATGAACAATTCTTGAACTTGTTTTTGTGGTAGACCTTCACTCTTTTCTATCTATGGACTACTTCTTGTTTTTGGAATCAATGCAAAACACATGTTCTCATGCCTCAATGCATCAATAAGTTTCCTTCCATCTACCAAGCATAGTCTAGAGGTGCCACAAAATTCAATCCTCTCATCTTCCTCAAAAATTATCAACTTGATTCTCTTTCCATTTTATGTCATAGTATAAGTATTCCTTCTTCCATCATGAAATGATTTACTATCATATTGTCATGGTCTCCCTAATAGTAAATGGCATGCATCCATTGGCATAATATAACACAATATGTTGTCCCTGTGTGATCCAATATGAAATTTCACCAAAAATTGTTCATTCACCAATATCTTATGCTCATCTTGAATCCATGCTATCCTATAAGGGTTTGGATGTTTCAATATTTTCAAATTCAACTTGGTTACCATCTCCTCTGAAACTAGATTATGAGTACTACCACTATCAGTGATAACTTTACATACCTTTCCTCCAAACTTACATTTGGTTCTGAATATACTTTTCCTTTGTGGTGGTTCTTCAATCACTTTTTCATGCTTTAAAGCTCTCCTCATCACCAATGATTCACCTTTCTCTAGTTTCCCAACTAAATTAGGGGATCCAACATTCTCTTCCTCCACATAAGTTTCTCTCCCATTATTTTTAGGTTTATTTCCAATACTTCCTTGATGACACTCAAATGCTCTATGTCCTTCACCTCCAGAATTGAAACAAGTTCCTTTGAATGGTCTTCTCCTAGATCCTCCTTCATCTCTCTAGAATCAATCATCGCGATAAGAATTATGACCTCCTCTATTAGTGGGGTAGAAATTTCTATCTTCTCTTCCTCTGTGGTACAATTTAGTATCTTTTTCTTCACTCTGGTAGGGTTTTGGATCTTTTTTCTACTCCATATATGGTCTTCTCTCTCTGGACTAGGATCCAGTCTTTTGGAATCTTCCTCTTGTGCTTCTTTGCCTTTGTTCAAACTTCTTGTTCAACTTCTCTTCAACCTTCAGTGAAAACTAGTATGCTTCTTGGACATATGTCATTTTTACCAGGCTCAATTCTTCCTAAATGTTTGTTCTCAATCCATTAATATATCTTGCAAATTTTTCTTTTCTTGCTTCACTATGACCAATTTTGATTATCATCTTGTATGATTCTTCAATATACTCCTTCACAAATCTTTCTTTTTTCTCAAGTTTTGCAATCTCTTCAACAATTAAAGGTCATAATCTATAGGTATGAAATGGTTCTTCAATTTTATCACCATTCTATCCCATTTGATGATTCTTTCTTTGCCTCTTATGTTTTGGTTCAATTGAACTTCTTTCCAGCATAAAGCAACATGAACTTTAATTTTTTTTTTTTGCAAATCCGACTCTTTCCAAATATTCAATTTCTTCATAGTTGAAATATTCTTCCATCTCATTTATCCAATCAATCAATTCTTCAGGATTTAAATTTCCCACGTAATTTTGAATTTTGACTCTAGGTCGCTTGCCAATCTTTGAGATGTCTTTCAACATCTTTACTTGATTTGATTCTTCTTCTTCATCATTTAGGGTTTCTACAATTTGATTCGCATGTTCTACTTCATCAACACTTTCATCATTCTGCCTAGGGTTTAGGCCTCACCTTCGATCTTCTTCAACAACATCTAACCTAACTCACATCTCATGCATCATCTCCAACATTTCATCAATTCTTCTAGCAAGATTCACCATAGCAAGAAATTCTCCTTAGCAACATGTCTCCCCTCAAATCAGTGCAACTACCTCAATTCTATGATATAACTACAAGGGTTTAAACTGCCTCAAAATCGTGATCAGTTGAAAAAAAATTTAGGCTACCTCGATTAGGTGATTTGTTCACCTCAAGGAATGCCTTTAGGAATCAAAAACTCACTTTGATACCACTTTGTTGTAGTCATGGTAAGAGGGTTCCAGACGGAACAATCCAAACCATGCAACAATGAGTTAACATAGAAAAGATAACATAATAAATTGATGTGAAAACATGAAATATCATTGAATCAACAATACTACATGCAACACATACCTAATGGGTGAATATTCATGGCTCATAGGCCTACCATAAGGGTTTCAAAAAATACAATTGGCCAACATAACTTTCTACATGCTCTTGAAGGGTTTATGCAAAAATATATTGATTTGAATCTTATCTCTAAAGCTACTGATGATCTATAATGAATTACAATGCTTATAAATATGCCTCTCAAGCTCTAATATAGGTCCACATTGGCCAAAAGGGTTAATAACTTGATGAATGATCAAATATGAATGTCAACCACAAGATATGAAGAATTAGCTCTATGTGACATTAATTAACTTATGAATCTTAAAGTTAGGTGTCAACTAACCCAAGGTGCTTGCATGATGTTCAATTAAGCTCCACTCAATCTAGAATAGGTCCGCACAAAGAAATCTGGATGAGGTCAAATCCAAATGCTTTGACTAATACCTTAATGATCTTCTCAGAGTGATAACTTCTGGTAGACAAATGAAAATGGTGTGAATTTTGGATATGTGAGATGTCGATGTTTAGATGCTATATCTTGCTCTGCGAGTTGAGAAACGAAGTTGCAATAAAATTCATAATGGAATATTGAAACTGCTATTGAATGCAATGCAAGAAATTGATTATTTTTGGTTGATACATGATCTCTTTACAACCAGGGATGCTCTTGCATCATGAATTATAGAAAACACATGTTCATTCACCATTCCTTCCATTTATCAATTATCATTATCTTTCTATCAAGATTTAATTACCAAACATAGGGTTTCACTAAGGAAAACCCCCATTCAAAACAATAATTTTTCCTCTCTTTGTATGTGTAGATTACAAGTGAAAGAAGGATTGAAAAGATCTCAAGGAGCAGTTTTGCAACTTTAAAAAAGTTGTCACCATTGTTGTCAAGCCACAAAAGCTCAATTGTAGACTTTATTTTTGACTTTTAGATAGTAGGACCTATGCCAAACAAAAGCTATGCCCGGTACCAGAGGACTGCCAAAAATTATTTTGGACATCCTATCTAAGACTTATTCGCCCTTACCCATCCTTCAACAGTGCTCAAAATCAGCTTTTTATGCTAGGTACATGTGTCTAGACCTTTCTCAGATTTGCCTACAAGATGTCAATTTGATTTTTGTAGGTTTGGTAAATTTCATTTTATCATCTAGATCTTATTATTCATTAGGTTTAGTAGTATCAAATCATTTCCATCCAACTCAAATCCATCCTACTATCTTAAGAAACTAGAGATTTAGGTCTAACTAGCTCACCTTAGGGTTGAAAGTCAATCTCTACACCTTGTAATCTCTTGGTTTCAATGAAATTTGGGAAAGAGGAGTTCACAATTAGTTCCTAAGTTCTTTGTATGTACCTAGAACACCCTATTTTGGATCTCCTCTTTTCCCCACCATTTCAATATCTATAGGGATTATTTAGATTAATTTATTAAATTTTATTAATGAATATATAGGATAAACACACAAAAGTGGTTTACAATTTGAATGAGGAAGGAAAACTTGCAAAAAATGACCCCATGCCAAAAAAAATTATTCTTGGGGTTCGAACGAACTCATTTGGTCAAACAAACCAAAAGAGGGTTCACTCGAACCTAGGTTTGGGTGAACCCATTTAATGCAAGTATGGACCATCCCACCAAAAAAACAAATGAAAAACCCTTTTTGAAAGGGGGTTCGCTCGAACCCCCCTGGTTTGAGTGAACCCCCCTTTTCCCTAATTCTTGCTCTTTGTCACAAAAAAATTAAACATTTTGCACTTTAGTGCTTGGGTAGAAGATAAAAATGGTGGAGACTTCATAGACCCAACTGGAATTAGGTAGTCCTCAGAACGATCTATCCAACTAATATAATTTTAATATGTACTGGTTTTATTATGTATATGTTTTTTTAGTTTTATTAAACATAGGTTTTTCACCAAAAATGAAGCTCTATGTTCTGCACATGTGGAAAAATAACAGATTATCAAAATAAAATTTTGAAAAAAATGTTCAGGTTGGGTATTGATGTCCTTGATCCATTGAAAAAAAAACTGAATTTTGATACATACAAAAAAAGTTATGTTGTAAACGGTCCGTTTATGTCTGAATTGTAATTGGTTTGAATTTGAAACTTAATTAAGAAAAAAAAATAATAATAAAACACTATGAAACCAAATGAACTGGTTAGATATGGTAGTTACAAATCTAAATTCGAAAAAATTAGAATTTTATCCTTCATACAAAAAAAGTTATGTTGTATACGGTGATCATCACTCTTTAAAATGTTGTTTTAAAAAAAAAAAAATAGTTTTCGAAGGAGATGGAAAAAGAAGTGAAATCTGATTCCAAAAGTTTTGAAAAAAATATATTTAGAATCTATAGACAAAATTTCACAAATCACTAGTTTGCATCATCTTCAAATTCCTCATGGTTTAGCCACTATAGGAGACCGAAAGTGAAGATTTAGTTAAAAAAAATTAGTTCAGTGTCCAGTTTACCCAAAAATTGTAAACTAGTATTGTGGGATCACCCTACACTTAAATCAAATAAAAAAATTGAGTAGATGAATGTATAATAAACATTTTGAAGTTAAATGAGATATAGGTTTATTTAATTTTTAGAATAAGAATGAAGAATAATTGTTGAGTGTAGAATATTGGGATTAGGTTGTCTCAACCTTAGAGCCCTAGCATTTGATTATTCTTATGTGATGCATTTATTTATTTTATAGTGTTTATTTTCCCTCAAAAAATTGTTGTTACATTGTGGGACCTACCAATCATGTGACATCCTACATGGCAAGTGACATGTGGAATTTGTAAGCTAAATTAGTGGAGGTAGGAATCCACTTTGGAGGACCTAGATTTGTGCCTAAATTGGTGGCACGTAATAAGTTACTATGTAACTAGCTGTAACAACTTTCTATGTTTGGTTATTATAGATTATGATGGTTGAAGTGTCATGAATGAAAACAGATCCATTTAACTATGACAAGTGGGACCAATGTGATGAGGGTGCCTACACATGCAAGGTATTTGCATGCATGCAGACTCATTGCATCTGCAACACTAATTATTTGGGATAAGTGCTAGATTTAGAAAAAAAGGAAAAAATCATGGGTTCTGACTATGACAACATGCCATAATGAACTCATGTTCACACTTGGGCATGGTATTTTCTTATGGAAATTTTTTGGTACCTTGTTTCATGTTAAGGAATCATAAATACTCATAAAATTAGTGCATTTTGATGGTGATAGGTTGAAGAAATCTTACATGTTGTTATGTTGTTGGAATTACTCTAGATTCTTGTCACAATGTGAAGATTCTTGAGCATTACTTTAGGAGTGTATTGTAACTAATGTTGTTGCTGTTAATACAAGTTGAGCCATATGATTTGGAGTGTGGATTTTTTTTTAAAAGCGTTTTCCCATGTAAACAATGTGTTATGGTTTGCATTATTTATGTGGTTTAATTCTACATCTTCATCTTTCTAAATCTATAACTGTTAAATGTGTCAATTAAGGAAAATTTTGTAACTCTCCCCTACTTAGATTAGTGTAGGAAGTTGCTTCTGCTACTTTTCTTCCTTTTAGTTGGTTATTAGAGCCTAAACAACTTTGATTTTGTTGTTGGGTTTGAAGGGTTTTGTGAGATTATCTTTGTTTAAGTGAGATTTTTATAGAAGGGTGTTGTGTGACCTTGTTGTAGGAAAAATATGGTAAGTAGATATACAAGAATAAAAATGAAGAGGTTTAATGGAAATAACTTTGATTTTGGAATTTAAATATGGAGGATATGATCATAGATAGAGATTTTTGGGTTGCAATATCCATAACTAAATTAGCTATAACATATTAGGATGATAAAATCCCTTTGGAAGAAACTTGGAGACGTTGATCAGGCTAAATCTCTGGTAAACAAGTTGTTCTTGATAAATAAATTGTATTCTATGAAGATGGAAGATGGAGGATTCATGGTAGATCACCTTAATTCATTCAACATGTTGATAGCTCAGTTGGGTTCCATTTGAGATAAGATAGAAGAACAAGAACATTTCATTCTCTTGTTGTCTTCGTTGTTTGACTCGTAGGACCACTTGGTAATGGCTATTAGAAGTACAATAACTAGTTTCAAGATGGATGAAGTGGTATCTTCACTATTATCTGAAAAGATGTGGAGAAAGTCTTCTAAGATGACTAAGGAGGCCCTTGTTTTTTGTGGTAGATCGAAGGAGAGAGGAAAGGAGGACAAGAAATAAAAATAAAAATATTTGGGGAGTTGCAAGTCTCCTAGCAAGTCCAAGGCGAAGTGTTAGAAGTGTGGCAAAACTGGTCATTTCATATTAGAGTGCAAGTAAGAGAAGAAGAATGGAAAAAATAATTTCTTAGATTTTGACTCTGACTAATCCTCTTAGGATGATGCAGATGCATTTTTTGCAGCCTTAAAAACTCATACATTAGAATATGTGTGGTTGATAAACTTGAGTGTTCCCTTCCATAAGACCTCTCACAGAGGACAGTTCTCAAAGTATGGGGAGTACGATGGTGGTAAGGTGTATTTGGGTACTGACTCTTGCTTGAAGATAATTGTTTGTGAACAATCAAAATCAGATTTCCCGATGGTAGAGTGAAGGGGATGGATGTTATCTTGCATATCTCAAGATTTACATAAAAACTACTTTTTGTGAGTAATTTGAATGATAGATGAGTGCAAGTTGTTTTCTAAAGTGGAGGATGTAAGATGCTAAGAGGATCTATGGTGTTGGGATTGGAACCTTGTACAAGCTAGATGCTTGCATGGGTATGTGCAAGATCATCATGGAAAAAATGGGCCCTTAAGTGGCAATGAAAATTCAGAAAAATCAAAGTTAGGCAACTTGACATAAAAATTTGAATAAGATATCTATATTATTTCAAAAATATGTAAAAATATAATATGTGGAAAATTGAATGTAGTTTCTAAACTACTAGGTTAATTTTTGTAAAAAAAAATTCGATTTGGTGAAGATTTGGAATTTCAATGTAGTAGTACTAAAATTTCAAGGAAAAAGAAAGAAGTAGGTGTCTGTCTGACCACCCTAACCATAATAAAATGATAATATTTTTTTATAAGATTTTAGATATAAGTAGAGGACTCATGTTTGGATGTGATGCATATTTTTTTGTAAATAAAATTCAAGTAAATAATTAATTATTATTTTTTTATTACAACTTAAAAAAAATATAAAAACTCGTATGTCTGACCACCTTAACTTGGTCAAAACTTCATGAAATTCATTTTTTTTTAAATCCTATATTATGTCAAGCATAGAATGTGAAGCATGTTTTGGATTCTAAAAATGTGATACCGTTTCAAAGCTATAGATGTTTTTCTATCAGACTATCAATCAGGACTTTAGTCATAATTCTAATAAAAAATGAATAATAATTATTTATTAGATTCAAAGTAAAGTATAATTTATATTGGTAGAAAGATGACAAGCTCCTTTACAAACCCTTTTCATTTCATCAATTTTGGGTAAAATAAAAGTCGTCAGCCACATGGGCGAAGTCTGGAAAAGCAAGGTAAGTTGTTAAACACATTTTTCATGTTGACTTCTTAGGATTGGCAGGTTCGAACCAAATCCCTAGGCATTAAATTTGGTGTCATCATATCGGATATCCAATTTGAATCCGATATCTGATATATTTTAGATATGAGTTTTAAAAAATTTATACAATTTTTAATATATGATTTCAAAAATGCAATAAAGTTTATAATTTAATATATATATAATATACAATAAAGTTTATAATGTAATATATAATATGCAATTTATGATAATATCTTATTGAACTATGTATTTAATATATAATATATTATATTATTAAATGTATAATATTTAAAAATTATTCAATATTTTAGTTAATATATAAATATTTAAATATATATATATATATTACTAATATATAAAATAAATAAATATTATTGCTTCCCTCTCTCTCTCTTCACCTCTATCTCTCCCAAGTCTCTCACTCAATCACTCCTCTCTCTCTCTCTCTCAACCTCTGTCTCTATCTCTGTCTCTCTCTCCAACTCTCCCTCCCTCTCTCCCTCTCCCTCTCTCTCTCTCTCTCTCTCTCTCTCTCTCTCTCTCTCTCTCCAACTCTCTCATCCTCAACCCTAAACCCCCCCCCCTCTCTCTCTCTCTCTCTCCCTCAACTCTAAACCCTTTTTCCCTCTCCCACTCTCCCTTTCTCCCTCTCCCTCTCACTATCCCACTCTCCCTCTCAATCTCCAACTCTCCCTCTCACTCTCTCACTCTCCCACTCTCCCTCTCCATCTCTCCCTCTCCCACTCTCTCTATCTCTATCTCCCTCTCCCTCCCTCTCTCCCTCCCACTCTCCCTCCCTCTATCTCTCCCTCTCTCTCTCTCCTCTCAATATCCCACTCTCCTCTCTCTCCCACTCTTCCACCCCTCCTCTCCCCTCGCCTCCTCCCTCTCTCCTCCCTCTCCTCCCACCTCCTGCCTCCTCCCTCCCCTCTCTCCTCTCTCTCCACTCCTCCTCCCTCCTCCTCCCACCTCCCAACCTCCTCCCTCCCTCCCTCCCCACCTCCTCCCTCCTTCTCTCCCTCAACCCCTAAACCTCTCTCTCTCTCTCTCCTCTCTCTCTCCCTACCACTCTCCCTCCCGCCTCCCTCTCTCCCTTTCTCCTCTCCCTCTCCCTCCCTCCTCCCTCTCCCCTTCCTCTCTTCCTCTTCCTGCCTCCCTCTCCCTCTCTCCTCCTCCCTATCCCTCTCTCATCTCCCTCTCCTCCCTCCCTCTCCTCTCTCCTCTCCCTCTCCCACTCTCCTCCCTCTCCTCTCCCTCTCTCCTCTCTCCCTCCCCTCTCCACTCTCTCCCCCTCCCTCTCCCTTTCTCCCTCTCCCACTCCCACTCTCCCACTCTCTACCATTAACCCTTAGGTGTATGTGGCCAAAAATCGGATATCCTATTTGAATCAGATATCCGATTTGTAAAACTTCGATGTGTATAGTTAAAATCTTACTGTTGTGAAACATTTTGTAATGTTTTCCAAATCAGATATCCGATTATATCGGATATCAGATTTGTGGGCCATAGAAAAACCCCATGTGGGTCATCTTTGTGCATTCCAACGGACCCTACATTCTGTTTGCAGCACTTTACAGGTGACAAACGTGTAGTTTTAGAGAAGAAGAGACAAAAATAAACTTTTTGGAGCATCTTGTACTCAAATTTTTCATAAGGAATGATTTCTTAGCATCTTTTCTGAGGTATAATGGGGAGGAGCAGTCATCAAAAGAAAAACCGTAAGAGAAAGCTGACAAAAGAAAAAATTGAAGAATATAGACAAAGAGATAGAGAAGGTCATAGGAAGAAAAGACAAGGTATGTTAAATATTGGTGAATCTGAGCCCTATGGTATTTCAAGTGAAGAGGAATTTGAATATGTTCAACGTGAAAATGTAGAACATGATATTGAAATTGGGAATGAAAATGTTCAAATTGATATTGAAAATTTTCAAGGTGAAAATGTTGGAATTAGAGATGTTGAACATGATATTCAAATTGGGAATGAAATTATTCAAATTAATATTGAAAATGTTCAAGGTGAAAATGTTGGAATTGAAGATGTTGAACATGATATTCAAATTGGGAATGAGATTATTCAAATTGATATTGAAAATATTCAAGGTGAAAATGTTGGAATTGAAGATGTTGAACATGATATTCAAATTGGGAATGAAATTATTCAAATTGATATTGAAAATTTTGAACGTGAAAATGTTGGAAATGAAGATGTTGAACATAATATTGAAGCAAGTGTAAATTATGTTTCACCAGATTACATGAGAAATGAAGAACCTTGTGTGGAAGAAAGACATATTCCAAATTCAAGACCTTTAAGGACCCTTAAATGGTTAGTTGAAATTGATGATAACATTATAAAAAAAATTGAAGGCAAGAGGTCAACACGAACTATTTGGTTGTGGGCTAGAATAATTTTCAACCAATATTTTAGTGATAAGACATTGACTGAGCAATGCCAAATTTTTGTACAATTGCTAAAGATGCAAAAGATGAGACCTTTGCTAGCCAAATTGAATATTCTTGTGAACAAGAAGACCGAAAAAAACTCTATTATTGTCAAAAATATTTTTAATTCTCTCAAGTCTATTGGAAAAAATAACAAGAAAAAAATATAAGAGAGCTGCTCGGAGAGTCATTAAAACCACCCTAGTAAGCCATCAATTGAAAAAGGCTCGCTTTATGAGACAAACTTGTATTGATTTTGACATAAATCGTAAAACTTTGGATAGAGCACTTGCAAGAAGAGAAAGAATAGATGATCCTCTTCAAAATGACACATGGGATTTTGTTGGGAGGCTTCCATGTGTTGATAAGAAGTTGACCGATAATGTAAAGCAAGCAATTCAGCAATTTTGGCATGATAACTCTAGAGTATCACCCAATGCAAAGGATGTTTTAAAGTTAAGAATTGGTAGTCATGACCATACACTACATCCTAAACATTTCTTGGAATCAAGCCAAACAATGTTGTTCAAAAAATTTATTCAAACACATCCAAATATGGAAATCTCGCAAAGGACTTTTGAAGGTTTGAAGCCATTTTATTGTGTGCCTCTTAAGACTTGTAATAATTTTTGTTGCAAATACCATGTGGATTTTTCAATGTACCATGAACTATTATGCTATATTTGTTCTACTTTGCATACTAATGAAATGTTGTAGGAGTGTGGTGCAATGCATCTTTCGAAATCATCAAGGGACTTGCTAGATCTATTTTTTATGTTCTAGAGATGATGATTCCTTTTTCTATAGAAATGATTGTTTAAATGCGGAGTGCTCACAATGTGGTGGCTTGTCAAAGTTTGTTCAATTTTTTCATGAGAGTTCCAAACATGAATTTGGAAAGAATCTTGTTGAGAAAAAGAGATATGAGATAGTCAAATATACTTTGCAGAGTGGAGGTGAAGGTTCTAGATGCGAGTTGGTTACAAAAGAATGCAGTCTTGCTGATTTTATTTCAGATTTTAAGGACAATATTTTCTACAAATATGCAAGGCATAGTCATAGGTCTTAGTGATTGGATCAAAAATTCAGTATATGTAAGGACTCTTTTCCGATTGGCACTATTATATCAGTGGTTGATTTTGCAGAAAACTATACATTGCAACCAGACAACGAGGTACAATCTTAGTATTAAAATTCAATTCAGATTGCTATTTTTGTTCACATAATGTTTATACATGCACCTGATAGTATAGAGGAGGATCGAAAGATAATCAAAGAGTATCATTTTTATATGAGTGATGATAGATCTCACTCGTCCGAGTATGTCCAACATTGTTTCAAGAATATTTTTGAGTTCTTGCAGGAACATGATATAGCACTGGGACGACATCTCATTTGGTTAGATAAATGTACAAGTCAATTCAAGAATGCTTGTATGTTTTATTGGTTGAGTAGAATGCATGTAGAGAGGGGTGTACCTAATATTTGAATTTTTTTTGAAGCTGGGCATGGGAAAGGGGAGCATGATGGAGTAGGTTCATGTGTAAAGAGATCTCTAGTTAAGGAGCAATTGAAGATTTTAGGAGAAAAATTCAGTGATGCAAGTTCTATTGTTGATTGGTGTAGTTCAACATTGTCACAGGGAGGGACACTTGATTCAGCAATGCATAGATTCTTGTGGTTGGTTGAGGAGGGTACAGTGGGAGGTAGATTGGATTATCATACAATGAAAGATTCTTCAAAGGTGCATTCGTTTTGAAGCTCAGATGCAAACACATGGACCATTTGGACACGATAGTTGGCTTGTTTTTGTCAGAGTTGTATTCAGTGTGAGTGGGATCAATGTGATTCAAGTGAGTGGGTGGATACATGGGTTTCACAGTATCTAACTCCTTTATCTCAAACTATATCCATGCCAAATTACATAATGGAAAGTTCACTTGATTACGACCGGCTTTCAGATCTACTACATCTAGGACATATTTTTGCAGTTGTTGCACCATAGGGGAATGAAGAGAGATCAAAATATTGGTTGGCTTGATGTGCGCGGGTAAAGCACAAGATAACACAATCGATGAAAGATGATAATAGCTTCGTGTATCCTAGAGGTTTAGTTGTGGTTGTAGGAACTTCTGTTGCGAACATACATGATTAGAAAGAATGGCATACCTACATTTGAAGACTACGAGAAACAAAAAACCATTCTCATGTATTCACACCTTGTTATAGCGACAAATGGTAAGTTGTTGAAGCATCATGCCAAACCAAATACAAAAATAACTATGGACACTTAGTAATGTTGATCATGAAGCACTATTGGATACTCTTAAGCAAAGAGATGACCCTTCAGGCACACTTGAATAGAATATTCAAGAATCGAAGGTACAATGCTTAGGTTCATTATGCTTAAGTTCATTAGTGTTCTTTATTTAATATTGATATTTTGTATACTATTGCAATGCAGGTCTCTTTAATAGTGATATTTTGTATGTATTTTTGGGATATTTTTGGCATGATTGATCATGGACCTGCTACAACAATAGCCAGCTTTGATCCTTTCAGAGAGGTATGCGACAAATTACAATAATATAGATTGGTTATTCAAAGCATCTTTTATAGTTTTCACTACCAATTTATCATCATTTAGGTTGTTTAGATTAATATAGATTTGTTAGTCTAAGCATATTTTTTGTTGTGAAAATATAGATTTATCATTTCAAAAAATTTGCGATATTCCTGGCACGATTGATTATGGACCTGCTGCAACAATAGGTAGCTCTGATCCTTTTGGAGAGGTATGCGACAAATTACAATAATATAGATTGGTTATTCTAAGCATCTTTTCTATTGTATGTAGTTTAAGTGCTACCTTGATGGTTTGTATAGGTGCTTGTCACTCCAGAATGTCAACATACTAATCTTGTGGAAGACTATGCCCCGAATGCCTCCAATAGGAAAATTTTGTAAAATTTGAATTTTGAAATGTGAAACAATGTAAAAAGGTCATAACTCTGTATAGGCATAATCTATATCTAGTGATTTTTTTTGAAATATGGGTCAAATGTCTAGCATTCTATAAAGGGTATGTTTAAAATGTAAAGAGATTTTTGTACTTAATCGAGCTACAACCAGAGGTTTTCTTCCTGGTTCTTTCCTATCGGTATGCTCATTTGAACCAGGTTTTGTAATATCTCCTATTTATATATAATAAATTACAATGGCTTGCCATTTTTTTCAAAAACAAAAATGTAAAAAGTTCATGTGAATTCCATTTCCCATGTAATTGATTCTTTGATCTAGCAAAGTGGAAAAAAGGTATTTGGGTGTGCATGATGTTCAAGTTGATTGGGTAAGAGTTTTCTGATGCAAGAGCTACATGGCTTTAAACAACACAATTACAATTAAAGATGATTTAAACTCCAATTTGATCATCAAAACCAAACTTGGGTGCAAATTCACTCCCCAAACCTTGCCACACCCTATAAACTCATCAAAAAAATCTGTTAGGACTTCCAAAAGCTTGATCCAATGTTAAATCTTTCTGCCCCCACATTTCATTGACATTAACACTTTGGAATCTTAAGGGAAATCGTCGGTCCAATGTAGCTCGGAGTGATTCGACATATTTGGGTGCAAAAGAGGACCATACCTAGCGTAAATTTACCCATCTGAACATGTTGGAGTAGCTTGTTTGGTCGTATGAGTTGGAGAATGAAAGTTGCACCACTTTGCAACTTTACACTACTTGCATTTGGCAACTTTTCCCTCAAATAAAAACTCATCACCATGGGAAAACGCCTCCGAGATAGAAAAAACTAAGAGATATTATTGTAGATGGTTCGAATACGATCCCATATCCTCAGATGAAGTGTTTTTAAGCATCATGGTTTTTGAGGAATAGCCCTTCAAAGATTGCTTCCTTTTAGCACTTTGGACTCTTAAGGGAAATAGTTGGTCCAATGTAGCTCGGAGTGATTCGGCGTATTTGGATGCAAATGAGGACCATCCCTAGTGTAAGCATACCCATTAGGACATCTTGGAATAATTTTTTTGGTCGAACGAGTTAGAGAGTGAAAGTTACACCACTTTGCAACTTTACACTGTTTGCATTTGGCAACTTTTCCCTCAACTGAAAACTCATCACCATGGGAAAACGCCTCCAAGATAGAAAAACCGAGAGAGGTTATTGTAGATGTCCCAACATGATCCCATATCCTTAGATGAAGAGTTTGTAAGCATCATGGTTTTTGAGAAATAGCCATTCAAAGATTGTTGCCTTTTAACACTTTGGACTCTTAAGAGAAATCATCGATCCAATGTAGCTCAGAGTGATTCGGCGTATTTGGGTGCAAAAGAGGACCATACCTAGTGTAAGTGTACCCATCTAGACATTTTGGAACAGTCTGTTTGGTCGTACGAGTTAGAGAATGAAAGTTGCACCACTTTGCAACTTTACACTGCTTGCATTTGGCAACTTTTCCCTCAACTAAAAACTCATCATCACGGGAAAACGCCTCCGAGGTAGAAAAAACTAAGAGAGGTTATTGTAGATGGTCCTAACACAGTCTCATATCCTCAGATGAAGTGTCTATAAGCATCACGATTTCTAAGAAATAGCCCTTCAAAGATTGTTGTCTTTTAGTACTTTGGACTCTTAAGGGAAATCGTCGGTACTATGTAGCTCAGAGTGATTCGGCATATTTGGGTGCAAATGAGTACCATACCTAGCCTAAGCATACCCATCCGAATGTGTTGGAATAGTCTGTTTGGTCGTATGAGTTTTAGAATGAAAGTTGCACCACTTTGCAACTTTACACTACTTGCATTTGGCAACTTTTCTCTCAACTGAAAACTCGTCACCACGGGAAAATGCCTCTGAGATAGAAAAAACTGAGAGATGTTATTGTAGATGGTCCCAATATGATCCCATATCCTTAGACGAAGAGTCTGTAAGAATAATGATTTCCTAGAAATAACCATTCAAACATTGCTGCATTTTAGCACTTTGGACTCTTAAGGGAAATCATCGGTCCAATGTAGCTCGGAGTGATTCAGCGTATTTTGGTGCAAAAGAGGGCCATACCTAGCATAATCGTACCCATCTGGATGTTTTGGAATAGTTTGTTTGGTTGTATGAGTTATAGAATGAAAGTTGCACCACTTTACAACTTTACACTGCTTGCATTTGACAACTTTTCCCTCAACTGAAACTCATCACCATGGGAAAATGCCTTCTAGATAGAAAAAACAAAGAGAGGTTATTGTAGATGGTCCCAACATGATCCCATATCCTCAGATGAAGATTCTGTAAGCATCATGATTTCCGAGAAATAGCCATTCAAAGATTGTTGCCTTTTAGCACTTTGAACTCTTAAGGGAAATCATCGGTCCAATGTAGCTCAAAGTGATTCGGTGTATTTGGGTGCAAAAGAGGACCATCCCTAGCATAAAAATACCCATCCAAATGTGTTGGAATAGTTTGTTTGGCTGTATGATTTAGAGAATGAAAGTTGCACCACTTTGCAACTTTTCCCTCAACTGAAAACTCATCACCATGGGAAAACGCCTCCAAGATAGAAAAAACCAAGAGATGTTATTGTATATGGTCCCAACACAATCTCATATACTCAAATGAAGAGTCTATAAGAATCACGATTTCTGAGAAATACGATTTGAAGATTGCTTCCTTTTAGTACTTTGGACTCTTAAGCGAAATCATCGGTCCAATGTAGCTCAAAGTGATTTAGCATATTTGGGTGCAAAAGAGGACCATACCTAGTGTAAACATACCCATCCGGATGTGTTGGAACAATCTATTTGGTCGTATGAGTTAGAGAATGAAAGTTACACCACTTTGCAACTTTATACTGCTTGCATTTGGCAATTTTTCCCTCAACTGAAAACTCATCACGATGGGAAAACACCTCCAAGATAGAAAAAATCAAGAGAGGTTATTGTAGATGGTCCCAAAAAAATCCCATATCCTTAGATAGAGAGTCTATAAGCATCATGGTTTTTGAGTAACAGTCCGTCAACAATTGCTGCCCTTCTACACTTTGGACTCTTAAGGGATTTCGCTAATTGAATGTAGCTTGGACTGCTTCGGTTTTTTTGGGTGTGAAAGGGAACCATACCTAACCTAAACTTACCCATTTGGATGTGATGGAACAGTCAGTTTGGTCATACGAGTTGTAGAACAAGACTTATTGATGCCTCAAATCGAACTCCAATGTTGTTTTTTATGCGAAAAAAAGCCATGAGACCATAGCTTGTTGCAAAAAACTAGTCAAACATATTTATTTCAACCCTATCACAACTTCTAGAATCTTAACTTGCACTTCCTTTTACAATTTTAATAATTTTCCTTCAAAAGACTACATGGCAATTTTGATAATTTTGAAGCAAGAATGCATTTTTGGCATATTGAACCCCTAGACTCAAAACTTCAACTTAATACACCTTTAATGGTATTCATTGACCTTATTTAGCATAAATAGATCACACCTAACCTCTCAACCTATCAACCTTCAAATGTCTAATCTTGCAAATAGTAGATTAGGTGGGAAACTAGAGAGGAAGAGTTGATGGTGAGTGGCCTAGTGAAGGCTAGAGAAGAAGAGTTTGAGGAATATGGTGTTAGGACATGGGATTGTCCTTGGTTGTCATATTTGGTTGTGTGGAAAACACATGCTACTATGGGGATGGTTCTAACCATAAATAACCTGAGAAAGATTGTGAAGAGAACTCGAGGAGTATGGTGGAGGAGCACCTAAAACATGTAAGATTTCATGAATTGACAAGGCCATTCCTCCTTCTGTATAGGTTGTACCTCAGAGGAATGGGCATGAATTAGATAGGGGTAGGCATAGAAACAAGTTTTTAGGGGTGATAAAGGGATTGGAGTGGTCTGAGAAGGTTGCCTTGTTAAGAAATGTGGTCTCATAGAATTCCATGACAAGCAAATGCAATTGACAACTATTAGACTAGTTTTTAGTTATGCAATGTGAAGTAATTGCATAACTGCTTAGGTTGAATTTGTAAAAACTATATTGCTATTGAATTTTTTTCATCTATCAGCATCTAGTTGTTAGTTATGCAATGTGAAGTAATGCTTTGAGTTTGAAATATGTGCAATGCAATGTAATTAGCGATATAAATATAAACTAAATAATATAACCATTCTTTTTTATGCTATTGTAAATTGATATTTAACCATTGCTCAAGATAAAATTTTCAAAGAGTTTAATCATGTACATGAGGAGCACAATAAATTTTGATTGTTAACTTCTATATATCAAATTATCCAATAATCAAGTGTATGTCCATATACAAAAATGGCATTGACGCCAACTCAAACAAAGTTTTACAAAATGTGGCATATGCCATCTCAATATCTATTCAAAATTTACATGCCAAAATGTCTATCTCATCCTAAACTACTGGTGGATCATCAAAATGGAGCCTCTTTGAAGCACTCATTAGCTCTAAAGGTAGTTGCACAAGAAAAATTCAAACCACAATTGAGATTAGTTATACTATATAATTTAAAATTGAATAATTAACATCAAAATCAATATACATTGAATTTTAATTGAACTATAAAATTGAAATCTTGATTACCTGAAATATACATCTCTTCAGGTCAGGATTCCTAGAATATACCAGACCAACTTTGAAATGACAATCTATATATGTGAACAAAAACATAAAATTGATCCAAGGTAGCATACGATTATTGGTAATAGGAACCTATTTACCAAACACAAAATAAAATAAACACATACCTCTTTAGGTTGATCATTTTCTTTATCTCCTTCAGGTGTTTCAAAACCTCCTCCTTGAGGTGTTTCAATAGCTACTCTTTGAGGTGTTCCAATACCTACTCCTTCAAGCGGTGTGTCACTTGTCAACAACGATGTATAGCTCATAATCGCCTGTACATAAAAATGACAAGTACATATGAAACTATCAATCTATGTTGATGTATGTATAATCAATATAAGATCTTAAAAATCTTAATTCATTCCAATTTGAGTTCAATTACCTTTCCCTTATCTAAATTTGTGCCTCCATAGTCTAGACGAGGTTGCACCTCACTCGCACTAGGTATTTCCTACAAGAGGAAAATAAGATAAACATATAAGTTATTATATAATTTCATTAATGAAAATTCAAATGACAAGCAAGTATATAATAAAAAATGTAAAAGAGAGTGCAAAAATATATACTATGTGTGTATCGAAGCCAAATGAAATGGCCCTAGGGGTGCTATTAGTAACTCGTGTGAGCTCCTCCTCAGACATCAACTTTTAAATAGACCATGTAAATCAATATTAGTATTTTATACTATCTCTTATTAATATTCATTTAAAAACAAATACAAGTTATGAATTTACAACTTAAATCTTACCTGTGTCACTATTCCAACATCCCTCTCTCTAGCAGGAGAGGACTCTATAGGGTGTGTTCCACTCCCCTGCGATTGATCTATAATGTCCACATCATGGAGGTCATAATCAGAAGTGTCCAAGGGATGCTCAGTGGGTTATACAAGAGGACCCAAGCATATCTGGTGGCACATAGTGCAAGTATGTGGCTCACAAATATGTGGACTTGAGGAGGATGATGCAACAACACTCAAGCCTTCACCAACATCACCAGAATGTGGCTGAGCTACTGTAGAAGCATGTGAAACCAAATGACCACTCAAAGAGTGAATAGCCTAAATAGTCTGTGTGGCTACATCCTAGATAATCTCTGGATGATATACTGGAGGTGGTGGAGGAAGGGGAGGAGATGGAACATATGGGTGTGGGACTACTCTAATTGCCCCTGGTCTATCTTGGGGCATACCTCCACCGATGCCCTGGAAGGGTTTAATGTCAAAGTAATTGACATGATGCCCTAACACAAACTCAACATATAATTTTTTAATATAGTAAAATGGTATATCAAAATTGTTGTTCGATTTTTTTTCAAAAACCATACACCAACGATCCCAAAAGTTATCTACAATGTCCCTATTCATGCACCATTTTATAGAAAGTTTTGGTTTCTTAACATTCACTGGCAAACTAGTGCGGGGATTAGTGAATAAAGAGGCTATTTAGGCTTTGGTTATTTGGAGATCTTTCACATCATCGTAAGACAATCCACATGCATAATATTCCCTCATTTCTTCTTGCCACGAATGAAAGACATTATGTTGGGTGGAGAGGGTTTCTATATTTTTAATTATTTCCTTCAATGTGTTTTTCATATCTCTCAATCAAGGGATTGTCTTATAAACTTCATAAATGCCCCTCAATTGCCCCAATTTTTCACCAATTAAGGCTTCAATTGGTGGCTGCAGAGGTGTTGGAACATTTGGCTATGGAGGTGGTGGAGCATTTGGAATTTGTGCATTTTCATTCTCAGCCACAATACCTGATTAAAGTTAAAAACTAATTAATCTGATTGAAATTACACAATATAAATGAAATTATTGTAAAAAAACCTTAGTTTTTAATAAAAATTAAAAAAAAACCCTACATTTTCACAAAAATCCATAACAAACTCTAATTTTTGATAAAAATACATCAACAACACTAGTTTTTAATCAAAATCCATTCAAAAACATTATTTTTTAATAAAAATTCATTGTAAACTCTAGTTTTTAATAAAAATCAATAAAAACCCCTACTTTTGAAAAAAAATCATAAAAACTACTTAAAATTAATAGAATCTACTTGAAAAATTGATTACAACATTAAGAAAACCAAAAACTTACCTTTGAAATTAGATATCTGGTAAAAGTGAATATCGGATTTTCACTTCTCCTTGTGTGTGCCCATGTCCAAGATGTGAGAAATGAACTTTTAACAGTCGACTATTTTTATTTATATTGTTTGTACAAATCGGATATTTGATTTGGATCGGATATCCAATTTGTAGAAACTAGGTTTGGGTTTTTCTTTAGATGAATGTACTGACACCTGAGCCAAAAAATGTCAACTCGACATTTCCACGTTTTTGAGTCTATCCAATTTTTGATTTTTTTCCCATCGCCACTTTTTGGCCCATCAGGATCCTACACATACCCGCACGGTTTAGTGCAATAGTTCCTTTGATACACCAAATAAGAGACCTTTGGATTCTTCATCCTCACCATCAAATTGTACATAAAATAAGTTAGTTGCAGCTACATCTATTGGTCATGCATTTTGGCTACCTAAGGGTGCTCATTTCATGAAAATGAAGCTTCTTATAGAGAAGATAATGCTATGGAACCAATGAATTGGTCACATTGATAAGAAGGCTCTTAGAGCCCTAAAAAATAAGATCCTTGTTGAAGGCTTTGATGATTTCAATCTTGAGATTGAATTTTGTGAACATTGTGTTTGTGGAAAAAAACATTGTACTTCTTTTTACTTTAGTTTTCGTAAGTCTTTTGTGATTTTGGACTATGTTCATGCAACTGTATTTGGTCTATGAATGTTCCTTCATTGTAAAAATCTACATATTTATTTCTTTCATTGATGATTATAGTAGGACATTCGTTTATTTTCTTAGAAGTCAAGATGAAGTATTTAGTCAGTTTAAGGAGTTTAAAGCCTTGGTTGAAAATTGAACTAGTAGAAAGATTAAGTGTTTGAGAGCTGATATTGGTAATGATTTTTGTTCATCAAAGTTTGACAAGTTTTGTAAAGTACACGCATTAAGAGAAATATGACAACTCCATACACCCTAGAATAACATGGAGTTTCAGAGATGATGAACAAAACGTTGATGGAGAGGGCCAGGAGCATGTTGATTGGTTTTGGCCTTGAGTAGAAGTTTTGGCTTGAAATGGTAGCTATTGCATGTTATCTAATCAATAGATCTCCTACATTGATGCTTTTCAAAAAGACACCCATGGAGTTGTGGTTTGATAAAAATACTTCATTGAGACATCTTAGAGTATTTGATTGTGACGCTAACAATCATGTTCTAATTGAGAAGAGGTCTAAATGGGAGAAAAAGGTAGTTAAGTGTATCTTCATATGCTATGGTATCGGTGTGAAGGGGTACAAGATTTGTGATCCAAAGGACCAGAAGGTTCTCTATAGAAGAAGTGTAATTTTCAAAGAGATGGAACTTTCCATTATTGAGCTACAACCAGAGAAAGAAGAGAAACAAAATGAGGTAGTTCAAATTCCACCTACTTTAATGAAAGGTGGACTATGCACTCCTATTGGAATTGATGATGAGGAGCTTTAAATATTTTGAAGAGGAATACAAAACTCAACCTCAACAATTGAGGAGGTTTGTGTGTGTTAGACTACAATTGGAAAGGTTTGGTTATTTTTTATGGGGTTCTAGTTTTATTTTTTCTTTGATTGCTAACACTTATGAGCTTAGGACTGTTAAACAATCTACAGTTATGAGCGATGCAAATTCCTATATGAAATCCCATGGATGAATTGAGAAAAATAAGACTTGGAATCTGGTAACCTTACTTGATGGATGTAAGCTCACTGGTTGTAAATGGGTGTTGAAGAAGAAGTGTGGTCCTGGTGGTAATATTGAGAAGCATAAGGCATGGTTGGTCACTAAGGGGTATTCTTAGGTGGAGGGAATTGACTATGGTGAGATATGACTCTCCTTTTGTGAATCCAACATTCCTTCATAGTGACTTGGAGGAAGAGTTTTACATGTCATAGCTAGAGAATTTTGTTGTCAAAGGTAGAGAAAATATGGTTTACAAAATGAAGAAGTTTGTATGGTTTGAAATAGTCTCCTAGAATGTGGTACCATTTTTTTTTATACATTTACATTGTCATTGGGATTTTTGACATTTAAATATGACCATTGTGTATTATAAATCTTATAATGGTTGCATTCTCGTTATTGTTTTATATATAGATGATATGTTGTTTATTAGGAATGGTAAAATTATGATTTAAGATTTGAATTCTTAGTTGTCAGTATAGTTTGAGATGAAAGATATAGGTGCAACTAGGTATATTCTTGGGATGGAGATCAAAAGAGATAGAGCTAACAAATATTTTTAGTTGAGCTAGAGAAATTCTGTGAACTTAGTGTTGGAGAGATTCAACATTGTAGATTATAGCTAGTTAGGTGTTCTTGTGATACAAGGGATGTTGGAATCAAGGAACACTAAGAGGGGGGGAGGGTGAATAAGTGTTCCATAAAATTTAACTTTATTAATTTGATCTTTAAATCACTTACAACATTGAACCAAAAAAAAGATGCATGAACATAAAGCAATCAACCATAACACCATAACACAAGGATTTTTATGTGGAAAGCTTGTTAGGAGAAAAAAAACTATGGAAGGCCAATCCACAGTTGAGTATACTCAAATATAAGTGTTTGCAAATAGGAATGCACATGCATTTAGGTGCATTGCCTAGAGCTCACTACTTAGATAAAAAATGAAGAATCATTATCTATAAACATTCAGATAAAATCCATTTGAATATTTGAATTGAGAGAATAGAATCTACTAATGCCTGATTACAGTTCTGATTAAGCACATCAATCACATTCTTTGACCTTCAGTCTAATTCTTCTCTTTTGTTATGTCTTCTTTAATTCACATCACAAATCCTGTTATGCACAAGTGAAACTATGCATAATTTCTGTACAATCCTTATAACTTTTGCAACACACATCAAAACACTTGGTGCATACATCCAAATGATTTAAATGATCACTTATATATATCCGCAACTAAATATTTAATCAACCACATGTCGGCTTCAATAAGATAGAATATTTACAAACCGTCGGCTCAATCTATAGATAATTTTCAATGCGCACCAAGCAAAGTCAGTCACAACATAGTGAAGACCCAAAACAACATGTATTGAGCACAAAAAACTTTAACAATTAACCCACAAAGATCCACAACATGGTAGATTCACTTAGTCGACCTTCTTGCACTGTTAAACAAAAAATTAATCAACCGGATCTTCTAACTTTCACACCAATGAATGTGAACCTTGATGATTCTCGAATAAGATAGTATGTACACCAAAATACCTTCCCTGAGATCCACAATGCAAAATGATAATAGGAAATTACATATAATTCGATATATACAACTCTGTCGGATACTTTGTTCTAGCTTTGATAGATAATACATTTCTTCGATCTAGCTTTTAGTATGAGAAATTACTTAAGTGCAGATTGAATCACTGACTAGGGTTTCCATCAATGACAACACCAAATGAAATTTGCAGTGTCTCTTGCCAACAATCTCCCTCTTTGGCATTGATGGCAACACTTAGTGAAAAATGACTAAGTGTTGGATTAGTACCAACATGAATACACTGCCAACCTTCAAAACTTCAAAACACAACTCCCCCTGAGATGAATATGACATTTTTCATTTTCCCACTCTCCCCCTTTGACATCACTAGCAAAGACAGGAATCCGTATACCAAAAATCAAATAAAATTGCTATGAACAAACTACATATGTACAAACATACATCTACAACTTACATAAACTTGAATATGTCTGTAAAATTACTTTTGAAGAAGCTCAAATTTGTGTCCCAACTCTTTTTGAGACTTTCCAAAATAGTCATGTGACCACATAATAAGTAAGATTGCATCTTTGTTGACTCAAGGTTTGTCGGATCACTGAAAAACATAGCATCCTACGCTTCCTTCAATACATTATGCATTATATCCATCTTAGGACCAATTAGTCCTCTAAGCTCACATACTCTTTCAACAAGTATGCCTTCTTCATGCTTCAAATTTTTGGTTTTGTCAAGCAAGGATATGACTTGACCTTCATGCTTGCTCATAGAAATTGTTAGAGGATCAAATGCTTCAGAAATATCTGCTAACTGTTTCTCATATTCCTTCATTTTATTTTCAATGTCATCAGTGAACTTAGACAATGATAAGCATGACTTATAAATGTTTCCACCTTCTAAAAAAGAACCTTGAATATCTTTACATAGGTAGCTAACAAATATTTATCATTAGAAATCATTCACTTCAATCTATCAAACCTGTTTGCATCAAATTCCTTCTAAACCTTATCCATAGTTGAATTTTCAAGGGACTCAAAGTGAGTACTTATAGAATTAAAAAGTTTCTTCAGTTGATTGGATGGAGAATTGGATGAATCCTTGACATATGTATGCATGATTTTCTCTAGAATACCAGATGCAAGATTTAACAACTCACTGTCTTCAATGTGAGATTTCATAATCTCCTCCCTTGCCTTGGCCCGAGCAAATGATGCTACCTTCATTTTATCAATTGGAGATAGAGTGGCCAAGTTGATAGGACCTTTGACTAGTTCAGAATCAAACTCCTCTTGTTGTTCTTCCAAAAAATCCTTTACTGCCTTAGCAGTGTCTCTTGCTTCCACAGGAATCTCCTTTGCTTCAACCTTCTTTTCTTCAATCACTGATTATTCCTTAGCTTCAGGAATCTCAATTTCATCAACTAACACAAATTTAGGAGCTTCAATGTCCATAGGAATTTTAGCATCTTGCATGTCAAGAGGATTTAGACTATCATCAAATGTATCTTCTTTTTCTTTTTCATTTAATGGACTAGATGGAGTATCTTCACTATGAGTTTCTTCAAAAACAACATTATATCTATTTTTCAACAACAATGCCTTCAAGATTTTCTCAGTGTCTTTTGCAACTTCTTTAGTTTGTCCAATCATCAACTTGTTTACCCTTTTTTTCTCTTAAAATCCCTTTTTGCATCACTTAGGATCTTCTTCATTTCATCCATTGACATCACCAGACACAGATGAAGAATTATTTGTTCCCTCATTTGCTCTTCTTTAGTTCTTGCATTCACTCTCCTCATTTCTAAAACTTCATATAATCCTTAAGGTAACCCATACATTATTTCAATCAGAGTCATATTGAAATTATTCAAATACTTTATTGTGGCTTCATCAAAAATTTGTTGACTGACATTATCAAAGGTGTCAAACCATTCACACAATGGCCTAAGATTACCATCCTTAATCAAGGCTTTTTCCACTTCTTCTATAGACATAATTGATTTGTCAATTTTCACCTTTTTCTTTGATTTCTCTTCATCAGAGGGCTTGTCCTTAGAGAATTTTGATGCTTTAGAACCCTTTTGCTTAATTTCTTCCACTTCATCAGATTCAATTTCTTCATCTTCTGAAACAACAACATAGACTCTTGTGCATTTATCCTTCTTCCTCTTTCCTTCTCCCTTAGATGTCTTGACTTGAGATTTCACAAGGCTTGAATTCTTTGCAGGACTAGATGAGAGATGAGAGATGCTTGTAGATCTAGATCGGGTAGAGGATGTTGGTGGACTAGCTGACTTAGTTTTAACTATCTCTCCTTTTTCAGCTTCTTATCTTTTCTTCCCTGCTTCCCTCACAACTTCAACAGATATACCAAGGGTTTCTACAAAGGCTTCAACTTCCTTTCTCACTCTCCTGACTATCACATGCTTCCTTAATTGATTATGCACTTGTATATCCTTCTATGAAAAGGTACCAAACCTTTGTTTTGTTGGATCTTGAGGTTTACTCAACAAGTGTTCAACATAGATTTCCAAAATGTGTTCTTTGACCTCATAACCCATAGGCATTATCCACAGTGTTCTAGGTTCTACAACTTCCATTAACAACTGATCAATATCAACCATGAAGCAAATTCTGTCTTTGTACTCTTCAAAAATAGATTTGGGAATCCTTTCCTTAGCTTGCATTACACTTTGAAAGTTCTTGAAATAACCCCAAATAGTAGTTTTTCTTGCCTTGATATCTCCAATTTTGTATAACATATTCCTGATTTGAATAGCTATAAGTATATCACCTTTCTAATACACTTTTCCAACTCTCAGAACTTCATTCATGAAGTAGAAGAATAAACATGAAAGAAAATTACCATACTTGAAAATGTTCTTCTTATCTTTATTTTTCCAAGATTCTCAATTAGTTGGCTTCTAAGTAGTTCACATAGATCATACTCTGCATTTTATTTGATCATCTGATATGCTACATAAATTGCATTATCGGATACAAAATTATCCCAACTGGAGTGATAGATTTTGTAATCAATAACCAAGTATGTGCAGGATCATGATGGGCCAAAAAGTGGTGATATGTAAGTGATATGATGGACCATGTGGCTTTCGACTTTTTACTAACCCAAAATTGATGAAATAAAAAGGGTTTTTAAAGGCAATTCTCTGCTTTCCACCAATATAAATTATGTTTTACTTTGAATTTAATAAATAATTATTATTCATTTTCTATTTGAATTATGACTAAATTCCTAATTGATAGGATGATTCAAAAATATCTATAGATTTCAAATGATATCGTATTTTTTGAATCCAAAACATGCATCACATTCTATGCTTTGCATACTATAGGATTAAAAAAATAAAAATTGAATTTCATGAAATTTTGACCAAGTTAAGGTGGTTAGACATACGAGTTTTTATATTTTTAAAAATTTGTAATAAAAAATTCATAATTAATTATTTACTTGGAAAAAATTACAAAAAAATATGCATCACATCGGGACATGAGTTCTATACTTATATCTAAAATTTTATAAAAAAATATTATCATTTTATTGTGGTTAGGGTGGTCAGACAAACACCTACTTCTTATTTTTTCCCTGAAGTTTAAGTACTACTGCATTGAAATTTCAAATTTTCACCAAATAGATTTTATTTTTTAAAATAAACCTAGTAGTTTACAAACTACATTCAATTTTCTACATATTCTATTCTTACATATTTTTGAAATAATATAGATAACTTATTCAAATTTTTATGTCAAGTTGCCTAACCGTGATTTTCTAAATTTTCATCACCACTTAAGGGCCTATTTTTTCCGTGATGATCCTGCACATACCCAACCATAGAGGAAAATCTGACATCCACTTTGATGATATCATTGATTTTCATGGCACTTCTGTCAAAATTTGAACTGGTTGCATCTTTGACTATTTGGTTCTTCACGGATTTCATCGTCGACAACCCACCAGATGAATTCAAACTAGTAACAATCCTTATGGCTTCCTTTGTAATCTTGAAAGGATGACTTAACCACATAAAATCATCATGCACTTGACTCAATATATACCAAACCCATTCATTTTCTTTGAACATGAGAAACTTCAGAATTTGAGTGAACTTCTTCTCCTCCAAAGTCTTGAATTCAGGTTTTACACAAAACTATTCTCCCAAAATGTGATTGTTGTACAAATTCAAGAACTAGGAGCTTCCTAATTCTTCAACATTTCCATGAATGTATGCCCTAATATCTTCGATATGAAAAACACCATACAAAATGAATGAAAATGCACCTAATGGTTCTGTATCAATGGACTTGAACGGGTTCCATTTGAATTTTAGATGGGGCCTATCCTTAATGTCGACATATTTATAGAGCAACCATTTCTAGAATTTTCAAGTTCATGAGTTCATAGATAAATACCTTTTGTCGGATTAGGGTTTGATCACTGAATCGTCTTCAGACTTGAATTGTCACCAAAGTTCACTTCAGATCTCTCCAAACTTCTTGTTCTCAAAGTGCAAGGTGATAAATGAGAGATAGAAATGAATTTTTATCATTCGTGCACCTAATGTTTTATTCGCAATAAATGTTTTTGCCCTAGGTCATCCAGATACCCTATTTTCACAAACTATGAAAGAAAATTCTTCAGCGGACCTTCAATTTTGCATAAATTTCCTCCACAAGAGATCCCAAAATATCTGCACATTAATAATGCAATCAATGCTATCTTCCATATTCTAGAATCAACTACCGATAAGGGGTTTAAAATATTTTCTTGAGAACTCTCCCTGGGCCAGAGGCCTCAAACTAATTCCCGAATGAATTACTAGAACCAAATTTTGGTGTTGGCTCATTTTTTGCAATAGAAGGACTCTTCTTCACCCATGTCTTCTTCATTTGATTCCTGGTCTCATTTGTAGTAACTTTTCCTTTTTCTTTTGTCATCTTTCTACATGTTTTTTCTTTGATTTACCAAACCCTTTCTACTTCTACAAAATCTAGCAATGTGACCGGATTTGTTACAGTTGTAGCATATCACATTTCTTTGTCTAGACTAGTTATTCCATTGATTTTCTCTTGATCTTCACTAGTTAGAAATATGGCCAAATCTATTGCATGCATAACATCTGACATCTCTATTGAAAAAGTTGTTTGACATATTTCTGCATTCAACTAACTTATGACCATACTTATTGCAATTGAAACACTGACCAAAAAATGATGAACCATTTGGATTGATTATGCTTCTACACTGAGTAGCCATATGACCAAATTTATTGCAAACAAAACAATACCCATTGAACCTTTCAACATTAGGTTATCTTACTAGATACCTTCCATCTTTGTTCATCTGATTTCCTTTCCTAAATCTCCTTTGTCCAGATCCAAAGCTTTCTCCTTCCTCATATCCAAGACCTCACTTGTCACTTCCAGTTCTCTGACTTTTAATTAGTTCATCAAGCTTAGTTGAGCTAATCCTAAACTTCTCCTTGTATTCATTTTTAGTAGCAAGTTCATCTTTGACTGTAATAATTTATCTTTCAAGATCTTCTTCATTGTTTTTGGATTGGGGCAATTCAAGCGCCAAATTAATGAATCCATCATTAATTCTATTACATTCTTCAAATTTCTCTTTCAAATACTGAGAAAGATTATCCTCATTCTTCTTTATGTCTTTAGTCTCCTTGGTCATCCTCATCATAATAGATTCCATCTCATGCCTTAGAACAACATTTTCTCTAGTGAGCTTTTCACATTCTTCTATCTTTTCCTTCAAGGCTTGACTCGGGTGTTCATCTTCTATGCTTTTACTGTCTTTCTACTTGATCTGATCACAAAGTTCCTTTGTCTTTTCTCTTGAATCATTGATTTTTTCTTTCAATAATTGAATGAATTCCTTAGAATTTATGAGACTTTCTTGTAATTCCCTGACTTCAGATTTAGATTGATCAAGATCATTTAGTGCCACCAAAAGTTATTGTTGTAGGCTGCTTGAATCCATTGAATCAATTTAATTGATCTTCCCCAAGCTTTAAAACTTCTTTTGAGGAACTAGGCTCTAATACCAATTATTGGAATCAAGGAACATTGAGAGGGGGGTGAATCAATGTTCTACAAAATTTAACTTTATTAATCTGATCTTTAAACCACTTGCATCATTGAACCAAAAGAAAGATGCATGAACACAAAGCAATCAATCATAACACCATAAAATAAGGATTTTTACATGGAATCCCTATTAAGGAAAAAACCACGATGGAAGGCCAATCCACATTTGAGTATACTCAAATATAAGTGCTTACAAATAGGAATGCACATACATTCAAGCACACTTCCTAGAGCTCACTGCTCAGATACAAAATGAAGAATCAAAGTCTACAAAAAATTTAGATTAAATCCATCTAAAGATTTGAACTAAGAAAATAGCATCTACCAATGCTTGATTATAGTTCTGGTTAAGCACATCAATCACATTCTTTGACCTTTAGTCTGATTTTTCTCTTCTGCTATGTCTACTTTAATTCACAACACAAATCCTTTTATGCACAACTGAAACTGTGCATAATTGCTCTACAATCCTTCTAACTTTCACAACACACATATACACACTTTGTACATACATCTCAATGATATAAATGATCACATATATTTATCCACAACTAAATATTTAATCAACCACATGTTGGGTTCAATAATACAAAATGTTTACAAATTGTCGGCTCAATCTATAGATAATTTTCAATGTGCACCAACCAAAGTTGGTCACAACATAGTGAAGACCCAAAACAACATGTCTCGAGAAAAAAACACTTTAAAAATTACCCCACGAAGATCCACAACATGGTATATTCACTTAGTCGACCTTCTTGCACTATTAAACAAAAAATTAATCAACTGGATCTTATAACTTGCACACCAATTAATGTGAACCTTGATGATTCTCAGATAAGATAGTATGTACACCAAAATACCTTCCTTGATATCCACAATGCAAAATGATAATAGGAAATTACTGTGAACCCCTAAACCTCCAAATGCACAAGAACAAAAAACAAGTCACATTGTTAGATCAAATGCAAACAAGCATGAAGGATTCCCCATGAAATCCATCTACTAAACTCAAACTAGGAAGAAAATGAAGAACAAAACTTAAATAAATGAGAGTTAATCCTAATTAAGCAAGTAAAATAGTGATCCCATAGGGGAATTGGTGCGAATTGAATGTTGAAATTGGCCCTTTCCCAACTCCTAAGTTGCAATGTGAGTGATTTTAAATTGATCAAATCTCTCCAAAGAGATTTGAGCATAACCTAGCTATAAATAATGAAAATGATGAATGGTTGAGTAGAAATGGGCAAAATTAGCTCTCAATGTGAGGAGAGTAACTTTGCATGTAATTGTGGATGTTGAATGAGGAGAGAAACCTCCAATTTATAGATTTGAATTTAGAAGAAAGAGCAATATTTGGGCAATGTGGGACTAACTTTTACCCAATGGTTGAATGCCACTTGTCACCATGTGAATGGTTGATGTTTGTGCAAGTTTTGGCCAACCTACCAATAAATGCAATTAGTTTGAATTTGAATTTGTGAAATGAATTGTTGAAGAGGGAAGGAAAATGAAGTTAATGTCACTTGGCTCAAGGCCAAGGACATGTAAGAGGCCTTAAATGCCTTGTTGGAAGGACCAAGTCCACTTGGACTTTTTGAATTCAAATTGAGAGAATATTCCCTTTTGATGCCATGTGAGGGAAAATAGATAATTAAATAAATCAAAGTAATTGATTTATTGTGCAAGTTGCATTCTCTAGAGGATTTTAGTGAGAGGGATTAACTTAATCAAGGTTTTGATTAATTTAATAGGAGATTTGATGATTTGACAATTTTGACTAAAATAGATGAATTAATTTAAATCAGAATTGAGAGGAAATGATTAATTAAATAAATGATTTGATTTGTTTAACTAAGGAGGCATATGTTAGATTAAATCAAATAAGGTTTAATTTATTTAATTTAATAAGAGGACTTTAGAGATTTCAATTAAATAAAATGATTTATTTAATTAAACAAAAATGTAAGGTTAATTAAATTAAATTGATTAATTTAATCACTAGAGGAGGAAGACTTAATTAAATGAATAATGATTCATTAAATTAAGAGACAGAATATGATGAAATGCTGAGAGTATGATTCTAGAGGAAATGATGTTAGTAATCAGGATCAAGTGTGCTGAACCGAAAATGTACATTTTCCATGTCTACATTTTGCCCCTCTTTGAAGTAATGTACTTGTTGCATTGATTCAAAGAATAAACTGCTATGATCAAAAAGTTCAAAATTTTCTCGATTTTTTTAGATGCCCCATGGTTGCCCCAATGAAAGGATATTGCTTGATATTTCCTTCTCGAGAGATTGGACGAAAGCTTTTAATTTTTGGATGATCTCGCGAAAACAGGTAGATAAAGTGTCGAACAGTCTTAGAATGCCCCAGATCGTCCAAAATGCGTTTAAAAATGCCACAAACGGTGCAAAATGACCCTCGGTTGGATGAAAATGGGATTGGGAGACCAAAACTTTAGTTGGAAGGTCAAATTAGGTAAAAAAACCCTAATTTTTAGGCTTAAATAGACCTTGAGGGGTCACTTTCAATGCATTTGCAATCTTAATCTTTTTACAATTTGACACCTTGAGCTCTGAGTCTTGGTCAAGATGGCACAATGGTAGCTTCCCAGGTATATGTCAGAGCGGGTACGAGTGCATCAACGACCAATCGCCGCAGGACCCACAGTATGTACTCCTATCCAACTTTCATTTTTCTCACTATTCGTGCATTAAATAGGGTTTAGGTTTGGTTTAGGTGACACGACAATATAGAGTGTCACAGAAAATTGTAGGTCAGGGCCGCGCGATCCTATATAGAACCGCATATGCATAGAGTGCCACATGGCACTGTTTAGGAAATTAGGGTTTCAGCTCCAAACCCAGTCGCACGCATAAGTAGCACCGCGTGACGTAGTTTGTCAAAATGGGTGTGCCAAATTCTACAGCGTGGCGCAGTTTGGAACTTTACAAATTGCGCCACATTTGTGAACAACGTCACTTTTTTTGTTCCAAATACGAAATATGACATGGGTAGCAGATTTTTCTTTAAGGAAATTGATGTGGTACCTTCCCTTGTGTAGGAGCATCTTGAGGTACTTCATTCGAGGGAGCAGCGGTGGCCGGTACTTGAGAGATTACAGGGTATGCACGTATACCTTCAGGAATAGCTTGGGATTCTCGGGCTATGGTACGTTGCATATGTCCCTCCTATTCAGACATATTCGGGCATGATGACTGCCCTAGCCGAGTAGTGGCATAGCGAGACATCATCCTTCCATCTTCCTACTAGCGAGCCCACCATTACCCTCAAGGATGTCTGGCACATTCTTTGATTACCCATCCATGGAGGCCGAGTGATCTACAATATGGAGGAGGATAGGGATGCCTGCTTTGATGTTATGGGCATTGATGAGCTTATCCTTTGTGATGGTCAAATAGACTTGGAGCGATACCGAGGAAGGGCACCTACTTATAGATTGATTGTGGCTACCGTTATTTCTGGTCTTGTATCTCCTGATCGACGTGGCTGATATTTTAGTCTAGGTTGGGGATTGGCCTGGTAGCAGATGTGCGTTCATCGAGAGTGATTTGCCTGGGGACCAGTATTGTTGGCCTCTTTGTATAGAGATTTGCATGAGTTTGCTTACCTGGATAGTCAAGCTCTTGGGGCTGGAGTTACCCTTCTACACATTTGGGCATGGGAGCGGATCCGAGTGCTTCAACTAGATGTGACACTAATTATTACAGATATTAATGATCTCATTGTGTGGCGGTATGGTGGGGCAGAGATTCATTTTACCCATACTGGCATGGGTGGTGTGGCCTACTAGTGGTGGGTTCTGGATGAGATGACAAAGTTCATTTGGAGGTTGTGGATGGGCATAGGCCCGTGGTATGATGATGCACAACAAATTTTCTTTGCTCGTCAGGATAGGTTTATGCAAGGCCGAGAGCACACTATGGTAGAGAGGTATCTTTTTAACAGGGTAGCTAGACAGTTTGGCAAGATGTAGGACAGGCCCGACGATCAGTACATGGCAATCTTTTCCCGTACCATGAAGGAGACAGCATGGGGGCAGCCTATTCCAGCAGCTGAGGTAGTTAGTGGCCCAGCCATGGCCATATGATCAGGGGGCAACAGATGCAAGAGTCACTCTAGAATACATGGCATGGTTCCGACCTCCATTGAGATTGATAGTTCCTAGGGTAGTGATTCCACGTCAGAGGGCCAAGGGTAGGGCAGTAGGTAGAGGTTAGGGAGGAGGAGGTGTACCACCTCCTTAAAAAATACCTCTGAGAGACCTGGCACAACAGCTAGTAGGATAGGACGGGCACCCCCAGGTGGTCCCACAATAGCAGCCTGCAGTACAGCCGATAGTACAGCCAGTAGCACAACCAGATCCTCGGGATGCATTGATTCAATAGCTCCAGGGCCAGGTATAGGTCTTGACCATAGAGAGAGATTAGGCATGTCAACAGGTTATTTTAGTTACTACTGAGAGAGATCAGGCATGATCCAAGAGGGATCAAAAGATTGGTCGACAGAGACAGCTAGAGAGCACAACCTCCACATCTCGGGGCCGATCAATTGATCTCCAGGCATAGAGAGAGGTTGTCAGGGAGGCTAAGTACTATCGACAACATTATCGACAGTGCCTGCCCAAGAGACAGAGATGCGGCCGCCAGAGGATCACGGTGATAGGCAGGTGGGGGAGGGCAGCAACCAGTAGGGCTAGCCCCTTTTGATCATGGACAATTTTGCATTTTTGACTTATGCGCTATATTGTCGCCCTTATTGTACCATGTGTTCCGATGTAGACTTGGTCTGATTTGTATCATAATAGTGTATTTTTTGATGATATATAAGAGATGACTTGCCTTTTTATGAGATGTTTTGCAAATGTATGATATGCAGTCTAAATTTATGATGCCATGAGATATTCCTATTCTTTATGATGTATGCTTCTAATGGATGTACTTATTTTTATATACTTTTTATGCATTTTAATGATGGTCCTATCAATGTAATGTATGGTAATGATGGTGCCTAATGGATGCAAATGGTAATGGATGCTAATCATTATGTATCATGTAATTCCTTCTTAAGATGCTTAGAATAAAAATTTTATATTATTCTTCATAAATTAAGATAATGATGTGATGCAATATGCCTCTTATGCTAATGGTCATGTGGATGCAGAGTGTATGCATTGGCGATGTTTTCATTACTATCACGATACCATGTTAGTGTGGAAGGAAGATAGAAGAATTTAGACTGAGAGAGTTAGTTGTGATGATGGTGATTTGTGTTCTAGGAGTTGGGATTTTCAAAGGGTCAAATACGTTATGTTTGCTAACACACCTAGGTACGATGCACCAAGGTATAAAGAACCAAGATGGCGTGGCGCCTAGTGTGATGGACTTTGACTTGATGATCAAAATAGGAGTATTTTTGTTCACACTTAGCATGTATACATTTATTTAGGGTATAGTTCAGACACTCTAAAAATTTCAGACCAAAACATAGGAAACCAAGATTTCCTCTGTGGTCAACAAGATGTCTAAGATATCCTTCCTACAAGCCCAAACAAACTACTTATGACTTAGTTATTTTACAAGTGTTTCCCACAAGCATTTTAGATAAAAAGAGACAACGATCCTTGCCCCCATTCCTTTCTCTCTAAACCTTTTTTTTTTTTTTAGGAATCATTGAGAGGTCCTTTAAATGAGTGCAAATAACCTAAGCCAAAAGATAAAGTTACGTAAACAAACAAGCTAATGTTCTTCATACCGCTAGCCAGGGCTAAACTATTGTGGGGTACCTGATGCTTATGTCCATCGTGGGAAAGTTTTCTTCCTAGGACATGTTGTGATCAGGGTTTTAGTGGGACTAATTGGATGATAAGCTATTGATAATATGAGTTGATCAACTTGCTTGCTTACTGACTTGGACTTTTGAGACTTTGACGATTAGGTGTTCACTTTTGAACCTGCTAAACTTACTTTTTGATTGCCTCACCAAAGGGTGATAGTGATGATTGATTTTATTATGAGTGATGACAATCACGGGTGAAAGCGAGATGAAATGCATTCACCATTTTGGGTTTTTCAAATGTTTTGAGGCTATTTTTGGAATTTTGAGATTTTTTACAAATGTTTTTGGTATTTTCAAGATTTATGATGAAGAGACTAACTTAAAGACCTATCCTAGGGGTCTTGGGAGCTGATCCATAGATTAGCCTTGATTACGTTATACACATAGAGACCATGTAGTTCGACTGACGATAGAATTGACTCCATGATGAAAAGAAGATGGGCAAATAGATTGCCAATGCGATGGACACCGAAAGGACTGACCTAAAATGTAAATAGATGGGCAAACGAATTGCCAATGTGACAGATGCCTAAAGGAGTTACCTAACTATCTCGGGGGATGATCAAAGATCAACCTTGCCTACGTTCAAGCTCAGAGACGACGTAGTTCAGACTAGTGAAAGATTGATAAGACTCAATGATGATTTTTTTGAAGATTTTCTGATATTTTGACATATTTTTGATTTTTTGAATGATTTGGATTTTTTATTGGTTTTTTGACCTTTTGAATGTTTTTGAAATTTTGATGAGTTTGGGAAGAGCACAAAAGATATACACAAATCTGATCTGCTACCAGTTTCAAGGACATGCCCTCAACATTCAAGCAATAGACTACTTCGATAAAGGCAAGACAAACTGACCTTAGGAATATGCCAAGTAGTAATATGGTAGAATATGATATGAGCGCAAGATCAGGATATGGTATGGTTGTGAACGGATGATGGAAGGAGGATTAATGAAATGTGATGGAATGGATGAGTGAGTCATGCAGATCCTGGTGGATGGGAAGTGATTTATTTACATTTGATGCCTATTTTCCAGGTTTTCATCAACGTACTTGTCCAAAGTGCCACCAAAGTGGTTTTCACTAGAGGATGATTTTTTCTCTTTACTATTTTCAATCCTTTTTTTGATTTTTCTAATTTTTGTATTTTTTAATATTTTTGCTGTCACCAAGATGCCTGTTTACCAGGTTTTCATCAAGGTAACCATTTTTTTAGGACATTTTTCTGATTTTTTTGTATTTTTTGTTCTATACCTTACAAGTTCTTAGGCATAAATTTTTTTGAGATGACAACTATTCATGGACTCCAGCAGAGGCTCGCCCTCTAGTGTTGACAACTGATATGCCCCTAATTTATAGCTTGCAATGATGATGAAAGGTCTCAGCCAGTTGGGTTCAAATTTTCCTTTGCTATCTAGGTTTGGTACATTCTTTTGGTTCTCTTTTAGCACAAGGTCACCGATTTGGAGGGTGCGTTGCCTGATCCTCTTGTTGTAGCTCCATTTCAGGCAATTCTGGTAGACCTGTAGATGATTGAGTGCATCCATTTGTCATTATGTTAGATTTTGAAGGCAGATATCTAAAAGCTAAATGCATATTTTATCAAATAAATGAGGAAATAAAACACACACAGAAAAATTAACACATAAAATTTAACGTGGTTCACCCAATATGGGCTACATCCACCAAACCATAGCCATCCAATGATTTCATTAACCAGTGTAAAACCCTATTACAATATTGCAAATAAAATCACCTTTTTCTTATCATACTGTAACGCTATATCGAACCCCTTATAACCAACCTTTTTAGAAGCTTCCAAATTAGGGTTATACAAAGTCGGGGTTTTCCCCTTTTTGGTGATTTTTCCATTTTTTGATAATTCTGCGAAAAAGTAGGAGAGTTTTTTTTCCCGGTGAGGATACATGAAGAGTGTACAGTATACAATGATCAGTTGCCGCATACCAACAATCTCCCACTTGGAGACTGATCAGGTTCCACACCAAACAATCTCCCACTTGGAGACTAAACCTGGACGACATCGCTGCACTTACAGCTCCCATTGGAAATAAGCACCTTGGACCTTGCTGCTTTGTTATACTTTAATTTAACCTTGAAGGCCAATTTAAGTTTAAGAGGAGCTCAACTTCTCCCTTATCACTACCTTATTAAACATATCCGCTAGATTTACATCTGTATGTATATTTTCTAGCTTTACCTATCCATCCTCCAACACTAACCAAATGAAATGATACCTCAACTGTATGTGTTTGGTTTTAGAGTGCAAGGCATAATTCTTTGCAAGATGTATAACACTCTGGCTATCTGTGAACAAGTAATTTTTAGCCTGTTGTTTTCCCAACTCTTCCATGAAAAGTTGCATCCATATCATCTCCTTTGCTGCCTCTATTGCAGCCACATACTCTGCCTCTATGGTAGATAAAGCAACCACCTTTTGCAACCGAGAAATCCAACTTACTGTTGTCCCACCAATGGTAAATACATAACCTATGGTACTCCACCTAGTATCGATATCCCCTACCAAATCTGAGTCAACATAGCCTTTTAAATTTGTATTAGAGCCCTCAAAACATAAATGTTTATCCAATGTACCTCTCAAATACCTGAGAATCCATTTCACTACATTCCAATGCTCAATTCTTGGATTACTCATATACCTACTAACGACTCCTACAGCATGTGCAATATTTGGCCTCGTGCATACTATGGCATACATTAAACTACCTACAGCTGAAGCATATGGTACCTTGGACATCTTTTCTTCCTCCTCTTGTGTCTTTGGACACATATCCTTAGTCAATTTGACATGACTAGGCAAAGGTGTGTTGACAGCTTTTGCATTCTCCATATGAAATCTTTGCAACACCTTTTTCACATAATCAACCTGAGATAAAAATAATTTTCTATTTTTCCTATCTCTTGTAATCTTCATACCAAGGATTTATTTTGCTACACCCAAATCTTTCATAGCAAATGAATTTGTTAACTATTGTTTTAACTCCTTTATGTGATCCATGTTAGACCCCGCTACAAGCATATCATCAACATATAAACATAAAATAATGTAGCTATCTTCACCTAACATCTTAAAATAAACACAATGGCCTGAATTACACCTGTTGTATCCTTGCTCAACCATAAAGCTATTAAATTTAAGATACCATTGTCGTGGTGCTTGCTTCAAGCCATATAAACTTTTCTTCAATCTGCACACTAGTTTCTCCTTACCTTTGACCTCAAATCCTTGTGGTTGTTCCATATATATTTCCTCTTCCAAATCACCATGGAGAAAGGAAGTTTTAACATCAAGTTGTTCTAAATGCAAATCTTCAACAACCACAATACTTAAAATAGTACGAATGGAGGTCATTTTAACAACTGGAGAAAATATTTCATCAAAATCAATACCCTGTTTCTGTACAAATCCCTTTACAACTAATCTGGATTTAAATATTTTCTTACCTCCATCCTCCTCTTTCATCCTATAAACCCATTTGTTTGTTAAAGCCTTTTTACCTGTAGGCAACTTGCATAATTCCCAAGTCTGATTTTTCAGCAAGGAGTCCATTTCTTCTTCCATTCCATGCTCCTACTAAACCTTGGTATCCACCTACATAGCTTCATGATAAAATTTTAGTTCACCAACATCAGTTAATAAAATAGAGTACAAAGAGGGAGAAAATATTTATGGAGGTCTACTTAACCTTGAAGATCGTCTAACATTCACTGGATTTTGTCATATTTGTTGTTGTTGTTGTTGTTGCAGAGCATGAGGATCCACTAAAACTTCATTATTTGGAGTATCATCCAGCACTGTATAATCATTTTCTTTCTTCTCATGCTACTGCAACTGATCTTTGTACAACACTTTCTCATTGAATATAACATCCCTGCTTCTCACAATTTTCTTATTTTCAAAATCCCAAAGCCTATAACCAAATTCATCAACGCCATATCCAAAAAATATACATTTCTTTGATTTTGCATCAAGCTTGGTTCTATTTTCATAATCTACATGTGCAAATGTTTCACAACCGAAGGTTTTTAGAAAAGAATAACTCACCTTCTTACCTGTCCATGTTTCCTCTGGAATACCACAACCCAAAGGGTTAGATGGACCTTTATTAATTAAATAAACAACAGTGTTTATAGCTTCTGCCCACATGTTTAAGAGCAACCCAACATGCAATCTCATAGTCCGTGCATGCTCCATTATTGTTCTATTCATGTGCTCAGCCACTCCATTTTCTTGTGGAGTCCTTGTGTAGACATGGAAAATGTACATTCTCGATCCAACACACTTGATCCTGATTAATAACGACATTTCCTCCTAAATCATACTCTCAACATTTCATCGTAATTCTATCCCTTAATCTAATGAATCATTATTTATCTGATTACGTCTATCACCTCCTTTGATTAAATTAATCAATTTAATTTAATTAACCTTACCTTTCTATTTAATTAAATAATTCATTTTATTTGATTAAATTCTCTAAAGTTCTCTTATTAAATTAAATAAATTAAACCTTATTTGATTTAATCTAACATATTCCTCTTTGAGTTAAATAAATCAAATCATTTATTTAATTAATCATTTCCTCTCAATTTGATTTAAATCAATTCATAAATTCAAGTCTAAATTGTCACATCACCTAATTCTTCATTAATTTAATCAAAACCATGATTAACTTAATCCCTTTCATTAAAATTCTCTAGAGAATGCAAGTTGCACAATAAATCAATTACTTTGATTTATTAAATTGCCTATTTTCCCTCACAAAGCATCAAAAAGGAATATTCCCTCATTTGAATTCAAAAAGGTCAAGTGGGCTTGGTCCTTCCAACAAGGCATTCAATGCCTCTTACATATCCTTGTGCATTGAGCCAAGTGACATTAAATCCATTTCTCTTTCCCTCTCACATGTCACATTCAAAATTCAAATTTGAATCCAATGGCATTTATCATGCACATTGACCAAAATGTGCTCATTCCTCAACCATTCACATCTTGACAAATGGCACTTGGCCATTGGGTGTTGAATGATCCCACATTGCTTATTTTCACTCTATCTTCCATTTTGAAAATCTATAAATGAGATACTCTTCCTCTCATTCTAACATCCACAATTTGAGTAAACTTACTATACTCAAATCCATCACAATCCACAATTCATATGCAAAGTTACTCTCTACAATTGAGAACTAATTTTTCTCATCATATCCAAGCATTCATCATTTTGTCACATTTGATACCAAGGTTATGCTCAAATCTCTTTGGAGATTTGACCATTTCTAGATTCACATATCGTTGCTACTTAGGAATTGGGAAAGGGCCAATTGCAACACTTCATTGGCACCAATTCCCCCATGGGATCATCATTCTATTAGCTTTTATTAGGAATTAATTTGATGTTATTTCAGTTTGTTCTTCATTTCCTAATTTTAGCTTGAATAGGTGAATTTTATGCGGAATCTCTCATATTTGCATGCATTTTTGATCTAACATCTAACCATGTTTGTTGTTCTTGTGCACTTGCAAGTTTAGGGGTTCACACCTTGGAACCGTTTTCTACCTAAGAATACCATTAAAAGAACAATAATATTCAAAATCTTTACTGCAATACTCACCACCATTATCAGATCTGAGACATTTTAACCTTTTACCTATCTCATTCTCAACCAAACTTCTCCATTTTTAAAAGTTTCAAATACATTAGATTTTTGCCTAATGAAATAAATCCATACCTTCCTATTTGCATCATCAATGAATGTGACATAATAATGAGAGCCACCAAGAGAAGATACCTGAGATGGTCCCCATACATCTGTATGCACAAGCTCCAATTTCTCATCTTTCTTTTGTTTCCCATCCTTGAGAAAAGTAACTCTCTTTTGTTTGCCATACACACAGCTTTCACAGAAATCCATATTAACACATTTTAGACCTGGTAAAACATTCTTTGAATGAAGTACTTTCATACCTTTTGCACTCATATGCCCAAGTCTATTATGCCATAGTGTTGATTCAGAATTCGCATCAACTATCTGATTTTCTTCTTGCTGAACTACAACAACTATTCCCGAACATTGATTTTTATCTACAATAGCTAAAGTAGAAGGAATAGTATGACCTGTACAAAGATATAAGGTGCCTACTTTCACACCTTTTGCTACCACTAAGGCACCTTTTGTAACCTTCCAATTTTTATCACTAAATGTAACAACACAACCTTCATCATCCAGTTGCCCTACTGAAATTAAATTTCTTTTTAGCTTTGGAACGTGCCTTACCTCATGTAGTAGCCAATGATTCCCATTTTGCAACTTAATCTTGATTCTTCCCTTTCCAACAATTTGACAGGGTTCATTATCTCCCAAATAAACCAGCCCAAAATCCCCTTGGACATAATCAAGAAAATAATTTCTATGGGGCGTTGCATGAAATGAAGCCCCTGAATCTAAGACCCAAGAATCATCAACATTTTCAAGAGAAAGAATCAAAGCATCCTCATCAGATTTATTACTTACCACATTTTCCTCTTTATTTCCTTCCTTTTTGTCTCCTTCTTTATTTTTCCGAGACCAACAATCTTTCTTTAAATGACCTGGCTTACCACAGTATCAACAATCCCTCTGGTCTCTAGATTGTGACCTTCTGTAACTTGATTTTCCTCGTGACTTCCCACGGGATTTAGCTACAGATGCTAGTCACGACCAAATTCATTGAATATTTTCTTGAGGATTTTCAGAATGGTTTTATTGGTAGCTTCTGCTTGGTCATTGCCTTGTGGGTAATATAGAGTGGAAAAGTGATGTTGGATTTTGAATTTTTCGCACAAGTCACGGACATCTTGATTCTTGAAAGGTGTCCCTTTGTCAGAGATAATGGATTGAAGGATGCCATATCAGAAAATAAGGTATTTCAGGATGAACTTGGATATCTTATTTCCATTGATGTAGGTCATGGGAATTGCTTCAACCTACTTAGTGAAGTACTCTGTGGCAGTGATGATGAACTTATGGCCGTTAGATGAGGTGGGTGAGATTTTACCTATGAGATCGAGCCCCCATTGGGAAAAGGGCCAAGGTGTAACAATAGGATGTAATTCTTGAGCTGGTGCATGAATGATGTCTCCATGCTGTTGGCACTGTAGACACCTTCTGACAAACTCATGTGCCTCTCTTTCCATTTTTGGCCAATAGTACCCAGTTCTTAGTAACTTCTTGGCCAAGGTCATACCACTCGAATGCAAACCACATGTGCCATTATGTACCTTAGTCAAAGCAATCAGGGCTTCCTTAGGTTTTAAGTAACATAACAGGGTTCCATTGATGCTTCTACAAAAGAGAGTTTACCCTACGATGACAAAACGTAAGGATCTTTTAACAAAGGTTCTTTTGAGGTTCAGGGTTAGGTCGGTTGGGAGGATTCCTAATCTTAGGTAGGTGTAAATTTCATTGTACCAAAGATCACCAGGACCAATGAGTTCACATGCATATTCTGACTCTGGTACCTCAAAAGTAGGTATGAGAAGTTACTCTACCAGGAATTCATGTTTTGATACATTGCGAGGGATATCTAGCAAGGATCCAGTCATTGCCATTGCATCAACTACTCTATTGTTTGCCCTTGGTATCTGTTCGAAGGTAATATCGGTAAATGATTCTTTGAGGTTTTCTACCACCTTCTTGTATGGTGTGAGCTTATCATCCTTAGTTTGGTATTCATCTTGACTTGGTTGATGATAAGCTGTGAGTCTTCATAAACCTTTAATGCCATTATTTTCCATTGTGCTGCAATCTTGAGACCTATGGTTAAAGCCTCGTAGTCTGCAATGTTGTTGGTACACAGGAGCCACTTTGTAAGATCTTGGTATGCAATCTCCCTATGGGGTGATGAAGAACACACCAACTCCTGATCCACGTTGTGTATGGGAACCATTGAAGTATAGTTTCCAGTGATCAACTATGCTGAGATTGAATATAGACTCATGTGGAAATTATGATATGAGTGGGTTGTTTGTGTAGAGGGGAGCTTCTGCCAGTTGGTTTGCAATTACTTGTCCTTTTATTGCCTTTCGCTCCACATGTTCAATGTCATACTCTGACAATATCATTACCCATTTATCCATCCTCCCTGTGAGCATAGCCTTTGATAGTAGGTATTTTAAGGGATCTATTTTGGTGATGAGCTTGATTTTATGTGCCAGCATGTAGTGTCAGAATTTATGTGAAGCAAACACTACTGCCAGGTAGGCTTTCTCAATGAATGTTTAATTTAACTCATGGCCAACCATTGTCCTGATGATATAATAGATAGCCCTTTCAATTCCATTCTCGTCGTGCTGAGCCAAAAGAGCACCCAGAGCTACTATTGTTCCTGAGTATAAGATCAATGGTTTTCCTGTAATGGTTGACATCAATATAGGTGGTGTGATTAGATATTCTTTTATTTTTCTAAATGCCTAATTGCCTTTTTCATCCCACTTGTATGCTACTCCCTTGTGGAGTAGATGTGAATAGGCAATTTTCTTGTCTGCCAATTATGCTATGAACCTCCGGATGGATTCAAGTCTGCCTTGTAATCCTCTGAGTTATTTCAATGTTCTTGGTGCTTCCATATCATGGATTTCCTTAACCTTTGTGGGATCCACCTCTATCCCCCTCATTGACACTATGTAATCCAAAAATTTTCCAGATTGTACCCCAAAGACACATTTCTTTGGGTTGAGCCTAACCTTCTAATTTTCTAATCTGTCAAAGATGTCACTTAGGGTTGCTATTTGGTTCTGTCTCTTCTTTGATTTAGCCAATATGTTATCCACATAATCTTCAACCATTTTGTGTATCATGTCGTGGAATATTAATTTCATGGCTCTCTGATATGTAGCCCCTACATTCTTTAACCCAGATGGAATCACATTCCAGCAGTAGTTGCCCCAAGGACATGTAAAGGTCATCTTACACTGGTCTTATTTTGTGATCATTATCTGATTGTACCTCGAGAAGCCATCCATCAGGGATAGAATCTCATTTCTGGCCATCATGTTCACTATCATGTCAATGTTGGGTAGTGGAAAGTCATCCTTAGGACATGCTTTGTTAAGGTCTCTGAAGTCAGTGCAGATGTAGATGCCCCCATTTGGTTTTGAGACTAGTACGAGATTAGATACCCATTTCGGATAGTCAATCAGGCGTATGAAGCCAACATCTAGGAGCTTTTGTAACTCTACCTTGACTAGCAAGGCTATTTGGGGATGCATTTTTCTCAACTTTTGTCTAATCGACTTCGCTCCAGGGTAAACAACTAAATGATGAACCACCACTTCCGGATCCAGACCTGGCATGTCGGCATAGGTCCATGCAAAATTTACCTTTATTTCCTTTAGAAAGGTCGCGAACAATTCCTGTTCTTCTGTCAGAAGTGATTGAGTATAGTAAGTGATTTGTGGTTATGTCTCTATTCCCATGTTAATAGGATTACATTGCTCCACTAGGACCGCTAATTTCTCTTGATGTAGAGTATTAGGGGGGAGATTGAATCCTTCATCCTCCGATGCCTCAGAGAGGTTTTCACCCTTGGATGCATCCTTTATTTTTACTATTATTTGGTTAGAGAGTGCCACAGTGTGGTTTTCACTCAATAACTCCGAGCTTATTCTCAATATTTTTCTTTTGCGACTAAAGGACTCAATCATCTCCCCATAATATGCCTGGGTGTCTAATGTGATGTTGAAGCTTGCCTTGTGATCCCCACATAGAACTCTATCCCTTAGTCCCATGAATTCTGAGAGCGCCTCATCATTTTCGAATGAGTCTAGAATTAGTGGTCCATGCTGGTCGTGATCGATGAGTTGAGGGTGTACTAAGGTGATTTGGTGGGTTTGTTGGTTTGACTCAGCTGGTGAGGCACTAATCATTAGTAGGGTGGAATCCTCAAAGAGCCTGGGAAGGCCTGTTATGGTATCATCATCATCACTACTACTAAAAACCTCGATTATGTCAAACATGAAGTTGTCAAGGGGTAGGCCTGTGGATACGGGAAGTCTAAGGTTGGTTGCTGAGACTTGAGGAGAGGATCTGACTGCTTTACTGAGAGTACCTCTACCACATACAGTTATACTCAGAGGAGTACATCCAAGGCCAAGATTCCACATTCTTCTTTCTGCAATGATGGGCTCTAGCCGTCCATCATTATTCCTTCCCAGGCTTTGGTTTCTATTGTAGCCCATGCCAAGCATTATTTGTAGCCCTGTATTGGTTTCATCCATAGGTAAGGTGGGTGTGGGTTCTACATCATGGTATATTGCACTTGCAATATCCTCTTCATCAACACTTTCCTGACTTAGATCTCCCCAATGGCAGAATCTAGAAGGATCCGCCCTAAGGGTACGGAAGGGTGTCTCAGTTGATCGAGGTTTCCCATGTGACCTAGGAGATTGTGGTAACTCTCCTATAACAAAAGCATTCATTTTCATTTTTTAGTCTCCACATCCATTGTCCTGGATCATGTTTTTGATTTCGGATATATCAGGGATGGTGGGTGTCTCTGTCGCAAAGGTGGAGGCGAGGTTAGCTGGGTCGATGTATGAAGCGGATGGCCCTTCATTAGGGATAACTTTAGTGGCGAATCTTCACCAATTGGCGAATATTTGAAATCGAGACCTCCAAAAATGGTGAATAATACAGGCTAGAAAGTTTGCCGAATCACCAGGTTTTTACAAGAAAAAAAAATTGTCTTGATTAATTCACCAATGTATTATTTTTTAAACGACACATCATCGGATCTGATTCGCCAGTAGTTTATACTGTAAATACAAATATTACTTATATTTGCTAGTAATTTTATATTCTTACAATGAATTTTTATGGTATATTCGCCACTACTAATAATTTACCATTTCATTTTAGGGATATTTTAGCCTTTAATAGTTTGATTATTTATTGTCATCGATTAGCTTTTTAATCGAATGGCTGCAAGTGAATTCCGTGACTTTATTTGCACGTGCCTTTTAAAAAGGTTGTTGAGGCCCAAAATTTGTTTTGGGCCACACGATTATATTTGATCATGTGGCCCAAAACAAATTTTGGGACTCAACAACCTTTTTAAAAGGCACGTGCATATAAAGTCACGAAATTCACTAAGTGCATATTAAATCGTTGTATCGGCGAGACATCCCTAACTGTCCCACCGATGATGTTAACTCACACCAATAAGGCTTCCATACTCTACCTGGGGTCCACCAAGGCACAGGTACACCACTTGTGTAATTCTGAAGAATCATGAAGGGAATCTACAATATTCACGCGAAGCTCCCAGAAAGACATCAGTTCAAAGCTCTGTATCATTGTATCGGTAGGATATCCCTAAGTGTCCCACCGATTATGTTCACTCATGTCGATATTCGCTCATGGAATGAACTTGCAGTCATCCGATTTTCAAGTGAGATTTTTTAAAAACACTTGATTCGTGTGTGCTCCAATGCATTTTCAATAGTGAATTTATGCTTGGTGGCGAGGGGCTCTACCCCTTAACCCCGCCTGTATCACTGTCCCCAAACCCCGTGAGGGGGCATTGCCCCCTCGACCCCCACAAGGGGGCTCTACCCCCTTGACCCCCGCAAGGGGTGTTGCCCCTTGACCCCGCCAGTGGTTGTCACCCCTGGGCCCCTACTTCAATATTAACAAAAACAAAAAAAATATGGGGGAACTGCGCTAACCAAGTATGCAATTTTTTGAAGGAGAGATTCACCATTTTAATGAACTGTTTTAGTGATTATTCACTAGGATTTGCCAATGTGATTTTTTTTTGACCAATTATCCATTAAGATTCGCCAAGGTTTTACAAATTTTTGAATAATGTGCATAAGATTTGCCAAGGAAAATTAATATATTTTTCAAATAAAAGGAAAGATTCACCAAGATTTTACACCTTTACTGAGGGGGGGGGGGATTTCTTAAAGTTATCCCTGCCCTTCATCATTTTTTGGTACCTGGGGGACTTTATAAAACCTGGCTTCCAAGTTTTTGTAGTAGGCGAAGGGTTTGAAATCCCCATATATAGTGACCTCCTTGTTTTGGTGTGAAAACTTGATACATTGGTGATATGTCGAGGTCGTTGCTTTCATTACGTGGATCCATGGACATCCTAGGAGGATGTTGTATGTTAGGTCGAGGTCAAGGACCTGATAGGTAGTCTCCATGGTTGTTGGTCCCATTTGGATTGGGATTTTAATAGTGCCCTGAGACACTCTTTCTTGATCATCATATGCTCTTATTGTGATGCTCTTGTTCTTGTTAATGGAATCCTCGATGAATTCCAAATTCTTTATAAGTTTGAGAGAGCAAATTTTAAGGCCTGCACCTCCATCCACCAGGACTCTCTTAACTTTATTTTTGTGGACGAGCACTTGAAGGTGAAGTGCGCAGTTATGAGATGGTTGTGGGGGGAAGTCTTGGTTAGAGAATGTAAGGAGATTCGAGGTAACAATATTACCAACCATAGCCTAAAAATGATCTGTGTCAAGGGTGGTAGACATAGTGGATGCAACTAATGCTTCATCAAGGATCTTCCTATGGGCGATGGATATTTTCAATAATTCCATGATGGAGATTTTGGGTGGGGGTTCTCTTTAGCTGGTCGATAACATTGTAATCATAAGGAACGACTCTTCTATTTGAAATGGGGGTCTTAGATGGTGCCCTTGAAATGGTGACCTTTCTGCCACATGTGGTGACTCCACAGTCATTGTTGACTCCTTTGACATTAATGACTATGACCATTTCATCGACACACTCGACTATCTCTTCATATACTAGGTTAGCACTAGCATATTTTTTCTTTCCTTTGTTGTTTCCTTGACCATTTCCTTGATTGTGGTTCGGTGTCAAATTTGTGTATATTTTCAGGTCTTGGTTATTGGTCAGTTGTTCAACGTTGATGATCTTATCCTCGATGAGGTCTTGGATGATATTTTTTAGTCTCATGCAATTTGTGGTGGTATGTCCCTTAACTTTGTGAAAATCACAAAGGAGGTTTTCATTGTACCATGGCGGTTTGGTCATGGGTTCCACATATTGCTCAGAGTTAGAGACTTTGATTAGGTTTTCATTGAATTTTTTTTTTATTATGGACTCAATTGATTCTCCAAGAGCCATGAACTTCCACTTGGGAGGGTATTTTCCTCTGGGAGGTGGTCCTCCTTGATTGTTTAGATTGTTGACTTGGTTGGTGGGAAGTGGTTGTTGTTGTGCTACGACTGCATTAGTTTGCACATTATTGTGATTATGATTTTGCGGTTGATGATGGGTCTGGATGTTCTGCTTAGGGGCATTGATGACCACTTTAGCATTGATCATGCCGCCATTTGTGATATTTTTGTTCCTCGACCATGTTCAAGTTTTATCATTATAATTGTTGGACAGGCGGTTATCCTATGGTGGAGTGACTTTTGAGGAGCCTCCTTGCATGGTAAGGGCCCTTTCGATGTTGAGCGCCTTTGGGATCAGTTGATCATATGATGTGATGCATTGCATTTTCAAGTAGAATGCCAAGTTTTCATCTAGATTGGATATGATGGTGCAAACTTTTTGTTCTTCTGACATGGTCCACTTGCTTTGATTGGCCTTGGATCGCCATCTTTGCAAGAAGGATGTGAATAGCTTTCCTTTTCTTTGTTTGAGCATTGATAGTTCTTCCAAACTAACATTTGCACCCATTTTGAAAGCATAATTTTTAAGGAATGCTTCCACAATTTCCTCGAATGTTTTAATGCCCGTGGGTAGGCGAGAAAACCATTCCATGGCTAGACCAGTCAGACTTCGTGGAAAGAGTTGCATTAGATATGTGTCATCATATGCAACCTCCATGCAATGCACCTGAAATTCCCTGACGTGGTTTTTAGGGTTACCCGTTCCATTATACTTGTCAAATTTGGGGATCTCAAATCCCTTCAGGAATGGTACCATGGTGAGACTTCTGTCAAAAGAATAAGGGCATAAGTTTCCCAGTGTTCTTGTTATTTTTCCTGATTGGAGGTCCAACACTTTGCTACTACGAGAGCAGTTTGATTTGTGTTGTGACATCTTTGCTTGGATTGAGAGGTGGAATGAATGTGTTTTGAGGTGTTTGAGGTGTTTGATTGGTGGGAGGATTACTAGTGGGAGTCCTCTACAAAATTTTTTGTACATTCAAGGCTTGTTGGTATGCCTACATTTGTGTCAACAACGCTTGTTGTTGTTGTTCCAACAATGCTTATTGTTCCCATAAAGCCTATTGTTGGTCCAAATGTTGTTGCGCTGACAAAGCTTGTTGTTAGTCTAGCTGTCGTTGCGCCAACAAAGCTTATTGTTGGTCGTGCTGCTGTTGCACCAACAAAGCTTTTTGTTTGGCTTGTTGGTATGCTTTTCAATGGATTGCTTGCATTTGCACTTGGTAGTGTGCTTGTGCCTATTGCTGGGCTACTTGGGTGGCTTGCGCTTGCTGGGCTGCTTGGGCGGCTTGTTGGTTTTTTTTTAGTACCCTCTGATCATTATCTTTTTGGATGGCTTGGATCATGGTAATGAATGAATTTGCCTCGCTGGCTTTTGGTGGGATTGGTGGTGGATTGGGAATGATGCCAACCATTGTGATGGGCAAGCTAGTGGTATTGGTGGTCGGGATTTGGGTTTTTGGTGGTGTGGTCGAGATGCTTGGTCCTTGAGAAGGTATGCTTTGGGAGATTTGAGGACCGATTGATGTGTTTACCATAGTAGCTTGAATGATTGCCACTTGTTGTTGTGATGCCATGGGTGAAAAGAGAGAATTCAATGTGATGCTCAAATTGTCCGGATCTGAGAAATTTTTGATGGTCAGGGGAGGAAAACCCAATCCGAGCATTGATGTGGATGTGAATGGAAATGGGGGAAGAGATGATATGCTACCCTGGAAGGAAAATGGATCAACAACTCCTGTTGTTCCAAACAAACCTCCTTCTCCTTGTGGTAGAGAAGTTCGTATGTTTGATTGACAAGTTGGTGTAGCATGGAATGAGGATGAACCAGTGGTATTAGGGAAGGTGAGTGGGACATACGGGTGTGATGGATTCAGCAGAACAGAGTTTTCTGGTATGGTGTTGATACTCACCTCTTTGTTGTTTACAAGGCGATGTTGCTGTAACTCACGAAACATAGCACTTCCTTTGCTCGCAATTGGTGAGGTTGGTGTGATAGTTGATATGATTAGGGGAGTTTCTTGGATGATGTTAGGATTTGACATTGGGGGCATGCTCGTAAGAGGCCTTTCTGTACTAGTTCCTACGTCAAGGTCGAAAGGGAACTTTACCCCTCCTTCCATTAACATGTGTAAGTATAGAGAAGGGTTAAGTTTAAGAATGGCATTGACAATTCTATGATTCTCTGGATTTCAAATCATTTCAGTTATTTCCCTTTATGTCATTCCTAAGTATTCATTGATGATGTCCTCTTGGTAGCCTTCCCCTTGAGGATTTTATGATGGTAGAGAAGAGCTGCTTGGGGGATTGTTGGATTTCACAAGGTTTGCTTTGGTGGTTATTTGATCTAAATCACTGGAAGTTGGTATTTCGTTGATGTTCTCCATGTTCTTCTTGTATTGTTATCTTGTTTGAACCATAAAAATAGGGATCGTGTGATCTTAACCTTTAGGCCCAAAAGAGAAGAACTAGGGAAGTCAAAATATCAAAGAGGGTGGTAGTTCAAGCCCTCCTTCTAGTGCCAAAATGTGAACCCCTAAACCTGCAAATGCACAAGAACAAAAAACAAGTCACATTGTTAGATCAAATGCAAACAAGCATGAAGGATTCCCCATGAAATCCATCTACTAAACTCAAACTAGGAAGAAAATGAAGAACAAAACTTAAATAAATGAGAGTTAATCCTAATTAAGCAAGTAAAATAATGATCCCATGGGGGAATTGGTTTCAATTGAATGTTGAAATTGGCCCTTTCCCAACTCCTAAGTTGCAATGTGAGTGATTGTAGATTGATGAAATCTCTCCAAAGAGATTTGAGCATAACCTAGCTATAAATGATGAAAATGATAAATGGTTGAGTAGAAATGGGCAAAATTAGCTCTCAATGTGAAGAGAGTAACTTTGCATGTAATTGTGGATGTTGAATGATGAGAGAAGCCTCCAATTTATAGATTGAATTTGGAAGAAAGGGCAAGATTTGGGCAATTTGGGACTAAATTTCACCCAATGGTTGAATGCCACTTGTCACCATGTGAATAGTTGATGTTTGTGCAAGTTTTGGCCAAAGTGCCAATAAATGCAATTAGTTTGAATTTGAATTTGTGAAATGAATTGTTGAAGAGGGAAGGAAAATGAAGTTAATGTCACTTGGCTCAAGGCTAAGGACATGTAAGAGGCCTTAAATGCCTTGTTGGAAGGACCAAATCCACTTGGACTTTTTGAATTCAAATTGAGGGAATATTCCCTTTTGATGCCATGTGAGGAAAATAGAGAATTAAATAAATCAAAGTAATTGATTTATTGTGGAAGTTGCATTCTCTAGAGGATTTTAGTGAGAGGGATTAAATTAATCAAGGTTTTGATTAATTTAATAGGAGATTTGATGATTTGACAATTTTGACTAAAATAGATGAATTAATTTAAATCAGAATTGAGAGGAAATGATTAATTAAATAAATGATTTGATTTATTTAACTAAGGAGGGATATGTTAGATTAAATCAAATAAGGTTTAATTTATTTAATTTAATAAGAGGACTTTAGAGATTTTAATCAAATAAAATGATTTATTTAATTAAACAGAAATTTAAGGTTAACTAAATTAAATTGATTAATTTAATCACTGGAGGAGTAAGAATTAATTAAATGAATAATGATTCATTAAATTAAGAGATAGAATATGATGAAATACTGAGAGTATGATTTCAAAGGAAATAATGTTAGTAATCAGGATCAAGTGTGTCGAACCGAAAATGTACATTTTCCATGTCTACAATTACATATGAATCAATATACACAACTCCGTTAGATACATTGTTCTAGCTTTGATAGATAATACATTTCTTCGATCTGGCTTTCGGTATGAGAAATTATTGAAGTGTGGGTCGAATCACTGGCTAGGGTTGCCATCAATGACAACACCAAATGAAATTTGGAGTTTCTCTTGCCAACAAGGGATGAAGCCTTCTATGAATGATTGTCCAAAATATCCTATTGAGATGGAGGACATGACCAAAGTACCGTATGCAAGTGTTTCTGGTAGTTTGATGTATGCTATGGTATGCACAAGACTACATATTACCCAAGTAGTGGGAGTCCTTTGTCTGTTAATGACTAATCCTAGATGGATACATCAAGATGTAGTTAAGAGAGTGTTCAAGTAATTGTGGGGTACTTTCAAGTATGCCTTATCTTTTCACGGTTATCCTACTAGACCTCGACACTCAGTGAGTATTCAGGGATATGTGGATTTGGATTGGGTAGGTAAAATTAACAGTAGAAGGTCCACTAGTGGTTATATGTTTATGATGTCTGGTGGTGCTATCAGTGTGATGAGTAAGTAGTAGGTTGTAGTCACTTTATCCAAAATAAAATTAGAGTACATGGAAGCTAATCATACTTGTAAGGAAGCCATTTGGCTTAAGATATTATGTTTTGATATTGGTTGAGATGTAGGGAAAATTTCTATTTGTTGCAATAGTTAGAGTACCATTTGTTTAGAAAATAATCCTACCTTCCATGCTAGAACGAAGTACATTGATGTTCAATATCATTTTGTTCGTGATATGTTAGAAAATAGAAAGGTGAACTTGGAGAAGGTTGACACTTTGGGGAATATTGTAGATTCACTAGCGAAACTAGTGAGCATAGATAATTTCATATGGTGTTTCGATTCCATGGGACTTGGGGCCTTGTGCAGATGATTTCATGTCTCTTCGACAAGTGGGAGAATGTTAGGATTAGAGTGTTCAACCTTAGAGTCCTAGAATTTAATTATTATTATGTGATGTATTTATTTATTTTGTAATGTGTATTTACCTACAAATTTTTTTGTCACATTGTGGGACATGTAGGTGATGTGGCATCCTTCATGGCAAGTGACATGTGAAATTTGTAAGCTAAATTAGTGGAGGTATGCATCCACTTTGAAGGACCTATATTTGTGCCTAAATTGGTGGAATTTTTCATAGGGTACTATTTATCAGGCTATGACAACTTGCTATGTTAGGTTATGACAATTTATGATGGTGGAATAGTCATGAATAACAAATTGTCAGTTAACTATGGAAAGTGGGACCCATGTGATGAGGGTGCCTACACATGCATGGTATTTTCATGCATGTAGGATCAATTTTTTATCTATAAGCTAGGAATAAGGGAGTTGTACCCCATAAAAACCAATAAAAAATATATTAAAATTCATGCTCTACTAGTAGGGTGCAATAAATAGGCCATCTAAAGAAGAGCTCAAAAGAACAAAGAGATTTGAAAACATCCCCTTCTTCAATGAAGGAGAACACCTTATCCCAAGGAATAAGGAGCAACATTCATTTCCTATCTATTAGATTTTCTTTTGAGGATCTTAGTGCCATTGGATGTTTTGCAATTGTTGAAGTAGACTATTTCCTTTTAACTTATTTCCAATCTTGATCTTAATGTGGAGAGCCTTCAGGAGGTTGAAAGGAGAGGGCATTTGACCTATCCATGTTGTAAGCACCCATAGGAGTACCAAAATACATAAGAAGTGGTGGAGCCACCAAATTATTAACAACCTCAATTATGCAATCTTTCAATGATAATATTGAGGGAGCAATTGAGTGGGCCCCACCATTTGGGATCCTGTGCAATAAACCTAAAATAATCTTGAACAACCAAATGAGAGAGAATTTGATTTTGAAATGATCTCCTAAGGAGCCTATGAAGAAGATAGGTCATTTGGAGATCTAGGAGAAATGACATAATGGTGGGAATCTACCCCAATCTACTAGGAGGGTCTTCCCTCCGAGACTTGGTTAATGGTTTGCCTCTTTTGACACCAATGAGCCAAGTGATCAGTTGAAAAACATGACCAACATTTGAATGCAATTTTTCATAATCAACCAGTTGCCTCCAACACCCTTTACCCACTTTTAGGGATTACTCACTTGGTAGACCTTTAGGTAAATCCATTTCCACACATATATGTGCACAAGTGGAGCTCCTATAATTAATTATTTCATTGGAAGTGTAATGGAATTTACCCAAGCCATTTCCAATAGCATGAAAACAATCCAATTCCCAAAATTGGAGGGGGAGATAGGGCAATCTGACACACAGGAATACAAATGATAAAGTCTCAATACGAGGATCAAAAAAGGAATACCAAAGCTTCATGCATATGAATTCACTTTGAAATATCTATTGGCCTAATTTCAACACTAGATCCATGTCTTTTGTAGAATCAAATTGCAAAATAAAGAATCCTTTGGCACATGAATAGATACAAATTTATTCTTTCATATATTCCTTCCAATTTTATGTGATCCAAGCATTTAAGTCACACAAATTGGGCCAAGATTTTTTCAGTCTACAAATGATAGCATGTTCTTGCAAGTACTCAAAATGATCGACAAGACTATCCAAGCTGACCTCAAGAATGAGCTTGGAATGTTAGACTAGGAGGGGGCAGATCTTCGTGGAAATCACATTTTTTTCTTTGGCACTACCAATATTAGTTCCAACTACATGGTGAGAGTCTATTGCAAGCAAGGAGGGGGATGAGAACCCCCATCATGGGCTCAGTTTTCCAAACCATGTTTTAAACTTGAACTGACAAAGCATTGGTTTGAGGATAGACGTCATGGAGTTGGGATTCCCTGACACCCAACACAAACCCTAGCATCTCCCTTCAGCACATCCCTAAAGTTGAATTTCCTTGAAGGTGAGCATGTTCCCTTATGGTGGAACATGTGAACCCTAACCTTATTGTGAAAACTAAGATCTCTAGTGAACCATGCAGAACACCATTAGAGAGAGAAAGCTTCAAAAATAAAAGAGTGAAGTGCTTTATAGTGTTGAACTTTAATAAAGCTAAATAAGTTTTGGTTACCTTTTTAAATTGTAATCGATGCATGCAGGCTCATTGCATGTGTAGAGGTGGCTAATTTTTTGGGACAAGTGTTGGATTTAGAAAAAGCCAGGAAAAATCATGTGTTCTAACTATGACAACATATGATAATGAACTCATGTCACTCTTGGGCGTGGGATTTTCTTATGGTAAGTTTTTAGCACCTTGTTTCATGTTGAGGCATCATTACTACTCTCAAACTTAGTTCATTTTTATGGTGATAGGTTGAAGAAAGATTACATGTCATTATGATATGAGAATTACTCCACATTCTTGTCATAATGTGAATATTGCTAAGCATTTCTCTTGAAATTGTATTCTAATCATTATTGTTGTTGACAATACTTGAGTTTAGCCATGTGATTTGGAGTGTGTTTTTTTTCTTGAAAGGGTTTTCCCACATAAATAATGCATTATGGTTTGCATTTTTGTTTATGTTGTTTAAATTTTGTATGTGCATATTTTTGAATCTATAACTATTAAAGGTGTGAAAAGGAAAATTTTGTAACTCTTCCCTACTTAGATTAGTGTAGGAAGTTGCTTCCACTACTTGGATTCCTTTCATGCAACTAGTTTACTAATATTCAAAAGACAATATCCTTGATGTGTTCATTGTATGGGAATTGTAATGATTGTGGAATATTGTGTAAGTCAAATTTGAGCTCCACAAGATTGAACTTGAGCTATTTAGAAATTTTCTTGTTTGTTGAAGTTGCGAAGAAGGGTATTCATAGGAGTAAGAATCTAATGGAACACTAGAGATCCTATAAGAGTTGAAGATTAGCTCTATACCCAAGACCACCCGCAAAAACAATGAAAACCTTCTACAAGAGGGTATGAAATAATATAAGCTTGCTTGTTATTAAGACCTATCAAAATGATGATGAGGTATGAAGTATACATATGAATACAATGACCTTCCTTATATAGGAAAGGTGAGGCATATGATTTAACATGATTGTGAATTGTGTCTTAATCCTATGACACGTGACAACTAATAACTTAACTACCTAAGAATCATGCATTAAAAGCTAGTAAGATAAGTTATAGAAAATCCAACTAATACTTCTAGAAAGAATCTTATATCCTAAGTAAAATTTACATGTGAATAAGCCCCCTAAGTCCCTATCAAGGTAAATTAATAGGTACAAGACATATTCACACCCAAAAAACCTTCTATAAGAGAAGAAAAAATAATGATATATTATCAATGCTGATATAATGCAAATGTACATGAGAATCATTGTATAAATTGAATATTGTGATATAAGAGATGTGATTATGACACTTTTCATGATTAGATGAGTTGGGATACATAAAGTAAACATCCTAAGTAAACTTAGCTAACTAGGTGTAAGTAGGACCTAAAAGGGAACTTAAATAGATAAAAGAATTGTTCACACCAACAAACCTCCTAAATAAAAATTAGGGAAAAAGTAAAATATCAAATATTCAAAGATGGGCATTTGGAAATGGGCTTGATGAGGTACCCGTGGAAAAAAAAGTTTGTTGTGAATATAGGTAAGGAGAAAAACTATAGGAGAAAATCCTCCCCAAAAGAGAGAAAATGAGAAAATCAAGATCACTCCCACAAGAACAACTTCATTTAGCCTATGAATTGATTACAACTAAGTATAAAAAGATAGTTCGAAAGGTTTAGTGAAGACTTCTAGAACCCACTCCTTTATAAGTAAATAGTCTATGTTGAGAATGTTGTCCTAGATGAGCTACCAAATGAAGTGTATGTGGATCTCAATATGTTTTATTTTTTGATGCTCCATTGGGTTGTGATAAATGTGTGTGGTATCTTGATTATTACATTAAAGAGTAGTGGGATGATATCAAACTTTTTCATCAATTGTTGAAACCAAAGAACCTTCTAGCTAGCTAGAACTACACCTTCTAATTTGGCCTTTATAGATGACAATACAATAACAAATTGATTATTTCAACACCACGCAATTGGATAAGAAACAAGGTAAAAGAAAAAAGTAGAGTTGGAATTCTAATCATCAACATCATGAGCCCAATCCAAGTTAGTGAAGCCCATAACCAAAGAAGATCCTAATGTGTATTGAATGTCAAAATAAGAATTTACCTAAATGTAAATCAAAATATGCTTAAGTACCTTCTAGTGACTTTCACGAGGAACCTAAGGAATTGAGAAGCAAGCCCAAATTTAAAGGAAATATCAATATAGATATGCATTTAGTGAAAGATATTGCTAACAAACTAATGGTCGAATGTGTCATCAACTCTAGGTATAGTGAAGCTATTATATAATGACACTTCACTACAATGGTCTAGGGCTAGACTTGTGATCAAGAATATGAAAACAATGAAGGAAATACAAAGCAAACTTTTACTAAACATGGAAATCCCCTCTAAATATTGAAGGACTTGAAGACCATCAAAATAGTGAAGAAGCTGAAGATTAGTAATATGAAAGTATGACATGAATGCTTCTTGAATAACCTAAATCATGGAGCTAGAACAACTTGTGAGAATAAAACCATCCACATGTTCAATAAAAAATATCCAAACTTATATGCATGCCTACAATTGTAGATTGTAGGGCTAGAATGGCAATGAGTGAAATTAGACGTGAGCAAGAAACTATCCATCTTCTCACACCAACCTAAGGGCCTTGTGTTGAGACCATAAAGTGAATTTCCAAGACTAAAAAAGGTTGAATAATCTTGTAGAAAACTTATAATCTACTCGATATAGATATTAGTCCCATTACAATGAAATGAATGATCTCTAATACTCTCTTAGCCTTATTAGTCCCATTATGATGTAATATCCCCTGCTTGGAGTATGCTTGAATTCACCTTAAGTGACAATTACATAACATACAACTATTTTATAGATGATATTTCATAGTAAATTATACAATAGATATTAAACTAAAGAATAAATGAACTATTAAAATTTATAAAAAAAGAATAAAAACTTAACCTTGAATCCAATATATAGACTCTTCTCCAACAACCAATCATGGTAGGGATTAGAGAGAAACTCATGATAGGGCACCAAAAAAATTATTCATCACAATTAAGCCCAAGGGTGTGCTAATACTCCCTTGGCCACATGTGGTAGAAACACCCAACCAAAACAATTCTATCCAACTTAGTTTGGTTTACTTATGTTGTGAGAACCTATACACTATTCATCTCAATTAAGCCCAAGGGTGTGCACATACCTCCCTGACCCCAAGTGGCAAGAACATCCAGCCAAGATAATTCCATCCAATTAGGGTGGTGTACTTACATTGAGAGAACCTAGATACCGCCCTTCCCTAGCATGTTTCCTTGCCAGCCCTACACATGATTGCTAAAAGAAAAAGATGTAGATTATAGTATTATAAATAAATTCACATTTTCCCTTATTTACTAATTTAGACATATCTCTCCTTATTGCATATCAGTCATTATAAAATTAGTTATATATTTATATGCCTACCAAACATTATACATTAAATGCATATACAATCAAATGCATACCAAATACTTTCTTAATCAATTCATTGATTTCTTGAAATGCCTGTTTAGATCTCTTTCTGGATCTGCTTCATTGAATTTCATAAATATGTGCTAATCCTTCATATCCATTCATATATCCCCCATTGATGCCAATTGATTTCCATTCATTTAAATCTATTTATATCTTTATGGCTAAGTGAAAAGATACACGTTTTTGAAAAATAATAACTCTTTAAAGATTCATGACCTCTTAAATAATTGCTCTCTCTAAACTTGATCATTTCCCTCTTTTTATTCATATCAGCTTCTATCTTTTAATTAAGTCTATCACTGCTTTTTAAAAATCGCTGCCTTATATTAATAACAACCTTCTACTCATTTGTTGCCCTTATTAACTAATATCAGCTGTGGTAGTATTAATCCCTGTCTTAATTATTTTTCTTCATCTCTCTTGGGTGATTACACATATATTTATACGTCTTAAAAACATTTCTCAAAACTGTCGGTCAACATTAGCCTTAGATGAGTTTGTCTTGAGCACCAATGTTGATAGGTCGGCTAGCATATGAGGATAATTAAAAATTAAATTCTTTTCCATCTTGAATGCTAATGAAGGGAAGTTGGCTAGAATATTAATTTAAATTTCTTTCCATAAAGGTCAACCTTAGTGCTAATCATAAAGGAGTCAACATGCAATTAAATCAGAACCATTCGACCACACAAACTCAGTGTTACCTTTGTGTGCATCATTATGGAATGTTGTGGTTTAATTAATAAAGCAGGTCATTATATAGGAAATGATGTTCTATTCTATTTAAAAAAAAAATCTCACAAAAATCATTTTTATCAACATAATAATTTCATAAATACTGTCAACCAGCTTTTTATTGAGAATGGTCTTAAGAATTTTTTCACTTATGTGACAAAACCTATGGTGCCACAATATACATGTATTTTTAATGCTAGTTACATTGGCATAATTAAAAAAGTGGAGGCATTAAGAAGTCTCTATTTGAGATCTCTCAAAAATCTCCAAACTCTCTTTTACCAACTTGCAACTATACTTATCAAGTGTTATATATATTGTTAACTCATTCAACTTGGATACTGAAAGTAGTTTTTTTGCAAGTATTATAATATGTAAAACGTCTAGAATTTTAACCCTTCCATCACTAAAACACAACTTTACTTTTCTCTTACTAATAATATTCTTTGTGTTGTTATATCACGAAGGAAAACAACTCCCGCATCATAAGTTGAATATGTAGCAAACCACTCCTTGTGAGGAGTCATATGGTAGGAGAAACTTGAATCAATAAGCTAAGCATCATTACTAATGGCGTTAGTTGAAATAAATGAAAAATCAAAATCACCATCATTTGAGAACTTTTTTGTGGAGGATTCTTTGCTCTTTTTCTTGTTTTTACATTCCTTCTTGACATGCCCTCTTTTACCATAATTTCAACACTTGACTCTACTCTTTTAGGGGATCTTAAAACATTTGTTTAACATATCCTTCATTTTATCCCCTTGAGGCCCTTTCTTTTTAGAACTACCCCACTCATGCAAGGCATCTTGGGAGCCAATATTCATGGTCTTTCTTTTCATTTCTTTTGAGAGAAGTGTAGCAATGAGATTGAGGGTAAGAAAAATTAAACAATGGAAATATTGTAAAGATTCAAATGCAATAATGAAACCTTCTACCTTGTTCACTCCCTTCTCCTTGGATTGAGCTTGAAGGAGAGATACACCCAATACTCTTTTGATGTGATCCTTTGATGTATTGATGGGATGTGGTTACTTATTCAAATAGCATGATGATATGATTAATATGATAGATTATCAAATGGATTACATTAGAATATGATGAAGATTAACTAGTCTATGGAAGAAATAGATAGAAAATGCACCAACATAATAGTAGGATGAGAAGAAGATTTCCAAATGGGGGTGAGAGGCCTCTCATTTATAGAATTTCCATGAGATAAATCAAGGGACAAGATGCATTATTTGATGGATGACTAGGATTGAATGAGGATTAAGGCTTGGATCAAAAGTTGTAGTCACGTGAAAAGTGTCACATGAGGGATAAAGGCTAATTTTAGGATTAGGATAAGGGCAACATCATTATGTTAATGGATAGGATTAATAGGTGTAGTATGAAATGAATGGATGAGATGAGGGTAAAAGCACAAAGTTGTGTTACACTTTATAAAGGAAACGGCCAATGGTGATCCAACTTTTAGACTTGAATCACTAAAAAGTAGCATATATGTTTTGAATTTTTAAATGATGTAAACTAGTAAAATATGTATTTTTTTGTATATTTTATGTTTGTATTTTTTATAAGAAATTAAAAAATTATTTCAAATTAGTTTTTCATAAATTAACACTATAATTTAGTTGCTGATAAAATGCTGAAAAATGAAGTTGTACGGGACGCCAAACTTTTTATAGTAAATTTTTTTTTTTTTTCTTTCAAAATTTTTGTGTGTATTTATAACTTGAAACTTTAGTGCATGGATATATTTTTTCCCAGTTCTGATAAATATATATTTGTATATAAGTATTAAAATGTGCATGAATAAAAAACAACTGTTTCCATCGGACGTCAACATTCATATTAAATATCTATCTAAAATGGAAAAAAAATTATACCATCTTGAAATAGATTCTTTTATCTAGTGCATCATATTTTTTTCAATTTTTTTTAATAAGTTTTAGTATTTTTCCTTGGCATGGTAATCAACCTAATATTTTTTGTTGATAACCTAATTTTAGTATAAATAAAAATATAAATAATAATAATAATTAAACTATTAAAATAAATATATTTTTGAAAACTACACTTATGGATCTACAAAAGGGTATTTTTACATTTTTAAAAAAATGTTATTTACATGAGGAGGAGTTATTAAAACTTCAAGTTTTTCAAATAATTTTTTTTTTTGGTAAATTGGACTCAAAGTGGTGCTCCATATATTTTTAGCCAACAATTTTAGTTGAATAAATTGTGGAGGTATCTAACTTAGCTAGAATGAATCTTACTAGGTCATATGTTTGAACAAAATTGATTTTTAGTTAGAAATACTTAAATTCAGTTGTGCTGATATGTTAGCTGAAAATGTGACACAGCTTTGTGCTTTTACCCATGAAACGTTAGTTTGAATTTTGGATAGGTGTCTAGGCTCAATGCATCTAAACAAGGTCTTAGTTAGTCATGTGACTCTTAATATTTAATTAAATAATAAAATTATTTAATTAATTATTAGAGAAAGGTGATTTGGAAGGATAAATTAATTAAATAAATAATAAATATTTATTTAATTAAAGTAGGAGATAAGGGTGAAGGATAAATTAATTAATTAAATAATAAATATTTATTTAATTGAAGTGGGTGATAAAGGTGAAAAACAAATTAAACAAATAATAGACATTTATTTAATTAAACTAGGAAATAAAGGTGAATGGTAAATCAATTAAATAAATTTAATAAATATTTATTTAAATAATGGATAGGATAGGGTAAAGTCAAGTGTGGCTAGGTTATGGTCACATTTTAGGTGTCTACAATTTGCTTCTCTTTGAGATGATATTGTGACTAAAAGAAGTAACATCATTTCAAAGAAGAAGAAGGTTAAAATGATGAAAGGATAGAGGAAATATATAAGCATGGAAAAATATATGGATGGTGAAGATATAGATGGAAAGAAGGATATATGATCATCATGTTGCAATGGTATAATTAACCAAGATTTAAATATTGTACTTGATGCTATGCAAAAAGAGATAAGGAACTAGGATGATAATGTGCCAAGTATGTGATACAAAAGGTCTAATGCAAACACATGCTTTATAACACCATGATATGGAATGCCATTATGCCCCTATGGAAATAGGATATAAAGACCATGACAACTACAAAAATGATAAAACAAACAAGAAACAATCAAGCATGCAAAATAAGCCAAAAATAAACTAGGAGAATTCCCCTAGTCAAATTGAAAATCGATTGATCTAATTGATGGTGAGGTTAGAAAAGTTAATTATAATAACAATTGATACCCTAAGAATTGTGTTGTTAATGATAATAAAAATACTTGGATTGGGAAGGATAAATATCAAATATGATAATTTGATAATGGATCAATAGATTTTAATTGATTTGGATTAAGATCATGGACCACTTATGGATGATAGGCTAGATTGAAAGATTGGATTGTATGAATTAGTATTGATTTCATTGGATGGACTAGTTTGGGATTGTTGGTGTAGAAATCTAAATTTGATCACTTATATTTGGTCAAGTTTATCCCCTTTTGTCTAAATATACTTTTATCCACATTAGTTAAATAATGTTACTTTTATTTAATTAACATCTTTAAAGTCTTCTAAATCTCTAAGGTATATAGTTAAATAATTAAATACCTTACCCCCTTTATCCCTTTATTCCAAGGAATTAAATAACTAACCCACTTATTTAATTCCCTTTATGTCCCATCCACACTTAATCCTAATTCATCTCCTAATCCCTTCATTAAGGATGTGCACATCCCTAATCTATGATTAGGATGTGTCACATCCTCCAACTTTTACAAGTTGGATCCTAATCATCATTAGTCACCTAACTCTCTTCTAATCCTTAATTAACTAGTCAAATAAGTCCTTTAGTCAACTCTTCCCACATCCCAATAGAATTTTTAATTCCATTTTATGCTCCCAACAACCTTAATAGAAATTTTAATTCTATTTACAATCCCCATGTCCTCTTCCCTATGTGAATTTAAAATTCATATTTATTTATTCAATGCATTTATCTTCCCCATATTTTTTCATAGATCACATCAGTCACATGGGACAAGAACCTCCTTTATGAAGACCTTGTATTATCCCCAAGGTACTCCCCAATCATGTGAATTTAAAATTCACATTTATTCCTCCAACAACTTCTCTCATTCCCATAATGATAAAAGAGAATTTTCTAAAATTCCTCACTTATCACCATCATCCTCATCTAGGGACAATAACTTCCTTTTTGAGGAAATCTTCCCCTAATCCCAAGGTACTTGCAAGTACATCCACCTCACATGACATTTTTCTACATCACATGTCCTTTTCACATCTCATCTTCCACATGGCAAGATGTGAGGGCTTTTGATCCCTCAACTCACCACAACCCTCCATCTTGCCCATGTTGGCTAAATCCTATCCATTGAATTCTCTAGAGACTCTTCCCTTAAAATGGAAGATTTGGTCTCATTTTCATTCATCTAATATTCATTCACATTCAAAAAATTCACAATATTCACATTCAACATATTCAAGCATTCAAGAAACTCAACTTAGCACTTAGCACTCTCAAGCACTTGCATCCTCCATTGTTACAACCTTCAAACTTCCATTGCATCCATATACCACACTCATCCAAAAACCCACTTGCACCATTACATTAATCATCACCTCTACTTGATTTTGCATCCACTTTTAGGTCATTTTCCATTCAAGGAGCACACATTTCAAGCTAAATCAAAGGGCCAACCAAATTCATCAATCCAAGCAAGGTAAAAAGTTCTATTTTCTTTGTATTTTTTTTGAATTCATCTTAGGCCTATCTTGAGTGTTTGTTAGTGTTTTATTTTTTGCATATCATATTATATTGCATCTTAGGATAGGAAAAATCACTTGGACACATTTCTGGCACACCCGGTGGGACCCACAAACGGGTTTGTTTTCTTTCACATTTGTTGTTTTTTGAGATTTTGTAGGTTTAGGTTACACGGAGGTGACCTCACCTTAAAGAAAGATGACCTTGCCTTGAACAGGGGTGATTTGGCCCTAAGTTGGGTAACCTGGCCCTAAATAGGGTTGACCTGGCCCTAAGTTGGGTGAGCTAGCCCTGAACAGGGGCGACTTGGCCCTGATAGAGGCGATTTTGCTCTTGCAGAGTCGCCCATCTGAGAGAAAAGGAGCAATTTTTTTCTTTGTTTCTTGAACAAGGGTGACTAGGCCCTGAAAAGGGGTGACCTAGCCCTAAATAGGGGTGACCTGGCACTGAATAGGGGCAACCTAGCCCAGAAAGGGGTGACATGGCCCAAACAAGGGCAACCTGACCTTGAATAGTGGGGACTTGGCCCAGACAGAGGCCACTAAGGTAAAAAAATAGACACTTGAAGTTCATTTCCACGGTTTGTTTCTTACTATTTATTTTTAGTACTAACCCTCTAACTTGTTTTGCTAGTGAATGTGCATGTTTTCACTAAAATTTGTGCAGTTGTTTCACACTTATTGAATATAGAAGGTTATAACTTCTAACATGTTTGTTGCAAGATGAGCAGGCCAAAAATGTTAGTTAGCTTGTTGTTTATCATTTTCATAGTAGTTAGGCACATAGATCTAATTAGTGGGAGTCAAAGTACTTGTTTGTTGTACTTGTAAAGTGGGATATTAATGTATCCAATCCCCTTGCGCCATTTAGCGATCCTAGGTGAAAATAAATTGTATTCCACTTAGTCCTTTGTGTTTACACATTTTTAGCAGGACCTTCTTGGGGATTTCATCACCCCAAGGGATGATCCCAACCACGTGTTACCAGTAGGGTATATAAAAGGGGGAGAGCAAAAGCTATACCTCAATATAGTCATGTCATGTCTAGTGGAGCGTCGAAGCTAGGGTGATACTTAGATAAGACGTAAAGAGTTTGTCTGAGCTTCCAGTACCTTGTTGGGGTTCCTAACTCACTCTTGTGAAAGGCTAGTGTTCACGGTTGTGCCCCACGTATCGTACATATATCAAGGACTCCCTATTTTTCCTTGTTTAGCCTAGTTAGAGGACTGTGTTGGTCATACCCTTCATACTAATCTTAGGATTATGCTGCTTGAAATATCTTTTTGTGTGAAACCAGTGCGTGTCTATTTAGTTAAGTCAGTATTTTCCTTATGCTTGTTGTTTGCTATGTTTTATGTCCTTTTCCATAGTTTTTTTAAGTCCAAGTCAATTGATAGGGGTGACCTTTCCCTGAACAGGGGTGACCTTGTCCTCAACAGGGGCAACCCTACCCTAACTTGGGTGACCTTGCCCCAAGATAGGCGACCTTGTCCCAAGATAGGTGACCTTGCCCCAAGATATGCGACCTAGCCCCAAGGCAGGTGACCTTGCCCCAAGACAACCGACCTGGCCCCAAGACATGCAACCTTTCCCAAAGATAGGCGACCTTTCCCTAAAGAGTTAATCTTGCCTTCCTTTCATTCAATCTATTAGTTCTTTTGTCCATTCCAAGAATCTAGTTACTCATTATGAGCATCTATTTCCCTATTTTGAGAGTCTATTTTCCCATTCTGAGCATCCGTTTCCCCGTTTTGAGCATTCATTTGCCTGTTCAGATAGTTCATTCCCCTATTTCGAGCATCCATTTCCCTATTTTGAGCATCTGTTTGCTCATTCTGAGCATCCGTTTCCCTGTTTCAAACATCCATTTGTCTATTTTGATAGTCTATTTCCTAATTTCAAGAGTTTTTTACCCATCTTGGTAGTCTTTCTTCCCATTCATCCTGTTTATCGACATCGTTTGACTGTTTCTCAGATTTAGACAAGTCTGAAAACTGTTTAGATGAGTTTGTCACCAAGTTGGGTGACCTTTCCCTAAGTTGGGTGATCTTGCCCTTGACTTGGTTGACCTTTCCCCAAGAGGGGTGAATCTTCCTTTTCTCCTTCATTGGGAACCCCGTTCGGGTCCGTTTTGGTGTCTGTTTGACCGTTTTCGGACCCATTCTTCATCCCCTTTGAATTGGGTGACCTTGCCCTTGACTTGGGTGACCTTTCCATTAATTTGGGTAACCTTTCCCCAAAGAGGGGTGAATCTTCCTTTTCTTCTTCATTAAGGACCTCGTTCGAGTCCCTTTTGGTGTTCGTTTAGCCATTTTCGGGCCCGTTCTTCGTTCGAGTCCTCATTTCGATCACTTTAAGTATATCCATTTGTCTATTAGTGGTATTATACTCTATTATCCTCTCTATTTGGATCCATTTAGTCAAATCCATTCATCTGTTTAGTCATCCCATTATTCATTCGAGACCTCGTTTGGACCTATTTTGGTGTTTGTTTCCTCCATTCTCATCCCATTCTTCATCTAAGCCTTTATCCGAATCCTTATAGGAGTATTTTTCATGCCATTAGGAAATCCTCAAAGTCCCCCCTACTAGTTCTTCAGTCACCCCTTCTTGTTCTTCTGTCACCTCTACCTGTTCTTTAGTGTTTGTAGTTGTTTGGGTGAATCTGCCAGCTGTTCTAGGCGAATCTTCTCAGATAAGCGATCTTGCATATTTAGATAGGTGAGTTTTTCAAACAAATTCACCTATTTCTCCCGCCAGCCAACCTTTGGGTGAATTTTCTAGATAGAACAGCCAAGGTTATATTTCTCTCTGTAATCATCATTTCCCTTCGTATGCATCCTCTAAAGTTCATCGTTTCATCAATCAAATCATCTAGGAGTGCCTTAGGGCCTCCTTTGATAACATAACCATCATCATTTCTAAATCTCCTAGACTTCATTTCTGAGGTTTTTTATCGAAGTTGGCTTAGGTGTTTGATCTCGATTGTCATTGTTTGCACCTGCTAAGTATTGTCATCTATTTTGAATCAATTAATCATCATTACAACCCAATCAATCTACTTCTATCCTAAGGTGGATTCAGTCTCAAACCAATTTGATCGTTAGCACCTTGTGCCATCTAAGTCAAATCTCTTAACCAGATTTAGAATCTGTTTCATCTTCTTATCTGATCAATCATCTGATCCTATCTCATCAGTCCTATCACATCCCATCACATCCTCTAGTCATCCTAATATGAGATTTTATCTAATCCAAATCTAAGCTTTTATCCAATCCCAATCTAAGTTTAACTTGAATCTTGATTTGGTCTTTTGGTCCATCCATATCCAAGATCTTCTGATATCAAAACAAATCTTAAGATCTTTTCTTCCATTATTTCATCTTCCATTATGTTCTTCTAACCATCTATTCCTATCTTTTCAATTTGAATCCATCCCGTATAACATCAACAATCTTTACCCTCCTTTTGCATGACCAACAATAGTGATCAAAGGGAATCCCAACTACATTGATGATGATAATGAAATTATTGTTGATCAAGATGAGTATAATGTAGCTCCCCTTGATGCTATCATTGCTAGCAATCTTTTTCCAATTGCCTCCCAAAGTCCAACCACTCGTACGAGCTGTCCACCCATGCCTCTATCCGTATCTAATAATGGCCCTTATGCTACCCTTGACAAGGGATATCTAGTATCCTCACCATCCACATATTCATCATGTCCTCCCTCTCCATCTATATCCTATCCAACATCCACATCCTCCTATAATAATACACCATCATCAACAATCCCAATACATCTACCTTAATCCCACATCCCAATCTTCCCATCCTAATCCAACACTCATGCCTTCCTATCATAATCCACCATCCCCATATTTATCTTATCCTAATCCACCATCTCAATATTCTTATCCTAATCCATCACCTATATCCTCCTATTCCAATCCACCATCCATTTCCTCCTATGGTAATCCACCACCTCAATCCTCCCCTTCTAATCCAACATCCACACCTTCCTATCATAATCCACCATCCCAATATCCCTACCTTAATTCCACAGCTACATCTTCCCATCTTAATCCAACCTCCACATATTTCTATCCCAATCCTCCATCCACACCTTCCTATCATAATTCACCACCTCAATCCTCCCCTTCTAATCCAACTTCCACACCTTCCTATCATAATCCACCACCCACATCCTCTTATCTTAATCCCATATCCACATCTTCCCTTCCTAATCCAACATCCATATCCTCCTATGGTAATCCACCATCCATGTCCTCCTATGGTAATCCACCACCTCAATCTTCCCATTCTAATCCAACATCCATACCTTCCTATCATAATCCACCATCCCAATATCCCTACCTTAATTCCATATCTACGTCTTCCCACCTTAATCTAGCCTCCACATATTGCTATTCTAATCATCCATCTATGTCCTCCTATGTGAATCCACCACCCACATCCTCTTGTCCTAATCCATCATCCCAATATTTCCATCCTAATCCAACACCCACATCTTGCTACTATTACTCACCATCCCAATCTTCCCTACCTAATCCAACATTCACATCCTCTGATCTTAATTCATCATCTACATCCTCTTGCATCATGCCCCCCTTCACCGCATTATATATTAATCCTCCATCTACTCCATCTTAGGATCCCTCTCCTCAATGGGATCTTGATCCTACCATCCCATCTACCCCATATCAAGATCACACTCGCTCATCTTCTCAATCCCATGATCCCCTTTGAACTCAAGATCCAATCACTCCATCTCATGAGTCCTTAACACCCACTGCCACAAATCTAGATCATATCATACCACCTAATCCTTATCCTGATCCCTTATGGTTCACTCCTCTCAATCGTGATGCTTCTCTCCCATCATCTCCATCTCATGATCCTTCATCCCTGCCTATCCCTACCACCCCAATGCCACTTTTGTATCACCTTGGTAACATTACACTCATCCATGGTGGCCTCCTTGCAGAAGAAAAACAAAGCATATGAACCACTCATCCCTCTCCACCTAATAAGGGACTCGCATTGATGAGGCCCAGTAAAGACCTCATAATTACTAAGTTTATACCTTTTTAATACTTTATATTTTGGCTTTAGAACTCATAATGTTTTCCTTTATGTATCCATTTATGAACTTAATGAGGCATAAAGAATTTAGAATATGAATGATCAATATGAATGCTTATTCTTTTAAATACATGATTGATGTGGTGATTAACCTATGAATGTTTCATGATAACTGCACCTTTATTATGCAAATGGACTGATATTTATTTCTCAGCCGAATGCTAACTATTTTCTGTTTAAAAGTGATGAATGACTAACTTGTTTGTGACTCATCCTCAAAATAGTTATTCATCAACTAATTTCCTTTTGAATCATTATTTCGAATGAGAGATCTACCAACTACAACCACAGTTCCAATAGAGCACATCCATTTCAGAAATATGGAATTCAATGCCAACTAAAGACAATTACGAAGATCCACACAAATTATGTTCCTACTCGCCAAGATATCTCTTAGAATAGGATTAAATTAGTTTCATGCTTATCTTTTATTCTTGAAATAAGCTGGATATTTATGTCCATTCCCAACACAGTTGGATGTTAGATTGTATCATGTTTTCGAAACTTTCTCATGTAATTTTTTTTTCTATTTTAAAGTTAGAATCATTTTTCTGTGTACTTCATCCCTATTTGGGCATAATCTATGGAAATAAAAAGGAGTTGATCTCAACTATGTGCTAATTTTTTCTAGAAGTAGAACAATCCACTTTCAGAAGGAAGGTGATCCTTTAGTTGTTAAATTCATTTGTTATTGCTATGTTCTATTTTTTGCTCTATCTTAAGATTATAATCATTTCATTTATTATGCGTCGGAAAGAATCTTAGATTAGAGTTACATTCTATGGTTTATTTCTTAGTTGAAAGTCATTTGTAGTTCTGAATAGTCTAAATCATCATTTTAATGGATTATGTGCAAAGAGGAACAATTACTTGTCAATTTAGTAAAGTGATGAATGGAATAGTTTATTTCTAAAGAAATTAATCAACTTTTAAATAGATTTCAAGATTCAACTGAGTAGATAAAGTTAATCTTCCATTATTTCATAATCTATGTTGTCCTAAAATGAAACCTCTTCGTTTAAACTCCATTTTGAAGATTATTTAGAATAGATCAAGGAATAGAAGTATGGTATATAAATGCTCCTGATAGAGTAAACATAACTCCGAAATGCTCCTAATCGAGCAAAAACCAACAAAACCCCCCCAAAAACTGATTTGACTCTTACCAAAAATAACTTTAGACACCCTTGGGTTAACATTCAAGAGATTAAATGAGTAGGAATTGTGACAACATTGACATCCTACCATCACACATCATGCTTCCAAAAGAATAAGAATCCTACCATAGATCACATGCTCGAGAGCATGAAATATCAAGGAAAAGGATTAGACCTTCATGAGCAAGGTACTTTAGAGCCCATCTAGGTCAAAGAACATCTATGCATACAAGGTCTTGGATATGTTTGCTAAGATTCACAATCCAAAAATGTTGGTACAACCTCTATACATCCTAAGAAAGCCTCTTCTAAAGGAATGAGAGGCATTTCCCATCACTCCACAAAACCATTCGTCGCCATCCCCCCTCCTCCATCATATTACCTTAAATCAACTGTCCATCTTCCTCTTTCATCCACTAAGTCCATTTTGGGTCCTTATGTCCCTCCATCCTCCATCAATTGCATCTATTTTGGGTTCTTATGTACCTCCATCCACCATAATACATCCTCTATATACAATGTTCATTTTGGGCCCTTATATACCAAAATCACCCCCTCCATCTTATCCTCTTCACCCTCTCATCCATCCATCACCTATCCCTAGCACGTATCATAAGAATCCTAAATTCATAATCCCTGATCAGGATCAACAAAGGCACCACTCCATATAGGCTATCTCACATCCTCCACCCACACATCATCATCAAAAGCCTACCTGTGTCACTCTATCTATGTATCCTCTATATCATCCATCACCTCATACTCGTCCTATTGCTACTAAAAGCACTTTGGATGCCAAATTTCAAATGCATAAATCCAAACGTCCACATGAATCTAAAGCTCCTCATGTCCCCTTCAAAAGACATGTTGAAGAAAAGAACAATACAATGCGAAATCCAAATCCATCCAGAAGGCCATAAACGTCTGGGTATGTGTAGGACCATGATGTGCCAAAAAGTGGTGATATGTAAGTGATATCATGACCCATGTGGCTGACGATTTTTTTTTTACCCAAAATTGATAAAATGAAAATTATTTTTAAAGGAGATTCTCAGCTTTCCACCAATATAAATTATGCTTTACTTTGAATTTAATAAATAATTACTATTCATTTTCTAGTTAAATTACAACTAAAGTCCTAATTGATCGGTTGATAGAAAAACATCTATAGCTTTCAAATGGTATCATATTTTTTGAATCTGAAACATGCATCACATTCTATGTTTTGCATACTATAGGATTATAAAAATAATAATTGAATTTCATGAAGTTTTGACCAAGTTAAGGTGGTCAGACATACGATTTTTTATATTTTTCAAAAGTTGTAATAAAAAAATCATAATTAATTATTTACTTAGAAAAATATTACAAAAACATATGCATCACATCGGGACATGAGTCCTCTACTTATATCTAAAATCTTATAAAAAAATATGATCATTTTATTGTGGTTAGGGTGGTTAGACAGACACCTACTTCTTATTTTTTCCCTAAAATTTAAGTACTACTGCATTCCAATTTCAAATTTTCACCAAACAGATATTTAAAATAAAAATAAACCTAGTAGTTTATAAACTACACTCAATTTGCTACAGATTCTATTCTTACATATTTTTGAAATAATATAGATAACTTATTCAAATTTTTACGTCAAGTTGCTTAGCTCTAATTTTTTCTAATTTTTTATTGCCACTTAAGAATCTATTTTTTCCATGATGATCCTACACATACCCACCCACTAAAGCAAGGATTAAAATCATGTTGATCCCATAGAAAAAAGATGCCATGCCTTCAAATGAAAAGGCCATAACAACATCCAAAGTTGCTAATCCCAAAACTAATCATTCACATCCTCCATCTTCAAAATCTATTTTGGATCCCTATGTCCGAAAATTCACTATCCCAACTCCATTATCTCCACACTCTCCATCCATTCATCCACCTATCCTCTCACATCCACTCCATCATTCCATCCATACACTTTCTAGCATCTCAGCCATTATCCCACATATCTACCCCATCAAATCCCTTTAATCCATCCTCTTGCATAATCCATCCATTCTAATAAGGTTGTACCAACATCCAATAGCCGCTTTACACCTGGTCTCTTATTACCTCATATGGAACTTGATGCTTGAGTTCTTCATCCATTCCCTTATAACATGCTTCCATATCCACATATCCATATCCCTATATTTATCCATCTTCATCCACATCCTAGTCCAAAAAATCAAAAAAAATGAAAAAAAAGAGAAAAAAATTTAAAAAAAGAGAAAAAAACAAAAAAAAATAGTAAAGAAAAATAATTTGTCCAATGGTGAAAGCTTGGAAAACAAGTGCCTTGGATAAGTACCATGATGAAAACCTGGAAAACATGCATCACGTGCAAATCCCCCATCCAATTAACTTCCACACTTGGGTGCACCTTCCATCTATGCATCCCCTTCCTTTATCTCCTACATCCACCCACCTATATTCTGCATGCTACCCATCCTATCCCATTTGTATCCAGTCCCTCCATATTCTTTGTGATCTTGACCTAGATAGGGGAAAACATATATACATGCTTTGGACATCTCTTGGCATACGTTCCCCTCATCTGTACACTATCCTATTCCTATCTCCATCCATCCACCTTCCTTATCCATGCATCCTATCCATATCCATTCACTACTTTATTTCCCCATCCTTCTATCTTTCATTCCTCCTGCATCATCATAACTGACATATCTAGAGCGGGGCATCTCAGTCTTTGTGCAATAGTCCTTGGAGACATCATCCATCCATCCATCCAAACAATCCCTTTTGTCTCCCCATCCTTATCTTCCCATCTACCCATCCACTAGTCCCTTTCCATCTTTTCATCCTTATCTCCCCATCCATTTATCCTTCTAGTAATCCATTACATCCTTCCAACTCCTTATCCCTCTATCCACCTATCCTAGCATCTTTCTATCTCCCCATCCATTTATCCATCTAGTAATCCATTCCATCCTTCCAATTCCTTATCCCTCTATCCACCTATCCTAGAATCTTTCTATCTCCCCATCCATTTATTCATCTAGTAATCCATTCCATCCTTCCCAATCCTTATCCCTCTATCGACGTATCCTAACATCTTTCTATCTCCCCATCTTTATGAATACATCGGGTTATCTCTATTTTCCTCCTATCTCATCATACTTGTCATTGGTATCTAGCTTTAGGCTACCCCCATGCAACCCAATTCCATTCATCTTGCTATCATCCATCCTATCTATTTCTCACATATTTCTAATATCATCTCAATCTTAATCACTCATCTATCCATCATATCATCCTCCCAATTCATATTTTGATGATTTGGATAACTCTCCCATTCCCGAGCTTCACATAATCCACATCTTACACATATCAACCATCTTATCTACATGACCTATCCTGGTTCATCATATCATCTTCATCATCATATCTCCTTATCATGGTCATCTCATTGTCTTTTATCCAATGTCTGTCTTTTTCCTTTTGTCAAAATACGTTGCCCTTATGCTTTCATGTAGGCGAGGTTGATCATTTGATCTACTTCCAAGGCTCTGTGCTTTCATGTAGGCAAGGATGATCTTTGATCAACCCCCAAGCCCCTAATTATTTAGGGTGTGTGGGTCTTGTGTCCCCTAGGTCTTTAGGGTGTGTCTATTTTGTTGCCTTGTCATTTTTTCCTCTTGTCATCTTCAAGTACGTCGCTATCCTAGATGGTACTTCCAAAATAAAGTTCAGTAGTATCACGAGATCTAATCAGTTTCGAGTATCCTGAGTCATGTCGATCATTTAGTTTAGTATCCATATTTGGTCTCAATAGGATGTATCCTTCCTAATAGACATCATCAATCCCATCCATCCTCTCGATCCTATGACAAAGGATGTTTGAAATTGATTGCAATATTTTGATACTTTTGGCTTCTATTTATCATTTGATCTCCCTATCATCACTTGTCAAATCTGCCATGATCTATCATATTATGGTGTGTTTTGACTAGTTAACATAGGGGCATATCTTGATCTTTGTTTGTTGTTGTCTTCTCGTTTGTCCCACGTAGTATCCACCAAGACCCTTGATGTCTTGTGTTATGCTGGGGCATCCTTATTTGCTTGTGGTTATCCCAATACCTGGCCCGACCAAAGTCATCGTGACTTTGGGGTGTTGGGATAGCCTCCTTGTTTGATGTGTTTGTGTATGCATTAGACACTAATCCGCCTTCGTTTCACATACCATGGTACTAGTGTTATTGTATAGCAAAAATTAGTGCTCCAAAAATGGAAAATTGCATTGGGATTGCATTTAATTTTCTCTTCCATTGCATTTCATCTTTACCTCCATCATCTCCATTAATTTTAACCATCTCACATCTCGATCCAATCCTAATCCATTCAATCTAGCACTAATCATCTAATCACATCTTTGGTCTTGTTCCCAACCTTGCTACAAGCCTTGACCCAATCATCATCGAGATATATCCTTCCCTATCCTTTGGTGTTGTTTTGGAATGTACCCTTACCTCATCAACAACACTATCATCATCATCATCAATAGGATGTATCCTTCCCTATCCTCATGTTGTTCTAGGATATATCATTCCCTCATCAACAAAACTCCATCCATTGACCATCAGTCCATCCTAGCTTTTATCTTGATTGGGGCAACATCATATTTGTCCTTGAAACCATTTCTGCTTGTTGTTATCTCTTCATCTTACCACCCTATCTTCTATCCATCATCTCCCATAATTTTCCTCATCTACCCTTGCATTATCTGATCCATTTTGAGAGCACACCCATGTTTTCTTGAACCCGCATGTCGTCTCGAGGGAGAATCCTCAATCGCTAATATTGATCTTCAATCCCATCATCTTTCTTCCAAGTCACTCCTTTGAACGACTAGGGCATATTTCCTAATTTAACCATCTTTTTCTTGGTGCTATATTTTAATATTCTTTGAAATAATGCTACTTTGTAACATCATCTCAAAGAGGGTAAAACTGTAGACATCTAAACTTTACCACATATATTTGGTCAAATTTATCCCCTTTCGTCTAAATATATTTTTATCCACATTAGTAGTGTTACTATTATTTAATTAACATCGTTAAAGTCTTCTAAATATCTAAGGTATTTATTTAAATAATTAAATACCTTACCCCCTTTATCCCTTTCTTCCAAGGAATTAAATAAATAACCCACTTATATAATTGCCTTTATGTCCCATCCACACTTAATCCTAATTCATCTCCTAATCCCTTCATTAAGGATGTGCAAATACCTAATCCATGATTAGGATGTGTCACATCCTCCAAATTTTGCAAGTTAGCTCCTAATCATCATTAGTCACCTAACTACCTTCTAATCCTTCGTTAACTAATCAAATAAGTCCTTTAGTCAACTCTTCCCACTTCCCAACGGACTTTTTAATTCCATTTTATTCTCCCAATAACCTTAATGGAATTTTTAATTTCATTTACAATCCTCATGTCCTCTTCCCCATGTGAATTTAAAATTCTCATTTATTCATACAATGCATTTCTCTTCCCCATATTCCTTCATAGGTCACATTAGTCACATGGGACAATGACCTCTTGTATGAGGAACTTGTCTTATCCCAAAGGTACTCCCAAATCATGTGAATGTAAAATTCATATTTATTCCCCCAACAACTTCTCTCATCCCCATGATGATAAGAGAGGACTTTCTAAAATTCTTCACTTGTCAGCATCATCCTCATATGGGGACAAAAACTTGATTTTTGAAGAAATCCTCCCCTAATCCCAAGATACTTTCAAGTACCTCAACCTCACATGTCCTCTTTCCACATCACCTATCCTTTTCACATATCATCTTTCGCATGGAAAGATGTGAGGGCTTGTGAGTCCTCAACTCACCACAACCCTCCATCTTGCCCATGTCAGCTAAATCCTAGCCATTGAATTCTCTAGAGACTCTTCCCTTAAAATGGAAGATTTGGTCTCATTTTTATTCATCCAATATTCAATCACATTGAACACATTCACAAAATTCACATTAAACATATTCAAGCATTTAAGAAACTCAACTTAGCACTTAGCACTCTCAAGCACTTGCATCCTCCATTGTTGCAACCTTCAAGTTTCCATTGCATCCATATACCACACTCTTCCAAACACCCACTTGATCCATTGCATTCCTCATCACCTCTGCTCCATTTTGCATCCAATTTTAGGTACTTTCTCATTCATGGAGCACACATTTCAAGCTACATTAAAGGGCCAACCAAACTCATCAATTCAAGCAAGGTAAAAGGTTCCATTTTCTTGGTATTTTGTTTGAATTAATCTTAGGCCTATCTTGAGTGTTTGTTAGTGTTTTCCTTTTTGAGTTTCATATTTTCTTACATTTTAGAATAGAAAAAATCACTTGCACACATTTTTGGCATGCCCGGTGGGACCCATAAATGGGTCTATTTTCTTTCTTGTTTATTATTTTTTGACATTTTGCAAGTTCAGGTTACACAGAGGCGACCTCGACTGAAGGACATGTGACATTGTTCTAAAGAGGAGAGACCTGGCCCTAAATAGGGGTGACTTGACACTAAGTTGGGTGACCTGGCCCTAGGTTGGGTGACCTAGCCCTGATAGAGGCGATTCTGCTCTTGTAGAGTTGCCCATCTAAGAGAAGAGGAGCAAATCTATTCTTTGTTTAATGAATAGGGGTGACCTGGCCCTGAAAAGGTGTGACTTGGCCCTGAACAAGGATGACCTAGCCTAGACAAGGGTGACTTGGTCTTGAACAAGGGTGACCTGGCCCTGAAGAGGGGTGACCTGACCTTGACCAGGTTGACTTGGCCCAGACAGGGCTGACCTGGCCCTGAACAGGGGTGACTTGGCCCTGATAGGGGTGACTTGGCCCAGACAAGGGTGACCTGACCCTAAACAAAGGTGACCTAGCATAGACAGAGGCGATTGAGGTAAAAAATAGACACTTGAAGTTCATTTTCAAGGTTCGTTTCTTGCTATTTTTCTTGGTACTGACCCACTAACTTGTTTTGTTGGTGAATGTACATGTTTTCACTAACATTTATGCATATTTTCACACTCGTTGAAGATCGAAGGTTAAAACTTCTAACATGTTTAATGTAAGTGGAGTAGGCCAAGAATGGTAGTTAGCTTGTAGTTTATTATTTTCATACTAGTTAGGCACATAGATCTAATTAGGGGGAGTAAAAGTACTTGTTTGATGTGCTTTTAAAGTGGGATATTAATGTATCTAATCTCCTTGTGCCATTTGACAATCCTAGGTGAAGATAAATCATAGTACACTTAGTCCTTTATGTTCACACATTTTTAGCGGGACTTACTTGGGGATTTCATCACCCCAAGGGACGTTCCCAACCACATGTTACCGATGGGGTATATAAAGTGGGGAGAGTGAAATTTGTACCTCAGTGCAGTCACATCATGTTTAGCGAAGCGTGGAAGCTATGGTGATACCTAGATAAGACATGAAAAGTTGGTCTAAGCTTGTAGTACCTCGTTGGGGTTCCCGAATCATGCTTGTGATGGGTTGGTGTTCACGGTTGTGCACAATGTACCATGCGTATATTAGGGACTCCCTAGTTTACCTTATTCAGCCTAGTTAGAGGACCGTGTTGGCCGTACCCTTCATACTAATCTTAGGATTGTGTTGCTTGAACTATCTTTTTTTTGTGAAACTAGTGCATGTTTGTTTAGTCAGGTTAGTCTTTTCCTTTTGTTTTCTTTTTGCTATGTTTTCTATACATTTCCATAGTTGTTTTAAGTCTAGTTCAACTAACATGGGAGACCTTGCCCTAAATAGGGGTGACCTTTACCTCAATAGGGGCGACCTTGCCCTTAACAAGGGAGACCCTACCCTACCTTGGGTGACCTTGTCCCAAGACAGGTGACCTTGCCCCAAGATAGGTGACCTTGCCTTGAACAGTCAATCCCGCCTTCGGTTCAATCAATCTATTAGTTCGTTTGTCCATTATGAGAATCCATTTTCCCATTTCGAGCATCTGTTTCCCCATTATGAGAGTCTATTTTCCCATTCCAAGCATTTGTTTCCTCATTCTGAGCATCCATTTACCCATTTTGATAGTTCGTTCACCCATTTCAAGCATCTGTTTCCCCATTCTAAGCATCTGTTTGCCTGTTTTGAGCATCCATTTTCCCATTCTGAGCATTTTTTTTCCCATTCTGATAATCTGTTTCCCCATTCTGAGAGTCCATTTACCCATTTTGGTAGTTCATCTTCTTGCTCATCCCATTTATCAATGTCGTTTGACTATTTTTTAGATTTAGACAAGTCCAGAAACTATTTAGGCAAGTCTATTACCTAGTTGTGTGACCTTTCCCTAAGTTGGGTGACCTTTCTCTTGACTTGGGCAATCTTTCACTTAGGTTGGGTGACCTTGAACTAAAGAGGGGTGAATCTGCCTTTTCTTCTTCATCTAGAACCCCATTTGGGTCCGTTTTGGTGTCCGTTTGACTATTTTCGGACCCGTTCTTCATCTCCTTTGACTTGGGTGACCTTTACATTAAGTTGGGAGACATTTCCCCAAAGAGGGGCGAATATGTCTTTTGTTCTTCATCCAGGACCCCATTCTGGTCCGTTTTGGTGTTCGTTCGACCGTTTTTGGACCCGTTCTTCATCTGAGTCCTCATTCTAATCACTTTAGGTATATCCATTTGTCCATTGGTGGTATTATCCTCTCTCAGAGACTCCATCCAGATCCATTTAGTCAAATCCCTTCATCTATTTAGTCATCCCGTTCTCTATTCAAAACCTCGTTCAGACCCATTTTGGTGTTTGTTTCCCTCGTTCTCATCCCATTCTTCATCTAAGCCCCTATATGAAACCTTATAGGAGTATTTTTCATCCCATTAAGAAATCCTCAACATCCCCCTTGTCGGTTCTTCCGTCACCCCTTCCCGTTCTTCAATGTTTGCAGCTATTTGGGTGAATCTGCTAGCTGTTCTGGGCGAATCTGCTCAGATAGGTGATCCTGCATCTTTAGATAGGTGAACTTGTCAAATAGATTCACCTATTTCCCCTGCTACCCAACCTTTGGGTGAATTTTCTAGATAGAACATGCAAGGTTATATTTCTCTCCGTAATCATAATTTTCCTTCATCTCAATCATCTAAAATTCATCATTTCATCAATCAAATAATCTTGAAGTTCCTTAGGGCCTCCTCTGATCACATATCCATCATCATTTCTAAATCTTCTAGACTTTGTTTCTGAGGTTTTTTATCCAAGTTGGCTTCGGTGTTTGATTCTGATTGTCTTCGTTTGCACCTGCTCAATATTATCATTTGTTTGAAGTCAGTTAATCATCATTATGACCCAATCAATGTACTTCTATCCTAAGGTGGATTCGGTCTCAATCCAATTTGATCATCAACACCTTGCGCCATCTAAGTCAAATCTCTGAACCGAGTTTAGAATTTGTTTCATCTTCTTATCTGATCAGTCATTTGATCTTGTCTCATCAATCCTATCACATCCCATCACATCCTCTAGTCAATCTAATCTAATATTTTATCTAATATGAATATGAGATTTTATGCAATCCCAATCTGAGCTTAACTTGAATCCCAATTTGGGCTTTTGGTCCATCTATATCCAAGATTTTCTGAAAACAAAATAAATCTTAAGATCTCTTCCATTTTTTCATCATCCAATCTTTTCTTCTAACCATCTATTCCCATATTTTCAATTTGAATCCATCCCATCTAACATCATGAATCTTTACCCTCCTTTTGCATGCCCAACAATAGTGGTCAAAGGGAATCCCAACTATGTTGATGATGATAATGAAAATCTTGTTGATCAAGATGAGTATAATGTAGATCCCCTTGATGATATCATTTCTAGCAAGCTTTTTCCAATCACCTCCAAAAATCCAACCACTCCTACAAGCTATCCCCCTATGCCTATATCTGCATCTAATAATGGCCCTTATTCTACCCTTGAGAAGGGATATCTAGTATCCTCTCCATCCACATATTCATCATGTCCTCCCTCTCCATTTCTATCTTATCCAACATCCACATCCTCCTATAGTAATCCACCATCACCATACACCTATCCTTATCATGATCAACAATCGAAATACCTCTACCTTAATCCCACATCCCAATCTTCCCATCCTAATCTAGCACTCACACCTTCCTATCATAATCCACCATCCCCATATTTCTCTTATCCTAATCCACCATCTCAATCTTCTTATCTTAATCCATCACCCATATCCTTGTATGCCAATCCACCACCTCCATCCTCCCCTTCTAATCCAACATCCCAATATCCCTACCTTAATTCCACATCTATGTCTTCCCATATTAATCTAGCCTCCACATATTTCAATCCTAATCCTCCATCCACACCTTTCTATCATAATTCACCACCTCAATCCTACCCTTCTAATCCAATATCCACACCTTGCTATCATAATCCACCACCCACATCCTCTTATCTTAATCCCATATCCACAACTTCCCATCCTAATCCAACGTCCATATCCTCCTATGCCAATCGACCATCCATATCCTCCTATGGTAATCCACCATCTCAATCTTCCCACTCTAATCCAACATCTATACCTTCCTATCATAACCCACCATCCCAATATCCCTACCTTAATTCCAAATATACGTCTTCCCACCTTTATCCAGCCTCCAGATATTGCTATTCTAATCCTCCATCCATGTCCTCCTACGTGAATCCACCACGGACATCCTCTTTTCCTAATTCGTCCTCTCAATTTTCCTACATTAATCCATCATCCCAATATTCCCATCCTAATCCAATGCCCCCATCTTCCTACTATTACCCACCATCCCAATCTTCCCTACCTAATCCAAAATTCACATCATCCTATCTTAATTCATCATCCACATCCTCTTGCATCATTCCCCCCTTCACCGTATTATATATTAATCCTCAATCTACTCCTAGTCCTACATCCAATCCTAACCTCTCATCTAATCCTAATCCAACAATTCCTAATCCTTGTCCTCCAACCATCCCTAATCCTCCATCCAATCTCGATCACTCATCTAATCCTAATCCACCAATCCCTAATCCTCTAGCTAATCCCGATCACTCATCTAATCCTAATCCACCAATCCCTAATCCTAGTCCTCCAACCATCCCTAGTCCTCCATCCAATCTCGACCACTCATCTAATCGTAATCCACCAATCTCGAATCCTAGTCCCCCATCTAATCCTAAGCACTCATCAAATCCTAATCCACCAATCTCTAATCCTAGTCCTCCAACCATCCCTAATCCTCCATCCTTTCCCATCACTCCACCTACTCCTACATCCTTTCCAAATATCATCCAAGGACTCATGAAAAAAGCGATATCCCCAAATCCACATCTTGATATTGTGGAACAAGGTCCTCCCACTCTATTATGTGCAGTCATTAGTGATGAGGCTCTTCCCCATCCTACACCTATCACTCCCATTACCATTCCTAACATTGTCCAAATGGTTAGAACCCTTGAACCCACCGAATCCACTGAATCCCCATATTCTAGTCTTGGAACCAATGAAGCTAGTGAAGACACTAGAATCCAATCCGTTCCTCCTAATCCTAGTATCACCGAACTGCATTCCCATGACCTTCATGAATCCTCCATCCTTCCATCTCCCCCACTTGATGAGTCCCCCCAGCACTCCTCCATACAAGATGAGTCATGCCAAGAGCTTAATCCAAAGCATACAAGCATATCCCCTCTTCCAAATCAAGATCCTGCCATCCTATCTACTCCATCTCAAGATCATAGTCCCTCATCCATTTAATATCATGATCCCTCTCCTCAATGGTATCTTGATCCTACCATCCCATCTACCCCATCTCATGATCACACTCACTCATCCACTCCATCCCATGATCCCCTTTGCACTCAAGATTCAATCACCCCATATCATGAGTCCTTATCATCCACTGCCACAAATTCAGATCCTATCATACCACCTAATCCTTCTCCTGATCCCTTATTATTCACTCCTCTCAATTAGGATACTACTCTCTCATCATCTCCATCTCATGATCCTTCATCTCCACCTAGCCCTACCACCCCAATGCCACTTTTGTATCACCTTGGTAAAATTACACTCATCCATGGTGGCCTCTTCACAGAAGAAAAAAAAAGCATATGCACCGCTCATCCCAGTCCACCTAATAAGGGACTCACATCATGCTTCCAAAATAATAAGTATCCTACCATAGATCACATTCTTGAGAACATGATCTATCAAGCAAAAATTTTAGACCTTCATGAGCAAGGTACTTTAGATCCCATCCAAGTCAAAGAACATCGAGGCACACAAGGTATTGGATATATTTCCCAAGACTCGCAATCCAAAAATGTTGGTACAACCTCTATACATCCTGAGTGAGCCTCTTCCAAAGGAATGAGAGGAATTTAACATCACTCCACAAAACCATTCATCACCATCCCCCCTCCTCCATCATATTACCTCAAAACAACTGTCCATTTTCCTCTTTCATCCTCTAAGTCCATTTTGGGTCATTCTGTCCCTTCATCCACCATCGCTCATCCTCCATCAACTGCATCTATTTTGAGTTCTTACATACCTCCATCCACCATAATAAATCCTCCATATACAACATCTATTATGGACCCTTATATCCCAAAATCACCCCCTCCATCTTATCCTCTTCACCCTCTCATCCATCCATCACATGTCCCTAATGCGTATCATAAGAATCCTAAATTCAAAATACCTAATCAAGATCAACAAAAGCACCACTCTGTACAAGCTATCTCGCATCCTTCACCCACACATCATCATAAAAATCCTACCTCCGTCACTTCATCTATGTCTCCTCGATATCATCCATTGCCTCATACGCGTCCCATTGCTACTAAAAGAGTTTTGAATGCCAAAGTTCAAACACATAAATTGAAACATCCACATGAATCTAAAGATCCTCATGTACCCTTCAAAATACATGTTGAAGAAAAGAACAATACAATCCAAAATCCAAATCCATCCAAAAAACCACAAAGGCCCACTAAAGCAAAGATTAAAACCATGTGGATCCCAAAGAAAAAAAATGCCATGCCTTCAAATAAAATGGCCATAACAACATCCAAAGTTGCTAATGCCAAAGCTAATCATTCACATCCTTTATATCCAAAATATATTTTGGGTCCCCATGTCCCAAAATTCACTATCCCAACTCCTTCATTATCTCCACACTCTCCATCCATTCATCCACCTATCCTCTTACATCCACCACCACATGTGCCAATGTTGGTCCTAAATACCTTCCCCCATCACACATCCACTCCATCATTTTTTCCATATGCTTTCCATCATCCTGACCATTATCCCACATATCTACCCCATCAAATCCCTTTAATCCATCCTCTTGCATAATCCATCTATTCTAATAATTTTGTGCCAACATCCAATAGTCACTTTACACCTGGATTGTTATTACCTTATATGGAACTTGATACTTGAGTCCTTCGTCCATACCCTTATAACATGTCTTCAAAATCCACATATCCATATCCCTATCTTTATCCATATTAATCCACATCCTAGTCCAAAAAGTCAAAAAAAGCAAAAAAAGTAAACAAAAAACAAAAAAAAGAGACAAAAAAATAGTAAAGAAAAATAATTCATCAAATGGTGAGAACTTGGAAAAAAAGTGCCTTGGATAAGTACCATGATGAAAACATAGAAAACATGCATCATGTGTAAATCCCCCATCCAATTCACTTCCACACTTGGGGGCACCTTCCATCTATGCATTCCCTTCCTCCGTCTCCTACATCCACCCACCTTTATTTTGTATCCTACCCATCCTATCCCATTTGTATCCAGTCCCTCCGTCTTCTTTGCGATCTAGACCTAGATAGGGGCAAACATATATACATGCTTTGGAAATCTCTTGGCATAAATTCCCCCCATCCATACACTATCCCATTCTTATCTCCATCCATCCACCCTCCTTATCCATGCATCCTGTCCATATCAATTCACTCCTTTATTTCCCCATCCTTCTATTGTTTATCCCTCCCACCTCATCATAACTGACATATCAAGAGTGGATCATCTTCGTCTTTGTCCAATAGTCCTTGGAGACATCATCCATCCATCCATCCAAACAATCCCTTTCATCTCCCCATCCTTATCTTCCAATCTACCCATCCACTAGTCCCTTTCCATCTTTTCATTCTTATCTCCCCATCCATTTATCCATTTAGTAATCCATTCCATCCTTCCAACTCATTATCCCTCTATCCACCTATCCTAGCATATTTCTATCTGCCATCCATTTATCCATCTATTAATCCATTCCATCCTTCCAAATCCTTATCCCTCTATCCCCCTATCCTATCATCTTTCTATCTTCCCATCTATTTATCCATCTAGTAATCCATTCCATCCTTCCAAATCCTTATTCCTCTATACACCTATCCTAGCATATTTCTATCTCCCCATCTTTATCAATGCATCCAGTTATCTCTATTTTCCTACTATCTCATTATCCCTTGTCATTAGTATCTAGATTTAGGCTACCCCCATGCAACCCAATGCCATTCATCTCACTATTATCCATCCTATCTATTTCTCACATCTTTCTAATATCATCTCAATATTCATTACTCATATATCCATCATATCATCCTCCCAATTCATCTTTCGATGATTTGGATAACTCTCCTATTCTTGAGCTTCACATAATCCACATCTTACGCATATCAACCATCCTATCTACACAACCTATCCTGGATCATCATAGTAGCTCCATCATCGTATATCCTTATCATGGTCATCTCATTGTCCTTTATCCACCATCTGTCTTTGGCATTTTTTTGAACTACAATGCCCCTGTGCTTTCACATAGGCAAGGTCGATCATTTGATTTGCCCTTAGGGCTCTGCTTCTTGTCTGGTCTGTCATCTTCCATCATTTGTCTTTGGCTTTGTGTTGAACTACATTGCTCCTACACTTTCACATAGGCAAGCTTGATCATTTGATTTTCCCCTAGGGCATTTTTCCGTTCGTCTTTATCCTTCATCATGGTCCTCATTTTTTTCTTTCACTTTTACCCATGGTCTTTTGTCAAACTATGAGGGCTCTATGCTTTCACATAAGCAAGTTTGATCTCTGATCAACCCCTGAGCCACCCAGTCTTTAGGGTGTGTCAATCTTATGTCCCTTTGGTCTTTAGGGTGTGTCTATTTTGTCACTTTGTCATTTTTTCCTCTTGTCGTCTTCAAGTATGTCCCTATCCTACCTAGTGTTTCCAAAATTAAGGTTATTAGTATCATGAGATCTAATCAGTTTCGAGTATCCTGAGTCATGTCGATCATTTAGTTTAGTATCCATCTTTGGTCTCAATAGGATGTATCCTTCCTAACAAACCTCATCAAGCCCATCCATCCTCTCGATCCTATGGTAAAGGATGTTATGAAATTGATTGCAATATTTTGATACTTTTGTCTTCTATTTATCATTTGAGCTCCTTATCATCACTTGTCAAATCTGCCATGATCTATCATATTATGGTGTTTTTTGATTAGTTAACATAGGGGAATAACTTGATCTTTTTTTTTTGTTGTCTTATTGGTTGTCCCACGTTGTATCCACCAAGACTCCTGAGGTCTTGTGTTACGTTGAGGCATCCTTTTGTGCTTGTGGTTATCCCAATACCTGGTTTGACCAAATTCATCATGACTTTGTGGTGTTGGGATAGCCTCCTTGTTTGATGTGTTTGTGTATGAATTAGACACTAATATTCCTTGGTTTCACATACCATGGTACCTAGTGTCTTATGCTATAGAAAAAATTACTACTCCGAAAATGGAAAATTTCATTAAAATTGCATTTCATTTTCTCTTCCATTGCATTACATCTTTACCTCCATCATCTTCATTCATTTTAACCATCTCACATCTCAATATAAGCCTCATCAATTCAATCTAGCACCAATCATCTAATCACATCTTTGGTCTTGTTCCAAGCCTTGCTACAAGCCTTGACCCAATCATCATCATCGTTAGGATATATCCTTCCCTATCCTTTTGTGTTTTTTTGGGATGTACCCTTCCCTCATCAACAACAAGATGTATCCTTCCCTATCCTTGTGTTGTTCTGGGACATATCATTCCCTCATTAACAACACTCCATCCATCGACCATCAGTCCATCTTGACTTGTATCTTGATTGGGGAAACATCATATTTGTCCTTGAAACCATTTGTGCTTGTTGTTATCTCTTCATCTTATCGTCCTCTCTTTTATCCATCATCTCCCATAATCTTCTCCATCTACCCTTGCCTTATCTCATCCATTTCGAGAGCACACCCGTGTTCTCTTGAACCCGCATGTCCTCTTGAGGGGGCATCCTCAATCCCTAATCATCATCTTCAATCCCATCATCTTTCCTCCTAGTCACTCCTTTGAACAACTGGGACATATTCCTTAATTTAACCATCTTCTTCCTGGTGCTATATTTTAATCTTCTTTGAAATGATGCTACTTCATAACACCATCTCAAAGAGGGGGAAAATGTAGACATCTAAATTTGATCACTTATATTTGGTCAAATTTATTCTCTTTCGTCTAAATATCTTTTTATCCACATTAGTTAAATAATGTTACTATTATTTAATTAACATCCTTAAATTCTTCTAAATCTCTAAAGTATTTAGTTAAATAATTAAATACCTTACCCCCTTTATCCTTTTTTTTCAAGAAATTAAATAAATAACCCACTTATTTAATTCCCTTTATGTCCCATCCACACTTAATCCTAATTCATCTCCTAATCCCTTCATTAAGGATGTTCACATCCCTAATCCATGATTAGGATGTGTCACATCCTCCAACTTTTGCAAGTTGACTCCTAATCATCATTAGTCACCTAACTATCTTCTAATCCTTCATTAACTAGTCAAATAAGTCCTTTAGTCAACTCTTCCCACATCCCAATGGAATTTTTAATTCCATTTTATTCTCCCAATTTACAATCCCCATGTTCTATTCCCCTTGTGAATTTAAAATTCACATTTATTCATTCAATGCATTTCTCTTCCCCATATTTTTTCATAGGCCACATCAGTCACATGGGACAAGGACCTCCTTTATGAGGACCCTGTCTTATCTTCGAGGTACTCCCCAATCATGTGAATTTAAAATTCATATTTGTTCCCCCAACAACTTCTCTCATCCCCATAATGATAAGAGAGGAGTTTTTAAAATTCCCACTTGTCACCATCATCCTCATATGGGGACAAGAACTTCCTTTTTGATGAAATCCTCCCCTAATCCTAGGTACTTGCAAGTACCTCCACCTCACATGTACTCTTTCCACATCACCTATCCTTTTCACATCTCATCTTTCACATGGCAAGATGTGAGGGCTTGTGAGTCCTCAACTCACCATAACCCTCCATCTTGACCATGTTGGCTAAATCCTACCCATTTAATTTTATAGAGACTTTTCCCTTAGGATGGAATATTTGGTCTCATTTTCATTCATCCAATATTCAATCACATTCAACACATTAAAATTCAACATATTCAAGCATTCAAGCAACTCAACTTAGCACTTAACACTCTCAAGCACTTGCATCCTCCATTATTGCAACCTTCAAGCTTCCATTGGATATATATACAACATTTATGTAAACACCCACTTGCACCATTGTATTGCTCATCACATCTACTCCATTTTCCATTCAAGGAGCACACATTTCAAGCTACATCAAAGGGCCAACTAAACTCATCAATTCAAGTAACATAAAGAGTTCCATTTTCTTGGTATTTTTTTTGAATTCATCTTAGGCCTATCCTAGGTGTTTGTTAATGTTTTCCTTTTTGAGTTTCATATTGTATTGAATATTAGGGTAGGGAAAATCACTTGCACACATTTGTAGCACGCCCATTGAGTACCAAAAACGTGTCTGTTTTTTCTTTCACATTTGTTATTTTTTGACATTTTGTAGGTTCAGGTTACACAGAGGTGACCTCGCCCAGAAGACAAGAGACCTTGCCCTAAATAGGGGTGAGATGGCCCTGACAAGGGTAACCTGGCCCTAACAAAGGCGATTCTGCTTGTGCAAAGTGGTCCATTTGAGAGAACAGGAGAAAAATTGTTCTTTGTTTCCTGAACAAGGGTGACCTGGCCCTTAAAAGGGGTGACCTAGACTAGACAGGTGACCTAGCCCTAACAGAGGTGACTGAGGTAAAAAAATAGACACTTGAAGTTCATTTCCATGGTTTGTTTCTTGTTGTTTTTCTTAATATTGATCCTCTAACTTGTTTTGTTGATGAATATACATGTTTTCACTAACATTTGTGCAACTATTTCACACTTGTTGAAGATCGAAGGTTAAAACTTCTAACATGTTTGTTGTAGGATGTGCGGGCCAAGCATGTTAGTTAGCTTGTTGTTTATCGTTTTCATACTAGTTAGGCACATAAATCTAATTAGGGAGAGTCAAAGTACTTGTTTTTGTGCTTGTAAAGTTGGATATTAACGTATCCAATCCCCTTGCGCTATTTGGTGATCTTGGGTGAAGAGAAATCATAGTCCACTTAGTCCTTTTTATTCACACATTTTTAGTAGGACCTGCTTGGGGATTTCATCACCCCAAGGATGATTCCAACCACATGTTACCGCCAGGGTATATAAAGGGGGGAGAACGAAAGTTGTACCTCAATCCAGTCACATTGTGTCTGGGGGAGCGTCAAAGCTAGGGTGATACCTAGATAAGACATGAAGAGTTGGTCTGAGCTTTTAATACCTCATTGGTGTTCTCGACTCATGCTTGTGATGGGCTTGTGTTCACATTTGTGCCGCATGTACCGTGTGTATATTTGGGACTCAATAGTTTTCCTTGTTTATCCTAGTTAGAGGTTCATGTTGGTCATACCCTTCATACTAATCTTAGGATTGTGCTGCTTGAACTATCTTTTCTATGTGAAACAAGTGCATTTCTGTTTAGTCAAGTCAGACTTTACCTTGTACTTGTTGTTTGCTACATTTTTTGTCCTTTGCGATAGCTATTTTAAGTCCAAGTCAATTGATAAGGGTGATGCTACCCTAAATAGGGGTGACCATTCCCTCAATAGGGATGACCTTGCCCTAACTTGGGTAACCTAGGCCCAAGACAAAAAACCTTGCCCCAAGACAGGCGACCTTGCCTTGAACAGTCAATCCCACCTTTGGTTCAATCAATCTATTAGTCCGTTCATCCGTTCTGAGAATCCAGTTGCTCATTTCGAGCATCCATTTGCTCATTCCAAGCATCTATTTCCCCATTTTGAGAGTTTGTTTTCCTGTTTCGAGCATCCATTTCCCTATTTCGAGCGTTTGTTTGCGCGTTCTGATAGTTCGTTCGCTCGTTTCGAGCATCTGTTTCCCCATTCTAAGCATCTTTTTTCCCATTCTGAGCATTCTTTTCCCCATTCCGAGCATCTGTTTTCCCATTTGGATATTTTTTTTCCTCATTCTAAGAGTTTCTTTTCCCATATTGGTAGTTTGTCTACCTGTTCATCCCGTTTATCAATGTTGTTTAACTATTTCTCAAATTTAGGCAAGTCTAGAAATTATTTAGGTGTTTGTTACCTAGTTGGATGACCTTTCCCTAAGTTGGGTAACCTTTCCCTTGACTTGGGTAACCTTGCACTAAGGTTGGGCGACCTTGCCCTAAGGAGGGGCTAATCTACCTTTTCTTCTTCATCTGAGACCCCGTTCGGGTTTGCTTTAGTGTCTGTTGAGCCGTTTTCAGATCCATTCTTCATCCCCTTTGACTTGGGAGACCTTGCCCTTGACTTGGGTTACCTTTCCCTTAATTTGGGTGACCTTTCCCCAAAGAGGGGTGAATCTACATTTTCTTCTTTAGCCAGGACCCCATTTGGGTCTGTTTTGGTGTTCGTTCGACCATTTTCAAACCCGTTCTTTGTTTGAGTCCTCATTCTAATAATTTTAGGTATACCCATCTATCCATTGGTGGTATTATCCTCTCTCTGAGTCTCCATTCTAATCCATTTAGTCAAATCCCTTCATCCATTTAGTCATCTTGTTCTCCATTCAAGACCCCGTTTAGACCCATTTTGGTGTCTGTTCCCCCATTCTCATCCCATTCTTCATCTAAGCCCCTATTTGAATCCTTATAGGAGTATTTTTCATCACATTAGGCAATCCTCAAAGTCCCCCCTACCAGTTTATTAGTCACTCCTTCCTGTTCTTTCATCACCTCTGCCTGTTCTTTAGTGTTTGCAGCTGTTTGGGCGAATTTGCCAGCTATTCTAGATGAATCTACTCAAATAGGTGATCCTGCATCTTTAGATAGGAATTTTTTTCAAACAGATTCACCTATTTCCCTGCCAGCTAGCATTTGGGTGAATTTTCCAGATAGAATAGGCAAGGTTATATTTCTCTCTATAATCATCATTTGCCTTCGTCTGCATCCTCTAAAGTTCATCATGTCATCAATCAAATTATCTAGAAGTACCTTAGGGCCTCCTTTGATCAGATATCCATCATCGTTTCTAAATCTCTTAGAATTTGTTTATGAGGTTTTTTATCCAAGTTGGCTTCGGTGTTTGATCCCGATTCTCATTGTTTGCACCTACTTAGGATTGCCATCCATTCGAAGTCAGTTAATCATCATTACAACCCAATCAATCTAATTCTATCCTGAGGTGGATTGAGTCTCAATCCAATCTGATCGTCAACACCTTGCGCCATCTAAGTCAAATCTCTGAACCAGGTTTAGAATCTATTTCATCTTATTATCTAATCAATCATCTGATCCTATCTCATCAATCCTATCACATCGCATCACATCCTCTAGTCATCCTAATCTAAGCAAATAAAACTTATTTGATTATCCAAAATTACTGATATAGATTAATATAATTTCACATTCAACATAAAAAAATACAATCATAAATATGATGAATGACAATAAAATCATGTGGAGAAATCCTTGTGTGAAAAGAGTCCACATTAGAACGAGGACATGTATATTATTATCTAAAAGGAGATATACAACAATACACCAACACTACAATCTTTGATCACTCCAACATCACTTGGATACGTGAAACTAAACATATGAAATTAATATTTCAAGACTCCCATTTATAGAAAAATGTGAGAAAACTATTATGGTATCACAAAACAAAAGATAAAAACTACTTGAAGAAAACCATTCCTAGAATAATGGACAATGCATAAACATAGTAAAAAATAATAAATGATCACATGGCTTGCACATGGGAGCCTCGTAGACATTCAAATAATCCTAACTGACATAGTGCATCTAATTTTGATCAATTATCATCAAATTATTCTATTAATCAAATAAAGCAGTTTATTGGATTAATTCACCAATGTTCATCCTATTTAATTAAATTTATTTAATTAAGTATCCTAAAGTCCTCTTATCTTATTTAATAAACCAAATCATTTAAATCAAATGTCAAATCCCCTAAATTCCTCCAAGTTAATTAAATATGGGTTAATTAACTCCTAATCCTAATTACCCATTCTTTGGCTTTTAACTCAACCTTGGTCAAACTAAACCCTTGACTAACCCACCTACTTTCACATGAAAATCAATTCTTTTAATTAACTAATTACCTTATTTATCCTCTCAAAAGCATATTCTAGGGAATATTCCTTCATTAACTCCCTTTATTTGACTTTCTTACCCAAATGATTTCCCTCCAAAACATCTCAACCACATTCATTTAATGCCTCTTACAAATGCATTAATCTCTCTTACACCCATCTTACATCTCAAACACATGCATGAACTATGCACATTCTCCAAAATGTGCTCTAACTTCACCCATTAGATTTGTGACAAGTGCCAAAATCTTATTGAATCTCCTTTAATCCCACATTCCTCCAATCTCTTAATTCTTCAACCCTTCAACCCTATTTATAGATGGATTCTCTATGAATAAATCATCCACAGTCATCAATCATCCACAATCTTATGCATTTGCACTATAGGCACATTCATCTTGCACATGATCACTCATTTTTTCTTGTTCATCATTTTGGAAGCTCATTACAAGGGATTGGGAAAGATATATCTTTTCACATCAAAGGAGAACCAATCCCCCTATGGGATAGAGGTTAGGTCTATTTTAGATAGGTTTACATGTTTGTAAACTTTCTTTGTGTTCTTTTATTATCATGTTTTCTTATTTTAATGTGATCAAGAATTTTATAGGGAGCTTGATTTGTCTTTGCTAACTTGACTAATTCTCTTATGTGTTGATCATGTTGGAATGAGGTTAAAATATTTCTCACATTTTGGTGCCTCTACATATCATTCACATGAAGCTTAAGGCAATTTTTAGTGTAGCAATATTCATCTCAGGCGGCTTATCCTTGATGATATACTATTGCTATCGAAGATGCATATGTAGTAGTTTTAGGTTAATTTATAATAGTAATTTTAGGTATTATAATCTTCTCAAAGGATTTGATACTCATAGTATATACATCTATGGAGCAAGACTAGACCATAGCACTATCATAGTACAAGAATTTAAATTTAATTTTAGTAGTTGATGTTCAAGAAATGAGTGAATCAGTGAATTATTTTAGGGAACTATTTCCCATTCCATCATGAAAAGAATGACATGGTTGGTGAAAATTTCTGAGAGGAGGTGCATGTCTTTCAAATTTCTCATTCCATCATTAATATCGTTGTCTTTCTATTATTAATATTGTTGCTTCTATCTCATTAATATTGTTGTTTGGACATTGATTATTCTATCAGATTTATTGGTTTGTGTCTTGAAGGTGTGTAAAGGAAGATAAGAGGAGCGCGTAAGTCTCTAACACTAAAGAACACTCTCTTCATTGGAGACTAAGACCCGTGCATGGTTTGTGGGACTAGCATGAGAGACCATCACTGCTGGTTGGGGAAATTTTTGGAGAAAACTAGCATAATACTAACTATTGTTTTTTGTGGATTTCTACGGTTTTGCAGCTTACATTTCAATTTACAATCAAGATAATAATATTGATAGAATTAGGCTCAAACTCACCTTGAGCTAAAAACTACTTTTCCTTTGAGTTTTTGGAAATTATTTTGAGCTATATCTAGTGTACCACGGAAAGGAGAAGATTAGTTAAAAAAAATCATAATGAATGATTTATATTTTGCAGGGTCTATTAAATGCTGACAATCATGTTATTCTAGCTAAATGAAGCAATTGTGGCCTTTATTTATGAAGGGCATGGTCATTACAAAGACATTTCAAGTTAGAAATTGAGTAAGAGTTGGCATGGAATTTTTTTGGAGTTTAATGATCTGACAAAGAAGCTAGAAAATACCGCAGCAATAGTACAATTTGAATGCATTTATCCTAGTCATAGTAGAGTAGGTGACATCATTTAATTCAATGGAGATGTTATTGAATTCAATTAGATGCATCCATTTTTAAATGCTTTCTTAATAGTATTGAATACTGTGCACAATTGAATTTATTTTAAATAACTATATTTCACGGCTGAAAGAGGGTTTGCAGGTTTACCAAGGACTCATTAGATCGCTGAAACCAAACTTATTTGGAGAATTGATAGGCCATACTAAAGTGATTTAAGTGAAGATTTAAATATCTTTTTATTTAATAAGGAAATTCAATACCTATTGGCTATGTTAGCAAAGGAATAGTTTTTGTGCCTTTATGACTTGAGGATGTGTGAGATCCAGGAAAGCTTTATTGTGGACTGAAATTAAACATTGCCTATCAAATCCAAAGGATAGCTGCAAATATTTATCTCTCACAAGATCATTTTCTTATTTTGAGAAGTTTAGAAATTTTATTGGTTTGAAACTATATTCATTATGTTGTTATTATTGTGTATAGGCATGAATTTTCACCCCTAACACAAATTCCCCTTTACCCCCTTACACTTTAGAAAAATCAAACTCAGAGGCTTAATTCCACTTAAGCCCATTGCTCACATCACACTTGGCATCCTATTTGTGTGTCAGTGGAGGCGTTTCTGTTGGGGAAACCCATGCGACACACTCATGTCCCTGATAGATTCCTATGGTTGGGGACTACAGAAACATGACACTTCCTATTGGGAGTCAAAGTGTAACACCTTCCTTCACTGGCGGACCCGAATATGGTCGTTTTGATCTTCTCCTTTCATATTCTTCATCTCTCTTTCCATTATCAAGTTTTGCAAGATCAAAATGAGCATTCTCTCCATTCCATTCACTCATCCACAAGATTTGTAGCAACACTTCACACTTCATAGCAGCAATCTATCCCTCCATCACTTCGATAGTGCGAGTGCAAGACAAACACCATTGCAGTAGAGGCTTGATTTCCTCTCATATTCTCCTCCACTAGCCTTGAGCGCTTTGGACAAAGGTGGTAAGCTCCTCATATCTTCTCTATTGTTTTTTTTGAGTAAGCGCGTACTTTTTTGTAGTGTCTTTTGTTCACATAGCTTGTATTCTCTTCTTTATCATATTATCCATATCATTGCAAACTTGGTTGTCCATGGAGGTGGAAACACTAAAATAGGGGTCTGACTGAGGTAAACCCCTATACAACACCCCAACATTTTCCCTCTTTCTTGTGTGCAGGTGGAGAGATCTTGGGGCAAGCTGGCAAGAAGATTGTTGTGCGATATCATCTTCATCACCCTTGCATTAATATATTTCCTTTATCATGTTTGTCTATACATTTCACTCTTTTTAGTCTTATTATGTCATTCTAGAAGCTTCTGAACTAGGTTGTTAGTCCTTCTTTTAGAGCTTAAATCTTGCCTCTCTGTTTTTCTTGTTGTACGAATGACAACACACCTATGAGATGCCAGTGTGTCACGCTCTCATCCCAGAACCACACTTCTATCCTTTTACAAAGAGCTACTTGAGATGCAAAGTTGACTCTAAAGAAAAACTCACCTAATACTCTCTCAACTCTCAGGCTTACAAAGTGAACGAAGGACCTTATAGTCCTCATCATTCTCATCCTATCTATCCTAACACCATTACAAATTGAGGTAAGTTAAGGAAGCCATATTCCTCTTAGCATTTCGTGACTTGGGGCCTTGTAGTGGTTGGTCCCCCTCTCTTACTTTTTGGGTGAACCCAACATGAACCAACATCTTTTCGTTCGTCGGTATCCTGGGATCTTCCTCTTACACCCTCTAATCATTACACTTTTGTGCATTGTGAATGTTTATGAGCATCATGACCCAATCTATGACCACTTGGAATATTGTTAGAAGAATTTTGTGACACCTACCGATGGAGAAGATGAAGGTCTCTTCTAGTTTCACTACCGGCCTTTTCTTTGGTTTTGTGGTTGGTCTGTCTACATAGGAGCACATATCACAAGGTGAATTTAGATTCCTTGACAAAACTAATCACATCCCTACTCCTCCTGCATCATTGACCTCCTCATCCATAGATGCGCATGAGGCCATCCATATCCCTTCTGAATATGTTGCTAGCCTTAGTAAAGGATTGGGTGCCTTGGAAAATCACATGGAAGGAAAACCAAAACTAGCTAGGCTCGCTAGGGTTATCAGTTAAATAAAATATATGCTAGGAAAAGACCGTATAGGTGTAGAAATCCTAGCTAGTCTCACTGGTTTAGCTGAAGCATGCACCCCTTTGGACCATAGTCACATGGTAAAAAGTGGCCCCTTCAAAGAATGTTTGAGACAACTAGAAATTTTTATGCCTCCTACATTCCTGTACATGGCTAACACAATCCCTTCGGTCAGTGTGCCCGTTGCTTCCCAAAATTTTGAAACTATCAGGGTAAATAGAAATCCTTTAGGTTTCCACTTCACCCCTTCTACCACCTCTAGTGGTGGAGGATTTTGGGGTGGAAACTTCAGAAGTGGAGGTGGCCTTGGCAGAGGTGGATCTAATAGAGGCCATGGTGGTGGCTCCAACGGAAGTCACACTAGTGGCGATAGCATTGGTGGCGGCTCTAGTGGTATTCATGGTGGTGGTCTAAGCGTTGGACCTAGTGGTGGTTCCAGTGGTCCTATGCCTTCTAATGCTCCTATTCTGAACACTCTTCTTCAGAATATGGGGAAGATGCAGAATCAGCTGGCGAAACTATCCCAACCCTTGATTGAGCCTATCTTCAAACCCTTCTTCTGATAGAGTCCATTGTCAATTGCAATTCTAAACACTCCATTCTTGCAAGGGATGGAGATTCCTAAATTTGAGAAATATGATGATAAAGGGGACCCATAGACGCATGTGTCCACTTTTAACACCTTATGCACATACTTCTTCCATCATGATGTGTTGATGGAAAAACTGTTTCCTCGATCCCTAAAGGATACAACACTCGAATGGTATTGTTCCTTGCCATACAATTCCATCTTAATGTTTAATCAACTTGTGAACCAGTTCCCACGATAATTCCAAGCTGTCATATGACCAAAGATGACCTTCTCTGACCTTGTTTGATGTAAACAAGGGGATAATGAGAAGATTACAGACTTCATAGTGCAATACCAGACACTCTTCTCACAAATATCATATATGTTACCTAACTTCGATGTACAAAAGGTGTTCATAAGGAACTTACAAAGGTGTTGGCAAGAGAATTTCACCCTTATGAAGTACCCTTATTTTGCGCATTTGTGTACAGCTTTACAGGAGTACAAAAAAATAGTAGTTTAGTTTAAGGGTTCTTCCTCGCACTCCTGTCCTGAAGGGAAGTCTATCATATCAATCTCTGGGAAAGGTAAATCCATTGTGAATGTAGTAGCCACTGTGGATAGCAATGACCTTAGGTGCGACTGAAATTTTACGAAGTATTGAAATATTATTCTTCCATCTTGCAAGAATTGTTGATGGATAATATCGTTAGCCTACCAACTCCTAAGTCAGTTAGAGAACCATATCCAAATTGGTATGAAGCAACTACATATTGTTAGTACCATCAAGTTAACGAAAATTATATTGAACACTGTATGTTCCTGTGTCATGACATATAGGATCACATCGAGGATGACACTATTCGTCTTGATGGGAACAAACAAAACATGAACAAATTAGTGGTGAAAGATAATAGTGAACTGCCGATATACATGAACCCGTTTCCATCACATTCTGCTAACATGATTATCGATCCCTCTGATTTTGTTTCTTACCCTGAGGCATATGTTAACATGGTTATCCTTACTCCCTCTCCTTGTCTTGTGACCAGTTCATTAGATATGGCATTCACCTGGCAAGATGTAACAACAAATGACAAAGCCTCTTTGTTGTACATTCCTGCTCATGTCAATGGAAACCTTGTGACAGGGGTCTTGGTCAACCCCATGAGTAGGGTGAATGTCATCATAGAGGAGACACTACTCTTGAACTCCCTATGAAGGGAGGAGTATGAAAAAACCAGTTCCATCATCCATACGCCTGTAGGAATTTCTCCTAAACCTTATGGGTCGATAACGCTATCCATCCTAGTTAGACCTAGGTACATAGACATGGTTTTCGATGTTATCCTCGAGTTGGACCTATTTAGAGTGAAGCTAGTTATACCTTGGATAGCTTCTATAAAAGGAATAACCTTTGTAATTCTTAAATGTCTTAAATTCTCCCATGAAGGCATCGTACATGTAGTGCATGATACCGAATACCAACCTGTGGTATCTTATGGGGGATAGTCATTGGATCACTTTTGGCTCACTCTAGTTGGCCTACTCCCACAAAGAATAGATTTACTTTACAAGAACTATGTGAAGTATAAAACTAGAGGCAAGGGACAACCAAAGTTGACCCTTCCTATAATAGAAAAACCAGCTACCTCCACCTCCTGAAAGGGAAAGGAGAAGCTCACTCCTCAATCCACCTCATCCAAGGCCCTTTCTTGGGAGGAATATTGGATGAGTAAGCCTAGTTTCTACCCACTAAGTTTGATGATGCCTCCTTGGCAAAAACCCAAGATCAAGGTATCGGATCTCCCAAACAGGTCTCCTAGACTGTGGTACTATCTATATGGTAGAAAGAAGGGCTCGCTAAGATAATTCACCTAACGACCTCTTCCCACTCCCCCAAGCAGGAAGAGGCCCACTACTAAAGTGTTAGAGTTTATTCCTCTTGCTACTTTTGAGCTTGCTCCCTTCCAAGAGTCTCATCCTCTTGCTAGAAATAGCGATGGAGAATAGTCCCATGGCTGAACAATAGCCTTCTGTCCCTTCACAAGCTCTCGCTTCTTGTTCGAAGAGCCGTAGAAACTGCCTTGCGTGTGAGTGTAAGTGCCGATGAAAGGATCTCCTAGTTGAGAAATCCTCCTTATAGAAGAAGGAGGATGAGACAATCACACCCCTTGTTGTGTCCTCTTGTCTCCCTCATTTTTCCCCTGTCCAAACTAGCTATGGATCTCTTCTAGCTTCTGCTGTGAGTGCACATGCGCCTAGAAAGGTGCAGGTGTTTATTGCCCCTTCTGTGGAGCCATCCCCGTTGACTTCCTTCCTGAATGTCTCACCCTTCCGAAGCCCATGCATATGGTTAATACTTTGGTTGTATCCACTGTTGTTCTTTCCTTCTCTCCCTCGACCCTCCTTGCTTTGTTTGTGGGAAGTTCACCCCCTCTAACAAAGAATAAGGTAGAGGGTGATACCTCTAGCAATGGAGGACATAAGAGGATTCCACCTTCTCTAAAGGTTGGCCCTACAATGACTTGTTTTGTCCTAGTAACGGAACCCATCCCAACCTCCCCTAAGTTTTTCATCGCTCCCGAGTCTCTCGGTGAGCCCAATGGTGAACCTCGGGTACAAAATCCTCCATCTACCGAGGTGAAACATGACACTCTTGTCAAGTGTATGTTTCTTGGTGGATGAAGTTCCAACCTTTTCGGCAATCTTCACAAAGTCGTTGACCTTAGAACCACAAGAGTTGAGTGACGAAGACCTCATAGGTTCCTCTGCCTTGGCCCTTGTTGTGGGACGATCAGAAGCTCCTCCTCTTAACATTACACCATTGTAGGCTCATCCTCCTTCCCCCTACAATGATCGAGAGTGGGAAGATGATGACCTCTTGGTTGACCAATGTTAGGGGGAGACCCTCATCTTAATCTTTAGATTAGATATGTGTGTGAGTTGTGATGTGCTTCCCCCATGATTGTGCTATATGTGCCTAGATGATCCTTGCCACCCCTATTGGTGCTTGGATACAGGCATGGTGTTTGGGTTGTAAAAATTCTTCTATTTGTATCATCTTTCTTCCATGTTTGTGATTGACTCTTGGAAAATTGGGGATGATGCAAAGCGTCGAGAGCATTTAGGATTCCTTCCATGTTGACCCAATTCTTTATTTTTACTTTTTATTATGTGCATTCTTCTAGATCTGGTTGGGCAATGATGATCTTTTTCCTCTTACCACAGTTACCTACTATTCATTAATAAAGGCAGATCTGACCACACAAAACTAGATTCCCTTATGCCCTTTGTGTGTGTTCTCTTTTCCTTTGCTCGCTCTTGATATTTCTCTCTTCTTTGCTTGAGTTTTCCCTTTCATGTGTGATAATGCCACTTCTACATCTCTTGGTCTTTAGAAAGCACATTCATGGAAAAGTGAATCCTTCCTCAAGACCCTTCAGACATCTTTCCTTTTGAGTCACATTCCCAACTTGAAGCCCTAACGAAACATGTTTCCTTCATTATGGGTTCATAAAGAAAGGACTTGGAAACCTTCCTTTGAAGTGGGAATAGTATTAATATTCCCCTCATATGGGGGCATTTCCTTCCTTTTTGAATTCCTTAATGAAGTGAACATATTTTAAAAGGATTCCTTGATGATGAATCAATTCGAGAAGGAAGATGTTAGCTTTTGAACAATGTGTCCCTTGAGTGGATCCATCCTTTCCATGTTGGGTTCCCAAGGGACTCCTTCAAAATCCTTCAATGAGTTCTATGATGTCTAGCCCAAGAGTAGCCTGGCTAGACCGGTTCACATATTCACATTTAGCTTGGGGGCAGCCCGACTAGACCTACTTCATATTATTGCTTCTAGCTTGAGGGTAGCCTAACTATACCTTACTTTTCAAACAACGGGTCTCTTGAGTGAACCCTCCTTCCTTTTAAAGGGTTCCCAAGGGAACCCTTTGAAAGTCTTGCAACTTAGAGATGATCTATGTGACTATCCATTCACTAGCCTGCATGATCGCTTCCTGACATGTTCTACTTGCGGATAAACATATCACCATCTCTGACTCTAAGGAGTCCCCTTTGCTCAGATTCCCTCATGTGAGACATCTTGGGGAATAATTTCCTTGTAGGTCTGCAAGCCTACAAGGTGCTCTTCCAAGTTTCCTTTATGTGAGAGTTCTTGAAGGATACCTCCCTTGCAGGATTGTGAGCTTGCGAGGCACTTTCATACTTTAGCTCTATAGTTCCATGAAACTATGGAGTCTTCTCCTGCACTTCCAAGTTCACTAGACTGTGCTCTACTTCCTCATCGGTTCAGGTACACATCTCTTACTTTGTTACTTCCTTACTACTCTACTTCATTGAAGCACTCATCAATAGTCATGCTTGCTGAAGTGGGGGCAAAATGTATAGCTATGAATTTGCACCTGTAACACAAATTCCCCTTTAATCCCTTAGAATTTTGAAAAATAAAACTCAAAGGATTAATTCCACTTAAGCTCGCTGCTCACATCACACTTGGTGCCCTATTTGTGTGTCGGTGGAGGCGTTTCTGTCAAGGATGCCTGTGCAGTGTGCTTACATCCCTAGTAGGTTCCTGTGGCTAGGTACTATATAAATGTTACACTTCCTATTGGGATTCAAAGTGTAATGCCTTCCTTCAATAGGCCAACCTGAATATGGCCATTTTGATCTTCTCCTTTTATATTCTTCATCTCTCCTTCCATTCTCAAGTTTTTCAAGATCAATTTGAGCATTCTCTCCATTCCATTCACTCATCCACAAGCTTTGTAGTAGAACTTCACACTTCAAAGTAGAAATCTATCACTCCATCACTCTGATAGGACAAACACCATTGCAACAGAGGATTGATTTCCTCTCATCTTCTCCTCCACTAGCCTTGAGCACTTTCGATAAAGGTGGTAAGCTCCTGATATCTTCTCTATCATTTCGGTTGAGTAAGAATGTACTGTTTTGTAGTGTCTTTTTTTTACATAGCTTGTATTCTCTTCTTTATCATATTATCCCAATCGTTGCAAAATTGGCTATCTATGGAGGTGGAAACACCAAAATGGGGGTCTGGCTGAGGCATACACCTACATAGCCCTCAACATTTTCCTACTTTCTTGTGTGTAGGTGGAGAGATCTTGCAGCAAGCTGGCAAGAAGATTGTTGTGTGAGATCATCTTCATCACCCTTGCAATAATCTATTTCCTTTATCATGTTCATCTATACATTTCACTCTTCTTAGTCTTATTCTGTCATTCTAGAAGCTTCTGAACTAGGTTGTTAGTCCTTCTTTTAGAGCTTAAATATCATCTCTCTAGTTTTTTGGTTGTACAGATGCCAACGGACCTGTGAGATTCTAGCATGTTGTGTTGTCGTCCTAGAACCACACTTTTGTCCTCTGACAAAGAGCTACTTGAGATGCATAGTTGACTCTAAAGACCAACTCACCTATTACTCTCTCAACTCTCAGGCTTTGAGAGTGAACGAAGGACCTTATAGTCCTCATCATTCTCATCTCGTCTATCCTAACACCCTTACAAACTAAGGTAAGTTAGGGCAGCTATATTACTCTCGACCTTTCGTGACCTGGGGCCTTGAAGTGGTTGGTCCCCCTCTCTGACACAATGATTCCTTATATATCATACTTCTTATTTGTGATAAATTTGTACTTTTTGCAGGAGGGGGTGTTTTGTTTGCACAAGGAACTTACCAAATTGAAGCATAGGAAACAATCTTTGAAAAAACATTTGAGTTGGAAGTGGGCATTGAACTTGAAAAATAATTTTTAAATGCTTATTGTAATAGCTTGAATCATCCATTTCCCGCTTTCATTTTCTATTTTAGGACAACTCACTTCATCTTTTGGGCTTAAAATTAACAAACAACACAAGCTTTTGTAAAGTTGGATTAAAATTGAATATTAGGAACTTACTAGACTTTGATTTTGGGTTAAAATTAAACAAGACAAACTCACATTTAGCTTGGTGCTTTAAAATAAATTCATCATTTCTTTGAGGCTAAAATGAACAAGTGCTTGAATTGTGTGCTCTTTTCTTTGGTGCATTTTGAGTGTGTAGCCTCTCCCCTTGCGCTTCGTGCGATCTTGGGTGCAAGAGAAACACTCAAAATTTATTTTATTTCTTTGAGTCACCTTTAAGAGAGGAGTTACTATGAGACACACTCCGCAATGGGAAAATCATAGGAAAGTTCTTGCAAGAACATTTAATAGCAAGCTATATCAAAGGGTGTCAAATCATGAGAAATTAGCATCAATCTGTGTCAACAACAGACTGCACATAATCCTATGCCTTAAGTGAAACGAGAATGGTTGAAGAGCCTTAAGTGGCTAAGCTAGTGAGTGTTGATTTTGATGTTCATGGTTTGTTGTCATTAAGAACCTTTTTCTAGTAACCAACCAATCCATCTAATGAGTTTATCAAAGTGGTACATTGGAACTTAGATTCCAAGAAGTTACTTGCAATGTCTGATCTTGGTTAAAGTATAGAGGTGAATACTTCATTCTTAACACACCTTTATACTCTCTCCTTGGTTGCATGTAAAAGAATTTCTTCTACTATGAAGGGCATGATGCAATCCCATCACGAAAAACATACCAATTGAGCTAGGATGTTATATTTCTTGTGAGTCAGTTTGAAAACACATTGCTTGGTTCTCAAACTTTGAAACAAACATTAAACAAATCATCAAAATGTTAAACCTTTGAAGAGAGTGAATACCTTTGAAGAGTCCAATATTAATGCTTGTCCCTAAGGAATTCATTCCTTAAAGGCTTCTAAATATTTGAACTCATAGCTTCATTCACGCTCCTCAAAGTCAACATAAGGAAACTATGGATTTGATTTCTTGACTCTCACATAATGGACCTTGTGAAATAAAAGAAGGCCTTGGCATATACATTTAGTTTTAATCTTAAGAAAGACAAGTGGATGTGGTAAAATAAATTTATTAAACAAGATTAAATCAATTGAACCCCACACATGTGTTTGTTATCTTTTGTCTTATGATCTTCCAAGCGAAAAATTTGTCTTTTGGCTTGAACTACTCATAGGGTAAAGGATGTTCTTCACCATCTCGATCTTGTAAACAAGGTACCTCTTAGGTTCATTTAGGATCAAATCAAAAACTTCATCCATCCCAAAAATTTATCACCCCATCCCACAAATAAATCTTAGAGCTTTGGAAAACATCAATATTCTAGACTTGGGTAAATCATCAAATGCATTAAAATCACCTTGTTTAGTTAGGAGTGATAATGTATCCTTTCTCATACCTCTAGTTAAATTATCACCCCTTTGAACAAGTTCATCCTAAGGTCACATCCAACATCTTCAGATCTACTAGTTCATTATCCAAATCAACCCAATAAAAATCAAATCCTAAAGCCTAGCATTGATCCAAGGGGTAAGTGCACAAAGATGGTTCCCAAAAAGGGGACTTGGTGGACACCTTTTTTCTGAAATCAAGAAATATTGACCTTGGACGTGAAATTGAGGATAGTTACACTCAAAATTTTGAGATGGAACAAAAACAAGGATCAAAGTGCTCTGAGTCTACTTTCTAAACTACTAATTTATTTTTAAAATGGTCGAGATTAATGGGTTCAAAAGAGGGACGTACACAAATTGGTGTTGTTTTTGTCAGAAAAACATAACATAGCAACTCTTGTATGACCCTAGTACGGTGAGTTTTTTTTTAGTATTTTTAAAATCACAAAGGTCAGAAGTTAGCTAATAGTATGTAGTTGATGCACAATTTTTCTGATAATTTTTTAATCAATATTCAATTTTTTACTAATTTTTGAAGTGGATATTTCCTAAAAAAGAGAATTTTGGCCATGCTACCCCTACAAATTTTGGAAACTAATTGATTTTTTTTTTGTAGAATGGAGTCTAGTTTCTAAAAATGTAATTTATTTGAAAAATCAATGAAGGGTTAATTTATAACGAAAAAAATACCAAACACTTCTTTTTGGCAAAAAAAAGACATAGAAATAAAATAAATTAGGGATGAAAGCCTTAAAATTTTCATAAATTGAAAAGAATTATATTGTTGGATAGCTAAGAGAGAACCCAACATTACCCATGTGTTTGATTTTTTTGATATTGAACCACATGCAATCCTCATGGTGAGCATGAACTCGATTATGTGAAATATGGTAGATATTTCAAAAACATGTCTCTAGTTGTTGGGAATGCCCTCCAAGCCTTTGGGTTGGTATTCCAAGGAAAATACCAAGCCTAGGGCTCGAGAATTCCCAATGAAAGATATAATGCGAGCGCATTATAACGAGCTCATGTTATATCTCAGTTTTGACATGGTTTTTGCTTCTGCGGGAAACATCTCAACTAGGACTAACACGGGCGCGTTATAATGCACTTGCATTATGTCTTCCTTTATGTTAAATGCTAATATATTGAATGTATGTTGATATATTGGTATGTTTGTATGTACATGTATTCTTGTATGTCATGTATGTATGTATGGATGCCTGTATGTATCAATGTATATATATTGTATGTATGCCTGTATGTATATAATATTGTATCATGTATGCTTGTATGGATGTAAGATTATATGTACATATGTATTATGCTTGTATGTATGTATTTATGTATGTATTTAGACGCAGGGAAAATTTAGAGAGAGAGAGAGTCTGGAGAGATGGAGAGGGGTTGGAAGTGATAGTTTAAGAGAGAGGGAGTGGGAGAGAAGGGGTTGGAGTGAGAGGGACTTAGCTAGGTAGGGTGGGAGGGAGTTCTTAGAGAAGAGAGAATTGAGGGTGGGAGAAAATTGAGAGAGAGAGAGAGGGGGAGAGAGAGATGGAGAGAAAGAGAATATTTATGTAGGTAGAAAGTGCCTAAGGGGAGAGACTTGAGGAAGTGTGAGGAGTGAGGAGATACTTAGAGAGATATAGGTAGTGAGAGGGAGTGTGAGAGAGATGGAGTGTGAGCGAGAGGGAGTGTGAGCGAGAGGGAGTGGGAGAGAGAGGGAGTGTGAGTGAGAGACCTGAGAGAGGGAGAGGGTGTGGGAGGGAGTGACCTGATAGAGGTAGAGAAAGAGGGGAGTGGAGTGAGAGGGACTTGTCTAGGTAGGGTTGGAGGCATAGATAGAGAGAGGGGAGAGAGATAGAGAGAGAGTTACCTTGGTAGCTTGCCACAGGGAGAGACCTGATAGAGAGAGGGGTGGGAGGGAGAGACATGAGAGAGAGGGAGTGGGAGGGAGTGGGAGGGAGTGGGAGGGAAATAAAGAGAGATGGATAGAGGGAGCGAGAGAGGGTGGTAGGGATAGATTGAATGAGAGGTACCTAGAAAGAGGGAGACGGTAGATAGAGACAATTAGAGAGGGTAGGAGGGAGTGAGGGAGAGGTGAGATTTATAGATAGAGAGAAATTAATAGGAGTTGAGGGTATAGGGTTGATGGATTAGGGTGGAGGACCTATAGGGTTGATGGTTTCCAGGGTATTAGGGTTTAAGGTCTGAGGGTTGAGGGAATAGGGTCGATGGTAGAGGGAATTTGGTTGAGGGTATAGGATAGAAAGTTTAAGGGATTAGGGTTGAAGGGTTTGGGATTAAGGGTTTAGGGTTAATGGTTTACTTGGTTGAGGGTAGAGGGTTTAGGGTATATTTTTGAGGGTATATGGTTGAAGGATTAGGTTCAGGGTCCAATGTAAGGGGTAGAGGGTTTAGGGTTTAGGGATTGAGGGTTGAGGGATTAAGGGTTGAGGGTTGAGAATTGAGGGTTGAGGGTTTAATGCATAGGGTAAAGGGTAGAGGGTAGAGAGTTTAAGGGTTTAGGGTTTAAGGGTTGAAGGTTGAAGATTGAGGTTTTAAGGTATAGGGTCAAGGGATTAGGGTTGAGGGTCCAATATATAGCGTAGAGGTTATAGGGGTTGAGAGATTAAGGGTTAAGGGTTTAGGGACTAGGGTAGAGAGTTTTCTTGGATTTCATGGTGTAAGGGTTGAGGTATTAGGGTTGAGGGATTAGGGTTTAGGGTAGAGAGTATTGGGTAGAGGGTAGAGGGTAGAGGGTAGAGTGTAGAGTGTAGAGGGTAGAGGGTAGAGGGTAGAGGGTAGAGGGTAGAGGGTAGAGGGTAGAGGGTAGAGGGTAGGATTTAAGGGTTGAGGGTTGAGGGTCGAGGGTTTAGGGTTGAGTGTTTAAGGGTTGAGGGTTTAAGCATCAAGAGGGTTACATGATTAGGGTAGAGAGTTTACTAAGTGATTTTAAGGGTTGGGGGATTAGGGTCAGGGTAGAGGGTAGAGGGTTTATGAGTTAGGGTTTAATGGTTTAGGGTTTAGGGTTGAGGGATTAAGAGGTTATAGGGTAAAGCATATAGGGGTTAAGGGATTAGGGTTTAAGGGTTGAAGGTTGATGGTTGAGGGATTAAGAGGGTATAAGGGTTGAGGGATTAAGGTTTAAGGGAAGAGGGTTGAGGGTTCAAGGATTAAGAGGCTATAGGGCTATAGGGATTAGGGTTGAAGGGTTGAGGGTTGAGCGATTAAGAGGGTATAGGGGTTGAGGGATTAAGAGGGTATAGAGGTTGAGGGATTATGATTTAAGGGTTGAGGGTTGAGGGTTGAGAGATTAAGAGGGTATAGGGATAGAGGGATTAGGGTTGAAGGGTTGAGGGTTGAGTGTTGAGGGTTGAGGGATTAAGAGGATACCGGGGTTAATGGATTAGGTTTTAAGGGTTGAGGGTTGATGGTTGAGGGATTAAGAGGGTATACGGGTTGAGGAATTAGGGTTTAAGGGTTGAGGGTTGAGGTTGATGGATTAAGAGGTATAGGGGTTGAGGGTTGAGGGTTGAGGGATTAGGGTTTAAGGGTTGAGGGTTGAGGGATTAAGAGGGTATAGGGGTAGAGGGATTAGGATTGAAGGGTTTAGGGTTGAGCATTGAGGGTTGAGGGATTAAGAGGGTAAAGGGGTTAAGGGATTAGGGTTGAGGGTTGACGGTTGAGGGTTGAGGGATTAAGAGGGTATAGGAATTGAGGGATTAGGGTTGAGAGTTGAGGGTTGAGGGATTAAGAGGTTATAGGGTTTGAGGGATTAGGGTTTAAAAGTTGAGGGTTGAGGGTTCAAGGATTAAGAGGCTATAGAGGTAGAGGGATTAGGGTTGAAGAATTTTGGGTTGAGCATTGAGGGCTGAGGGATTAAGAGGGTATAAGTGTTGAGGGATTAGGGTTTAAGGGTTGAGGGTTGAGGGTTGAGGGATTAAGAGGGTATAGGGGTTGAGGGATTAGGGTTCAAGGGTTGAGGGGTGAGGGTTGAGGGATTAATAGGGAATAGGGGTAGATGGATTAGGGTTGAAGGGATGAGGGTTGAGCATTGAGGATTGAGGGATTATGAGGGTATAGGGGTAGATGGATTAGGGTTTAAGGGTTGAGGGTTGAGTGTTGAGGGTTGAGGGATTAAGAGGGTATAGGTGTTGAAGGCTAGGGGTTTAAGGATTGACGACTGAGGGTTGAGGGATTAGGGTTTAAGGGTTGAGGGTTGAGGGTATAGAGGTTGAGGGATTAGGGTTTAAGGGTTAAGGGTTGAGGGTTAAAGAATTAAGAGGGTATAGGGTTGAAGGGTTGAGGTTTGAGTGTTGAGCATTGAGGGATTAGGGTTTAAGGGTTGAGGGTAGAGGGTTGAGGGAATAAGAGGGTATAGGCGTTGAGGGATTAGGGTTTAAGTGTTTAGGGTTGAGCCTTGAGTGTTGATGGATTAAGAGGGTATAGGGGTTGAGGTATTAGGGTTTAAAGGTTGAGGGTTGAGGGTTGAGGGATTAATAGGGTATAGGGGTTGAGGGATAAGGGTTTAAGGGTTGAGGGTTGAGGGTTGAGAGAGTAAGATGGTATAGGGGTAGAGGGATTAGGGTTGAAGGGTTGAGGGTTGAGCATTGAGGGTTTAGGGATTAAGAGGGTATAGGGGTAGAGGTATTAGGGTTTAAGGGTTCAGAGTTGAGCATTGAGGGTTGAGGGATTAAGAGGGTATAGGGGTTTAAGGGTTGAGGGTTAAGAGTTGAGGGATTAAGAGGGTATAGGGGTAGATGGATTAGGTTTGAAGGGTTGAGGGATTAAGAGGGTATAAGTGTTGAGGGATTAGGGTTGAAGGGTTGAGGGTTGAGAGTTGAGGGATTAAGAGGGTATAGTGGTAGAGGGATTAGGGTTGAAGAGTTGAGGGTTGAGCATTGAGGGCTGTTGGATTAAGAGGGTATAGGGGTTGAGGGAGTAGGGTTTATAGGTTGAGGGTTGAGGGTTGAGGAAATAAGATCATATAGGGGTTGAGGGATTAGGGTTTAAGGGTTGAGGGTTGAGGGTTGAGGGTTGAGGGTTGAGGGTTGATGGATTAAGTGGTTATAGGGGTTAAGGGATTAGGGTTTAAGGGTTGAGGGTTGAGCGTTGAGGGTTGAGGACATAAAAGGGTATAGGAGTTGATGGATTAGGGTTTAAGGGTTGAGTGTTGAGGGTTGAGGGTTGAGGAATTAAGGGGGTATAGGGGTTAAGGGATTAGGGTTTAAGGGTAGAGGGTTGAGGGTTGAGGGATTAAGAGGGTATAGGGGTCGAGGGATTAGGGTTTAAGGGTGGAGGGTTGAGATTTCAAGGATTAAGAGTGTATAGGGGTAGAGGGATTAGGGTTGAAGGGTTGAGGGTTGACTGTTGAGGGTTGAGGAATTAAGAGGGTATAGGGGTTGAGGGATTAGGGTTTAAGGTTTGAGTGTTGAGTGTTGAGTGATTAAGAGGGTATAGGGGTTGAGGGATTAAGAGGGTATAGAGGTAGAGTGATTACGGTTGAAGGGTTGAGGTTTGAGCATTGCGGGTTGAGGGATTAAGAGGGTATAGGGGTAGAGGGATTAGGGTTGAAGGGTTGAGGATTGAGTATTGAGGGTTGAGGGATTAAGAGGGTATAGGGGTTGAGGGATTAGGGTTTAAGGGTTGAGGTTGAGGGACTAAGGGGTTATAGGGGTTGAGAGATTAGGGTTTAAGGGTTGAAAATTGAGGGATTAGGGTTGAAGGATTGAGGGTTGAGTGCTGAGGGTGGAGGGATTAAGAGGGTATAGGGATTGATGGATTAGGGTTTAAGGGTTGAGGGTTGAGGGTTAAGGGATTAAGAGGGTATAGGGTTCGAGGGATTAGGGTTTAAGCCTTGAGGGTTGATGGTTGAGGGAATAAGAGGTTATACGAGTAGAGTGACTAGAGTTAAAGCATTAAGGGTTGAGCGTTGAGGGTTGAGGGATTAAGAGGGTATAGGGGTTGAGGCATTAGGGTTTAAGGGTTGAGGGTTGAGGGTTGAGGGTTGATGGATTAAGAGGGTATAGGGGTTGAGGGATTAGGTTTTAAGGATTGAGGGTTTAGGGTTGATGGATTAAGAGGTTATTGGGGTTGAGGGATTAGGGTTTAAGGTTTTAGGGTTTAGGGTTGAGGGATTAAGAGGGTATAGGGGTTGAGGTATTAGGGTTTAAGGGTGTAGGGTTGAGCATTGAGGGTTGAGGGATTAAGAGGGTATAGGAATTGAGGGATTAGGGTTTAAGGGTTGTGGGTTGAGGGTTCAGGGATTAAGAGGGTATAGGGGTAGAGGGATTAGGGTTGAAGGGTTGAGGGTTGAGCGTTGAGGGTTTCGGGATTAAGAGGGTATAGGGGTTGAGGGATTAGGGTTTAATCGTTGAGGGATTAGGGTTTAAGGGTTGAGGGTTGAGGGTTGAGGGATGAGGGATGAGGGATGAGGGTTGAGGGTTGAGGGTTGAAGGGTTGAGGATTGAGCATTGAGGGTTGAGGGATTAAGAGGGTATAGGGGTTGAGGGATTAAGAGTGTATGGGGATTGATGGATTAGGGTTTAAAGGTTGAGGGTTGAGTGTTGAGGGATTAAGAGGGTATAGGGGTTAAGGGTTGAGGGTTGAGGGATTAAGAGGGTATAGGGGTTGAGGGATTACGGTTTAAGGGTTGAGGGTTGAGGGTTGAGGTTGAAAGTTGAGGGTTGAGGTTGAGGGTTGAGGGTTGAGGGTTGGGGGTTGAGGGTTGAGGGACTAAGAGAGGTATAAGGGTAGAGGGATTAGGGTTGAAGGGTTGAGGGTTGAGCATTGAGGGTTGAGGGATTAAGGGGATATAGGGGTCAAGGGACTAGGGTTTAAGTGTTGAGGGTTGAGGGATTAAGAGGGTATAGGAGTTGAGGGTTTAGGGTTTAAGGGTTGAAGGATTAAGAGGGTATAGGGGTTGAGGGATTAGGATTTAAGGTTTGAGGGTTGAGGATTCAAGGATTAAGATGGTATAGGGGTAGAGGGATTAGGGTTGAAGGGTTGAGGGTTGAGCGTTGAGGGTTGAGGTATTAGAGGGTATAGGGGTTGAGAGATTTGGCTCTAAGGGTTGCGGGTAGAGGGTTGAGTGATTAAGAGGGTATAGGTGTTGAGGGATTAGGGTTTAAGGGTTGAGGGTTGAGCGTTGAGGTTTGATGGATTAAGAGGGTATAGGGGTTGAGGGATTAGGGTTTAAGGGTTAAGGGATTAAGAGGGCATAGGGGTTGAGGGATTAGGGTTTAAAGGTTGAGGGATTAAGACAGTATAGGGGTATAGGGATTAGGGTTGAAGGGTTTAGGGTTGGCCATTGAGGGTTGAGGGATTAAGTGGGTATAGGGGTAAAGGGATTAGGGTTTAAGGGTTGGGAGTTGAACATTGAGGGTTGAGGGATTAAGAGGGTATAGCGGTTGAGGGATTAGGGTTTAAGGGTTGAGAGTTGAGGGTTGAGGGATTAAGAGGGTATAGGGGTAGAGGGATTAGGGTTGAAGGGTTGAGGGTTGAGGGATTAAGAGGGTATAGGGGTTGAGGGATTAAGGTTTAAAGGTTCAGAGTTGAGGGATGAGGGTTGATGGATTAAGAGGGTATAGGGGTTGAGGGATTAGGGTTTAAGGGTTGGGGGTTGAGGGTTGAGGGATTAAGAGGGTATAGGTGTTGAGGGATTAAGGGAAAATGGTTGAGGGTTTAGGGTTGATGGATTAAGAGGGTATAGGGGTAGAGTGATTAAGGTTGAAGGGTTGCGGGTTGAGCATTGACGGCTGAGGGATTAAGAGGGTATAGGGGTTGAGGGCTTAGGGTTTGAAGGTTGAGGGTTGAGGGATTAAGAGGGTATAGGAGTCGATGGATTAGGGTTTAAGGGTTGAGAGTTGATGGTTGAGGGATTAAGAGGGTATAGGGGTTGAGGGTAGAGGGATGAGGGATTAAGAGGGTATAGGTGTTGAGGGATTAGGGTTTAAGGGTTGTGGGTTGAGGGTTGAGGGATTAAGAGGGTATAGGTGTAGAGGAATTAGGGTTAAAGGGTTGAGGGTTGAGCGTTGAGGGTTGGGGGGTTAAGAGGAGATAGGGGTTGAGCAATTAGGGTTTAAGGGTTGAGGGTTGATTTTTGAGGGGTTAAGAGGGTATAGGGGTTGAGGAGTGAGGGTTGAGGGATTAAGAGGGTATAGGGGTTGAGATATTAGGGTTTAGGGTTGAGGGTCGAGGGTTCAAGGATTAAGAGGGTATAGGTGTAGAGGGATTAGTGTTGAAGGGTTGAGGGTTGAGTGTTGAGGGTTGATGGATTAAGAGGCTATAAGGGTTGAGGGATTATGGTTTAAGTGTTGAGGATTGATTGTTGAGTGATTAAGAGGGTATAGAGGTTGAGGGATTAGATTTTAAGGTTTGAGGGTTGAGGGTTGAGGGTTGAGGGATTAAGAGGGTAAAGAGGTAGAGGGATTAGGGTTGAAGGGTTGAGGGTTGAGCATTGAGGGTTGAGGGATTAAGAGGATAGGGGTAGAGGGATTATGGTTTAAGGTTGAGGGATTAAGAGGTATAGGGGTTGAGGGATTAGGGTTTAAGGTTTAATGGTTAAGTTGAGGTATTAAAATATAGGAGGTAGAGGATTAAGGTTGAAGTGTTGAGGTTGAGTGTTGAGGTTGAAGGGATTAAGAGGGTATAGGGGTTGAGGGATTAGGGTTTAAGGGTTGAGGGTTGAGGGTTGAGGGTTGAGGGTTGAGGGATTAAGAGGGTATAGAGGTTGAGGGATTAGGGTTTAAGTGTTGAGGTTGATGGTTGATGAATTAAGAGGGTATAGGCATAGAGGGATTAGGGTTGAAGGGTTGAACGTTGAGGGTTAAGTGATTAAGAGGGTATAGGGATTGAGGGATTAAGGTTTAAGGGTTGAGGATTGAGGGTTGAGGGATTAAGAGGGTATAGGGGTAGAGGGATTAGGGTTTAAGGGTTGAGGGTTGAGGTTTGAGGGTTGAATGATTAAGAGGGTATACGGGTTGAGGGATTAGGGTGTAAGGGTTGAGGGTTGAGGGATTAACAAGGTATAGAGGTTGAGGGATTAGGGTTCAAGGGTTGAGGGTTGAGGGTTGAGGGATTAAGAGGGTATAGGGGTTGAGGGATTAGGGTTCAAGGGTTGAGGGTTGAGGGTTTTGGGTTGAGGGATTAAGAGGGTATAGGGGTTGAGGGATTAGGGTTTAAGGGTTGAGGGTTGAGGGATTAAGAAGGTATAAGGGTTGAAGGTTTAGGGTTGAAGGTTGAGGGTTCAAGGATTAAGATAGGGGTAGATGGATTAGGGTTGAAGGGTTGAGGGATTAAGAGGGTATAGGGGTTGAGGGATTAGGGTTTAATGGTGGAGGGTTTAGGATTGAGGGATTAAGAGGGTATAAGGGTTGAGGTATTAGGGTTTAAGGGTTGACAGTTGAGGGTTGAGAGATTTAGAGGGTATAGGGGTAGATGGATTAGGGTTGAAGGGTTGAGGGTTGAGCGTTGAGGCTTGAGGGATTAAGAGGGTATAGGGGTTGATGGATTAGGATTTAAGGGTTGAGGCTTGAGGGATTTAGAGGGTATACGGTTTGAGGCATTAGGGTTTAAGGGTTGAGGGTTGAGGGTTGAGGGATTAAGAGGGTATAGGGGTTGAGGGTTGAGGGTTGAGAGATTAAGAGGGTATAGGGGTTGATCGATTAGGGTTTAAGGGTTTAGGGTTGAGGGATTAAGAGGGTATAGGGGTTAAAGGATTATGGTTTAAGGGTTGAGGGTTGAGGGTTGAGGGTTGAGTGATTAAGAGGGTATAGGAGTTGAGGGATTAGGGTTTAAGGGTTGAGGGTTGAGGGTTGAGTGATTAAGATGGTATAGGGGTTGAGGGATTAGGGTTTAAGGGTTGAGGGCTAATGGTTCAAGGATTAAGAGGTTATAGGGGTAGAGGGATTAGGTTTGAAGGGTTGAGGGTTGAGCATTGAGGGTTGAGGGATTAAGAGGGTATAGGGGTTGAGGGATTAGGGTCTAAGGGTTGAGGGTCGAGGGTTGAGGGATTAAGAGGGTATAGGGGTTGAGGGATTAGGGTTTACAGGTTG